>CAMZMU010000033.1:69048918-69391367 GCA_947311845.1 Poa pratensis | reverse complement strand
GAATTTGAAGCTTGGCATTTTTCTTTACCTTAAGGTTACATTATATATAAGCAACATGTGAACATAATATTCTGGAGAAAAACAATCTAAATTACTGTAAATACTCCACGAGGATTTGTGGAAGTGAAAGTTCGTGAGCTTGTTACTCTTGGGTCGTTGGACCCTAGATGGTGATTGATACCTTTTGTGGTCACTTGGGAGCTCCCAATCCTTTTGTGGGTTGTGCCTCAAGATTGTTGTAAGGGACTCGATTTTCGCCCAAAAGGAAATCAATAGTGGAAGGTGAACCGAGCTTTTGTACGTGGTTCATCAGAGAATAGGGTGAGGCCATTTGTGGCGTCTTGAGTTTGAAACTCACACCCCTCCAACGAGACGTACTCCCCTCAAAAGGAGAAACTCGGGAACACATCATCGTCTCCGCGTGGCTCGGTTATTTTTATACCCGAGCTCTTTACTTATGCAATTTACATTGTGATAGCCTTCGTGCTTGAAGTCTATATCTTGCTATCACCTTGTTGCTTGTCTTGCTTAACATAAGTTGTTGGTGCACATAGTTGAACCTAGTATATTTAGGTTGTACGCTTGTTAAATTAAAACACCTAGTTTTATTCCGCATTTATTAAGACTAAACCAGAAAAGTTTTAAATCACCTATTCAACCCCCCCCCCTCTAGGCGACATCCTTGTCCTTTCAGTAGATTTGCGGTAATTGTTTGTTCATTGATGATTGGTTAAGTTAGTCTGAGTAGATTTCTCCAATTCAGGACTTTGTTATTTTTCCAGTATCTCACTGAGTATCATGATAGAGAGTTACTGTGCTGATTCTTACTAATATTTAGTTAACTAAAAAGAACTGGTCAACACACTTTAATGGATGAATTTCTATCTTGAACCTTCAAATAGATAGCAGGACTTTATGGGTTTAATGGCATTTTTTGAGGATATTACACCGGAAGTTATAATATTTTAACTGACAACATTAACCAAACACAGAAATTGTAAGAGGAAAATCGGTCATGAATATTTTAACTGTATGTTGTTGTGGTAAAAAGCACCATTCGAAAAGCAGAGTGGCCACATAGAATTATAGTTCAATGTAGAGAAGTTTGCATGCTCTGGTATATCATCTATGAAAAAACACACCCTATCACTTGTATTTGTTCATTCCTTCCTTCCTTTGTTGCTTGCATCCTTCTGTAATATTTTTCTAACTTTCTCGAGTTTATATTTTGAGCAAGATAAAACCATTCCATCTCTATCTCAGTGCAGAATTCAAGCTTCATCAAATCTATCTATCGCAGTAGGAAGTAGATCAGTGTTGGGGATGCGTTGGAAGTCAGAGTCAGACGTAGGAGGACAAGGCAGAGGGGCGGGATCAGGTGGTGACTGATGAGACAGGGAAGGATTATATGGTGAGGGGGATATTGTTGTTATACTGGAGTTGATCATATTGGACTTCATAACTTATGGTTATGGACGAGTTCTAATCCCCACCACTGATCTGCATTTTAACTCAAACTATTCAGAAAGGGGGTGTACAGAAGCAGATCTCATGTTTGTTTTGTCAGAATTTTTATTTAATGACCTAATACTTGTGTTAATATTGACTGTCTTGTTCGTTGCATTTGCTGAGAATTTTTTCGTTTTCTAAACCAGCACATCATGTAGTGAGCCAAATATAGCAAATGCCTTTTGGAGGCGAAGCCAGAGGAGATGAGTTGCTGAAGAACCTCGTGGGGCTAGTTCAAGGTTACCACTTCAAGACTACACAGATGTAGTTACATCAAGGTTCGCCAGCTGTTTCTTTTGTGGGTCCACTGTTACATTTTCAATTGTTTGCTGTCGCAAATATTCTCCATCGTGTATTGATACCACTTTATTGATTTCTGGCAAGTTCTGACTATGGACTAGAATCCCTAGTTGGTTCTTGGGAAGCCAATTAATTTGCATTCTCTAGCTTTGTAAGGGCCAAGAATAGATCATCTTCTGTCAGTTTAATCCGCAAAAATTCTTTTTATATGTGAAAATAGTTCGGATAGCAACTCCATTTTTTAATAAACCATTACACGCTTGCAGATCAGATGATCCGGGTGGCATCACTACACCTAACCATTGAAGTTTTCCTTAGAAGCCACACCACTGTATTTTGATTCACTGATATCATAAGTTTACAGTGTGGGGAACTCAGGCTTGAGAGTGAATAACTTTCAGGCGAGCAAATCATCACGTGCAGCCGGCGAGTGCGATGTCAGTCTCGTTGTTCCCAAGGGAGAGCAGGTGGGGCGATTGGAACCACCGCCATCTACTGACCCCAGAACCGACCCTTCCACCCACTACGAGGCAGCCGCATCAGGTGAGTTTTCCAATTTGGTTTCTCTTCCGATTTCATGATTTGGTGTGTTTGGATTGGATGATTGCTGAATGTTTGATCTATATTTCAGACCATATGTTGTTTATTGTGTTTGATTGTACCTAAATCTCTTGAGAATTGATTGCTTACCTTATGTTTGTGTTCGCTATACGAGATATCAAATATTGTTCCAACCATAATATTATTTTGAGATTACCTAGGACTTGCAACACTCGTGATATATGGTCACTGCCACATAATCCTAATCCACACCATCTTCCTTGGTAGGAGCCTAAGGTGACATTTTATTATGTCCTAAGTTTGGACCCTGTTACTCTTATTTGCATCTATATTTGTGTCTGTGGCTACATATTCTGATGTTAACTTATGTTTCTTATGCTGCAGAATGGATCAAAGTCGTTGTTCGTTCCGTTCACCACATATGCTGCTGCCCTACTCTGTATGACACCTACTAGAAGTCATCCAAAAGGTAAGTCGATGTATATATAGGTGCGGACGAGGATGGTTCTTAATGGTACTATTTGTCGATTTGTATATTCTTTCCACTAAAGTTTGCAACTTATTTTCACTCCATGGCATTACTTGCTCAGTATGGTGCTGTGATGATTACAGGTGTAATGTGAACTGAAGATTGATTCAAGTAATTTGTACACTGCGATTTGAATTGATGATGTGATGTTCAGAAACTGGTGCTGTGATGATTGCATCTGTAATGTGAACTGAATAACAGATTTATGCTGAATTGAATGTGTGATGTGATTCAAGTAATTTGTACACTGTGATTCGAATTGATGTGTGCTGTGATTTGAATAACAGATTTAGGGTTCATTTTGAATTTGCTAGGAAAGGTCTCAAATTGATTTAGGGGCAGTTAATCAAGATGCCTCTTAATACATTTAGGGGCATTTTGAGATACTGCCACTAATTGTATTTATGGGCATTTCCTCAAAGTGCCCCTAAATGTATTTAGAGGCATTTCCTCAAAGTGCCACTAAATACATTTAGGGGCAGTTTATCATAGTGCCACTAAATGTATTTAGGGGCACTTTCCATAGTGCCTCTAATAAATACTTTTAGGGGCACTTCTTGAGGCACATTAGAAAGTGCCCCTGAAACTTTTACAGACACAAGTAAATGTGGCACTTAAAAAAAGTGCCCCAAATACTTTTAGGGGCACAAAAGTGACATTTAGGGGCACTTTGAAGTGCCTCTAAATCTCAACCGTGATGTAGTGAGGGGAAGTGTTATAATATTAAAAAAATGGTTGAGTTTAATTAAGAAAAAACAACGATGCAAATCTAACCACATACAACAAATTTAGACATATACTCCCTTGTCCCAAAATAACGGTCTCAACTTTGCCAAAAATAGATGTATCTAAACATGAAACATGTTTAGATACATCTACTTTTGTATAAATTTGAGACACTTATTTTGAGACGGAGGGAGTATAACATATTTACATATGGATAAATACTAGTGTAAACACGGAGAAGAGTAGCACATATGTCGCATCGGCCAGGAAGGTCATCTCGGCAACGTTGTCGTTGTAGACCATTGTGGTGAAGAGGATGCACACGTGCTTCGACGAGCAGCCACGGCGAGACGCTCCCCCCCCCCCCCCCCCCCCCCCAAAAGTTTACCGCCCCTCTCTCTGTGTAAATTTTTATGTATCAGGCTTTTCGGGGTATGCTCTCCCGGTGACCATGCACACGGTCACCGAGACGGCGGAGTTTGTAACCGTTACAACAAAACAAAATAGACAGTGGAGAGACGATAATGAGTGGTGTGGCACGCGTCATACATGAACACACCTCTTGACAAGTCACATAGAGTTGATGTATCAAGCAAAAATTCAATTTTCCACCTAAACAAGTTCTAACTCGAATATCGACACGCTTATGATGTGTGGCGAGGCGGGTGGCGGATGTGTAGTGAACTTGAGCTGCTCCTATTCTCACTCACTTAGAGGGTTAAAGATTTGTCCCTGTAAATAGCGGAAATCTATATCGGCTCATACCCACTGCTTAAAAACATTTTTCAAAATGTCAAAAAAATTCAAATAATTTTTCGGATATACTAGATGACATTTAATGTTAGCCCAAAAAGTTTCATGAAGAAAATACATTTTTGTGGTTGTACAAAAAGACAAATCCGGGTTTTTCAAAATGACTTTGTACGCGATTGTTTTTTTGTCTTTTTTCACAGGTCACTAAAAATCTCTTTTCTTCACAAAACTTTTTTTGCTAACATTAAATGTCATCATGTTATATCCCACTTTTTATTTGGATTTTTTTGACATTTTAAAAATGTTTTACATAACGGGTGCATCCGCACCCGTGACCCGAAATGCCGTGTCCCTGTAAATAGGACAATCTTTCTTTGTCAGTAGGAATGTGGGACTAATCGTAGTCCTATTTTTTATATCTGTCATGCAACTGATTTGAACGAGTCTTTGATATTTTCAGCATTTGTTTGGCTAAATGGGCCTAGATGCATAAAATCCAATAACCCCACCACATTTTAGAGGCACATATGCTTGACTACAACTGACCAATGGACTATTGTGAGTTTTGTGCATCAAATTTCAATCAACGTCTTTACGGGTACTACGCTGTCAAGAGTACCCCGTGGTTGGATCATAGTCATACTTCTTAGCCTTTCACGAGCTTACTAAAGATAACACAAATCTCATGCACTACGACCAACACTGTGGCTCATATAGGTTTGTTCTATCAAGATCGCTTTGTTGGACAGTATCTTTAGTCATCAAGAGCCAAACAGAACGCGCTAACACATATTCAACCTGCCTAACAATATTACATGAGAGAATTGCAGATGAAGCGAAGTGGGAGTTTATTTAAGATTCTCTCTACCAATTAATCCAACTTGTTTTACCATGTCCTAATTGTGGGATTTCGATCACATAGCTTGGGACCTTGGGTTAACCCCTCGGCAACTGAATTGGATATCAAATCCATCTCTATCGATGCATTGTCTATCTTATAATAAACCATTGTAAATGGATCTATCAAATTTTTACTCGTTTGGACATATTCCAATGCTATAACTTGAGGGGTTTTTCAATTTTCCATCGATATATTGTCTATCTTATTTGGGTCTATCTTGGTCAACGAGCGATCCGGTGTCCGAAGTTTTGAACGTTTTAGGCAGCGAATTTTTCTTCTTATTTGTCGTTTGCCTATACATGTGTGGACTTTGTATGTTGTTCTCCTCAACACTTAGTAACATTTGGCCGTTTAGATTTATTAATTTAAAGTCTAACACTTCGTGCATTTAATAAAAAAACAGCTAACAAACACTACTGCTCCACTAGATCATGGTAAACCACATGCTAGTTGCAAGCAGAACACCAGTTGAACAGAAAGAGCACAACAAGTGCACTTGCTCAAAATAAAAGCAAACTCTTACACGTGGACGTACACGCTGAGGAACTAAAACGCACGCCACTAGATTGACGAAGCAAACTAACAGTTGATGTATGCATTAAGCAGACCCTTATACTTGGAAGGTTTTGATCGATCTTGATGTAAGCATGTACTCTCTGATTACTAGCTAATCCATTATATGACCCTGACGGCCATCTTCATGTTGGCCTGGCAGTGGCCGGGCACGGTGCAGACGAAGTAGTGCATGCCCTTGACGAGCTTCACCTTGTCGTGGCCGCTGCGCAGCGCCTTCTTGCCCTTGGGAATTACGCAGCTGCGGTACGCCGCCGCGTTCACCGCCGCCACGTTGTGCACCGCCCCGTTATACTTGAACTCTGCACAATGAACAGCTCGCGCGTCAGGCACGTTGCTGGCTGCATTGATCGTGTCACTCAAAAGCATATACGCATATACAGATTTAGAGCTCACCGAGCACGTCGCCGGCGCGGAACGTCTTCCCTTTTTCCCACCCGCCGACGTTGAACTTCCAGCCCCCGTAGTCGCCGACCGTGTACTTCGCCGCATCGGCAAGAGCTGGGCCGCCGCTCATCACGAGAAAGCCGATCAACAGCCCCGCGGCGCCGAGAACGACGGTGGCGCCATTGGTCGCACTGCCTCTTCCCAGAGCCATCGTGCGCGCACCGCTTACTCCGCTAGCTACACCGACGACGACAACGGTGACAGTGAACTTGAGCTTGCAGAGAAGATAGACGGAGCTGCAAGTTGCCACACACGGGTGTGGCCTTTTATAGCGGGTTCTGCCGCGGCGGAGGGTACGCAGAAATGTAGGATTAGCAGTGGTGCTTTGGAGCGAGCGCGAGTGGAGTTGGTGACCGTGAACCCGGGCGGGCGGCGCTCCGAGCCTCCGACATTGTCAAGTCGTCGTGCTTTGAGCACCGAGCTAAATAATCAGAAGTCCAGAGCTAGTCGGTGGCCTGGAGCGCGGAAACGCAACAAAACAAAACAAAACGGTGAGCACTGTCCCAGGAGTAAAATACCGCATCGATACAGTCAAAAAAAAAAAAATACCGCATCGAGCTCTGCGGTGCTGGCGTTCACATCTAATCCGCAACCGAGAACGAAAGTGTGAGCAGTGACTGCATAACTTTGACGCCACCGGCCAAACTACTCGAGGATTCCAGTGCGCAGAGCCGCAGACTAGATGATTTACCTCGCGGAGACGTGAAGTTTCCTCACTTTCAGTCTCGGGTAAAATCGTCATCAGATACAGGAATAAATTAAATGCATGCGAAAAAAGTATGCGCTTATGATAGTTCCATCCATTCTGGTTGTGAAGGAAATTAAAGATCACTGAATTCATTATCATGTGTGACCATGTTAAGCTAGAGCCTTTATATGCCTATTTTTGTTAAAAACCTAGGTTGATTTCTTCATGAACGAATGTTAAATCATGGAGAAGTTTGCAGGCGCAGCATTGTCAGGGTGGAAACATGGTGCCAGACTGAAGTTCTATGGCAATGCTGTTGGATCATGCTGCCGGAAGCCGATCTTTTCACTAGACTTTTCGTGTACGCGAATTATTATTATAGCTTACCCAGTGTCAGTAATTAAAAGCCTTTGCCGTTACTACAGGTATGTCCGAATGCAGACAGACTAAGGGCCCTTTTGTTTGGGCTTATTTTAGCTTTTGGCTTTGACTTTAAGCCAGAAAAGCACCTAAATAGGTGCTTTTTTGGCTTTTCGATTTTGGAAGCCAAAAACAATGATCCAAATCTTTTGGCTTCCGAAATCCAAAAGCCAAAAAAGCGCCTATTTAGGTGCTTTTCTGGCTTAAAGCCAAAGCCAAAAAGCCAAAATAAGCCTAAACAAAAGGGACCTAAGCTTGTTATGGGGAATGATGGGTAGAAATCAGCTGCCTTACTCTTACCATCTTTTGATAAGATCTTCTATTTTTAGTTACTCTTGTAATCTTATTTTACTCTCACGATCTGCTGATTTTGCAGATGCCCTCTCCAGTGATTTTTTGCATGGAATGAAAATGGGGGCGATGGGATACTTTGATCGAAAAAATATATGCCAGGCTGTTATGGGCTTAAACTAAGAGGCCCATTGTTCGAACATGGTGTCTGAATCGGTCGATGATAAGCAGGCAGGCCCGAAAATGAAGCCCAACCCATCTGAGTTACACAAATTACATTATTGTGCAACTCATCATTGGTCTAACATGTACTGTATTTGTTTTCCACTAGTCAATAAATGCTCTCTCCTTTTTATTCGGTTTCATCAATATGAAATATTCACTCGTCCTTGGCATTGTTGCATTTATTTACTGATTCTAATTCGTATGTATAAGCTTGCATAGCCCATGGTATGGTAGTACATATCTTATCTGTAGAATTGGCATTTTTAAAAGAAGAACATCATAATCCTGAAAGCTCGTTTCGAAAACACATTTATTCTGCTAGTAGTTTTTTTTTTGCTATGGTCATGCATGGACGACGACCATGTCAACCGTGTGGGAGGATAGGTAACAGCTACCGCAAGGTTTTGTACTCAAATGGGTTTCTTACTTCTTAGTTACCTGCAGTTTCGAGGTAGAATATAAATTGCATAGTACGAGTGCGTATCCGGACGGTCTCGTTAGGTCTTCCGCGTCTCCCAGGCGGCGGCGGCGGAAAAGCTTTTTCCTGCTCCAATCTCCGGTGATTGTGCTGGGCCCCTCTCCTTTCGATTGCCGCTCTGGCGGCAGGTGGGACGGGGACCCCGTTTTTTGCATGGTACTTAGGGTTAGGAGTTCTCTGGCATGGCGCGTCGTTGGGGTGGTGGGAGCGGCGCCCGGGCAAATAAATCTGCCTCAACTCTTCTCCCACACCGGCGTTGTCCTTAATGGCGGCGTCTCGGAGTTGGTGGCACTGTGTGCTTGCCGATCTTTCAGATTGGTGACTTTAGAGTTCATGGATGGTGTCGGCGAGGCAGCGGCGATGACTCCATCAGATGGTTTTTTCCTCCTGCTCTGTCCCCGTTGCTGCGGCGTTGTCTCCGGCGCCAAGGTGGAGCAGAGAGGATTCGTCCAGGAGTACGTGCAGACGGTGGTCTGCACTGGTGACAGCTAGAAGATGGTGCACCTTGTGGTGGGTTCCTGGTTGAAGGCTGATGGTTCTGGTTCCCTACTCCGACATCGTCGTGCGTGGGTGCTAGTGCTGAAGTTCGATGGCGTGTCCGGGGACATGCTGCCCCGGTCTGATTCTTTCAACGGCAATGGTTTGTCTTATGGCAAACTACATTGAAGGTCCGAAAAGCTGATGATCAGTGATGGAGCCGCGTCGAGCTCGGGTGAAGAGGTGATTTGTCTATTTTTTCCTTGGTGGCTGCTACGGTGGTGCCGAAAAAGATGGATAGGCGTTGGTTTGTCACATAGGTTTATCCTATCTTTCCAGATCTGTAAGATCGGTGTATACGTACTTTGTATCTCGCCTTTTATTTATTAATGAGAATC
The DNA here is from genome assembly GCA_947311845.1 of Poa pratensis. Taxonomy (NCBI): domain Eukaryota; kingdom Viridiplantae; phylum Streptophyta; class Magnoliopsida; order Poales; family Poaceae; genus Poa; species Poa pratensis. The sequence continues at coordinate 69,382,091 of CAMZMU010000033.1, read as the reverse complement.
GTATTACCATGCAAAAAAAAAGTTACCTGCAGTTTCTGTATCACTTGCGTACATTTCTTAAACATGTTGATGTTGTGTCTTCCCTTTGCCTTCGTGTGTCTGGACAGTTTGTCTTGTTTGTTTCAATTCAATCTGGCTGAATGCTTTTCTTCATTTGCCCTACTATGATTGTTTGATGTCTGTATGTGGACCTTTTCGTTTGCTAGAAAGGGTGGATTTACTAGTAGGATATCTGCATTTTTCGAACGGCTTAGTTTTTTAAGCAGTGATATTATGTTGTAAGTGGTAATTAGTACTGCTAACCAATGAACCCTTGAACGTAATAGCCGCTAGTGCACAATTTATGAATTCTACCACACATATAACAATAATTAATATGTTACATTACACATATTGGGTAGTCATTTTCCTTTTCCTGTCTCATGTGCTCTGAAGTCCATCAGTGTCTTAATCTTTTTTGCTTGTTTGTTTTGGTACGTTGGATAATATCACTATGATATGCTTTACCGAATGGCTAGTTATTTTCCTTTCGAAAATGATTGATGCCTGAGTGGTCAGTACTCATGAGTGTAGTACGCTGTACTAAGTCTGCTTGTATAAAGAATGGCCTAGCTAAAACCTATGGAGTGACATGATTGGTAAAGAAAATGGCTGGTTTAGCTTGAAGGCCCATCCCAATCATTTCATAGTCTACTTACCATTTTCTCAGTCACATGTGGATCAACTGTTCCTTGTTTGTTTGGTTAAGTTATAATAGTACTGTCGTGCCTCGGGTGACGGACACCGGGAGTAGATGGTACCCCTTTTTAGGTTCGGCACGGGGCGCGAAGGAGGCTGGAAGACGCCTTACCCGGGAGTAAGGTAGCCAAGTTCTTCGTCGGTGGGAGAGGGCAAACAACACAGAAAGACACACGGAGTTACCCAGGTTCAGGCCGCCCGGAGGCTAAAAGCTCTACTCCTGCATGTCTGGATTGAGAGGTTCATCATGGTGTAGTGTACAAGGGTGTTCTGGGGCGAACCCGGCAGAGTTTCGGCCGGAGGTAGACGAAGAGCAGATCCTGCCCTGGGGAGATCACCTCTCTCTCTACCCTCCGAACCCTAGTGTAATCTTGCCTGAGCTCTAACTTGCTTCTCTTCTTCTGTTCTGTTCCGTCCCTCCCTCCTCCGGTGCCATGGTCCTCCTTTTATAGGCTAAGGGGATCCGACATGGGCACGCGAGAGGCGTGAAGGGTTTTGGCGGAAAACCCCTCGGCGGTCTTTGGAGGAGACGTGGCGTCCTCTCCTCCAAGCATTCTCTGGAGGGCGGCGTGGTCGTCCGCCCTTGGAAAAAGGTGGGACGGACAAAGCCTGTCCGCCCCACCAACTACGCTCGTGGCAACGTCACCAGGGCGCGGCCTTCATCTTGGCGCCCAAGTCTTCCACCAGCTTCCAGCGAGCTGGCGATCTTATCCTCTCGGCGGTACGGATGGAGGACCCGGGGGCGCGCCTGGCCTCCTGCCGGGCGCACGGACCCGCGGGTATCCCGCCTTGTTCTCCGGGCGAGGGGGTGACCCCGGAAGGTCGCCTGGTCCTTAGCCGCAGAGCCTTGCTGTCGAACTTGTCGGGTTCCTTGGGCAGATGGGCTAACCCATCTGCTGTACTTGACTCCTTGCCTTGTCCATCTTCTTGGTGGGCCCCAGTGGAGGACCCACTTTGGCAGCATCAGGGGAACCCCATGTTCCACTGCTGCGACAGTAGCCCCCGGGCATGGTCCCGGCGGCTCTTGCTCCAGCTGCTGCCGGGGCTATGGCCAAAGAGTTGGCCAAAGTGGGTACCCGGCGCCTCGCTTTCCTTGCTTCGGTCCATCAGCCGTCGTGATGGTCTTGGAGTTATTCCGCTTGGGGGAATAACTGTGTTTGCCTCCTCGATTCCCGCTGCGGGGAAGCTGTGAAGACGACAGGAGAGAGAAAGGCTCCGCACGCTATAAAAGCGGACGAACGCCTCGCAAGTCCCCATCTTCTTCTTCCTTGATCCATCCCTCCCTTCCCAGGCCAACAGCTCCAATGGCGAGAGGAAAGAGAGGAGTGGGACGTCCTCGTGCTTCGGCCCCGACGGAGAAAGCTCCGGTGGCCGCGGAAGAACCGCCTCAAGAGGGCGAGCGAAGCGAGGTGGTGGAGGTAGAGGGACCGTGAGGCGCGGAAGAACTCCTTCTCCGCCCCACGGGCTGCAATCCACACGAGCTTCGCGCCTTCGAGTTCATCCTGGATCTGCGCCGCAAGATCCGCAGCCGGATTGACCTTCCGGACTCCTTTGCGATGGCGATGGAAAGCAACAAGCCTCCGGGCTTGTGGCTGCAGGTGGAAGGCTGTCCCAATGGCCCTCCTGGATCTCGGTGGAGTACACCGTCGACGACTCCATGCTCCTTGGTCAGGGGTGGAAGTCATTCGCCCGCTCCCGCCGCCTGACTCGGGGGCAATATCTTGCCTGCAAGTATGACGGAGACGCCACACTCGCCGTGAAGATCTTCCGTGCTGCAGGAGGGCGCGTGGAATGCTGCGCCGAGAGTGAGAGCAGCAGCGGCTCCGGCTCCTTCGACGAGGATGAAGATGAGGAAAACTCATCCAGCATCAAGGCCGAGGAGAGCTCGCTTTCCTGAGGGCGAGGAGCTTCAAGACGGCGGTCCTGAAGATGTCCTTGACCTCCTTCTTGGCCGCCTCGTCGACGTACTTCTGGAAGTAGCGTCTTCCATTGTACGGTGGTGCTCCTCGCTTGCCGGGAGCCAATCTTTTTGTTGTAAAAATTAGCCCCCGCTGTAGATCTTGAAATGAAGAAGAACTTGTTCTCCTTTTTGTCTCTTGGCCTTCGTGTCGTACTTGATGTGAATGGGAGCGGTTTTTCGCCAAACGCGCCCCATTAACGCGGCAGCCGTAACGCCAAGGGGTAGGTGGAGCGTGGGAGGTCTATAAAAGGCCCTCCAACTCCAACTCCCTTGACACATCTTCTCGCCTTGCTCCTTTCTCTTCCCCCCATAGATCGCAGAGCAATGTCTGGAGAGGAGGAGATGTCCTGTCCGACGTGTCGACGGCGGAATCGGCCTTCCGTGGTGCGGCGGAGGCTCCCAAAGGAGCTGGGGCCCGAGCCGCCGAGAAGGCGAAGCTGTGCCTCGTCCTACCGTTGCTCAGAATCTCGCCCGCCTAGCGGCCGTCTCCGGTCCTGCTGCTCAAGAGGAAGCTAGGGTTAGGGCGATCCGCAGGGCATACCTGTGGTCCGTTCTGAGAGAGAGGACAGCTGGGATCCCGGAGTTGTCCCAACTCGTGGCTGAACTCGAGGCCATAGAGCAGGTGATCACTCTAACTTTTCCTTTTCGTTAATCGAACTTGAGCTTGACTTGGCCTGTCTCCTGCTTCAGGCTGAGAGTCAGTCCATGGGTGAGCTGGCGGACGGGATCTTCCGGGTCTTTGGTCGGGGAGTGCCCGGGTGGGCTGCCAGGGCTCTCGCCCACGAGACGCCTGAAAAAGTCCTGCGCGGGTGCACTCTCTTTCCCCAGGCGTCCCCGGGAATCAAGAGCTCACCGGCAAAGAAAACAAAGCAGAAGACAAGTCTGCACAGCCAGTGACCCTGGACTGGCCTTAGTAGCATAGGCTTATTATGTAATCAAGAAGTTGCACAACTGAATGTAATTCAGAATTGTAATTCAGAATTTAAATTCAGATGAATGCAACCTAGCCTCAACTCCCGGGGTCATGTCCCAAATCTTCCTTTGCACTAACGCGCTGTCAAGTTTCAGAGGAGGTCCCTTAGGTGCCAGATACCCTGACTGTCTGCACACAGTAGTAGTACCCCTAAGAGCGCTATACCTTCCGGGTGCCTGACTCCACTGTCCACAGGTACTTGGCCAGAGGGAAACGGACCGTTCGCTGGGGTGGAGCATTACCCCCGCAAAGGCTCTCATCAACTATCAAGCATGCGCAGGTCGATGGTATATTGACTCCGAGCGAGATGTTATGCCTAAGTGCAGGATGCTGATGCAAGGACTTAGCTGTTTTTCTGCCGTGTCCTCGATCCATCCTGTCCCTCCCGGGTATCCAACTCCTTACCGCTTTCCACCGTCAGTTCCTGTCCCGGGAAGGCGCTGCACACAACAAACTTTCAGTAGGAAAGAATGGACCCTCTTTTCATGTCGAGATAGTGTTTCATCCGGAGCAACCCGCAAGCAAAGTTGAATGTGCATTTCTGTGTTTAGGTTCGTTAAAACACAGCACTGCCCGTTCACTCCTTTCCGCGGCAGTACGGCACGATCGGGTGGCAGTGCCTACTGATAGGCCACTCGCGCTCGACCCGTCAGCCACCGGCACCATGTCAGCCCCCTGCTTGGGGGTTGTTACGGATAACACACATCTCGACATAAATTGAGGCTCACGGAATTGAAACACTTATCTTTTATTTCTTGGCGATGACTTCTTACACCCTATTACAGAACACTAGCCCCTTGGGCGTGCTTAGCGGATTCGACGTTTGGCGATTCATGTTCGTAATTAGGGGTAGAACTTGCGGAGATTCTCGATGTTCCAGGCGTTGCCTTCCGGCCTGCCTTTCTCGTCTTCCAGATAGACTGCTCCGGGTCTCAGTGTATGAGTAACCCGGTAGGGTCCTTCCCACTTGCTTGACATCTTGTTCAAGCCCTCGAGATTTTGCATCTTGCGGAGAACCAGGTCTCCAGCTGTAATTCCCGGGATCGAACATGACGGCTGTGATACCGGCGCAGCCCTTGCTGGTATCGAGCAGACCGCAATGACGCCCGACAGCGCATTTCCTCCAGGATGTTATGTCATCAATCCTTTGCTCAGCTTGGGCATCTTCATCATATGCGAGTACCCGGGGGATCCGTGCCTTAGCTCTGTTGGCAGGACAGCTTCAGCTCCATAGACAAGGAAGAAAGGTGTTTCTTTGGTGGCTCGGCTTGGAGTTGTTCTGAGGGACCACAGTACACTGGGTAGGTGATCAATCCAATTCTCCCCTTGTTCTCCAGCTTGTCAAATGCTTTGGTTTTCAGACCTCTTAGGACCTCCGCATTGGCTCGCTCCACTTGACCGTTGCATCTTGGATAGGACACTGATGCAAAGCACACCTTGATGCCCAATTCTTCACAGAAGTTGAGGAAGGCTCGACTTGTGAACTGAGTGCCATTATCCGTGATGATTCTGTTGGTACTCCGAAGCGGTAGACAATCCCCTCGATGAACTTGATGGCGGCCTGGGCCGTCTGGCGTGGTACTGGCATTACTTCAACCCACTTCGTGAACTTGTCGACAGCCACAAAGAGGTATTCATGTCCGCCAACTGACTTTGGCAACTTGCCGACGATGTCTAGCCCCCAGACTGCAAACGGCCAGGATATTGGGATTGGTTGCAGTGCTTGAGCTGGCTGATTGATGTTCTTCGCGTAGTATTGGCAAGCTTCGCAGGTCTTGACCATTTGCTCGGCGTCGTGCAGGACTGTTGGCCAGTAGAAACCCTGGCGGAAAACCTTCCCGCCAATGATCTTGATGCAACATGACTTGAACGTGCCCTCGTGGATGTCTCGTAGCAGTACTTGGCCTTGTTCTTGTGGTATGCAGCGGAGCCTGACTCCGTTGTCGCGTCGCCGGTAGAGCTCGCCGTCGATCAGGACGTAGAGCTTGGCTTGACGAGCCACCCGCTCGGCCTCGTGATCATCCTCCGGTAGAGCATGCTCCGTCATGTACTTGACGATGTCCAGGGCCCAGGGTGGGTGGGTTCTTCCACCGGCAACACCATTTGACCAAGGAGAAGCATGGCTTCCCTTGGTCCAGGTCCTGCCGGGTCTTGTGCGCCTTCTGGGCTGGTTTCCCGGGTTGTCGAAGTAGACGGGTCACCAGCCCCCAGTGTCGATGTAGACCTTGTCTTGAGCCTCTCGGGAGACACAGAGGGTTGCCGGAGCACCTCAATGTAGATCCCGGGAGGTACTGGTTCTCGCTTGGAAGCCATCTGTGACAGCTCGTCCGCGACGTGTTGTCATCCCTAGGGACGTACACGGCCCGGAAGCTGTCGAAGCGTCGCTGAAGCTTCCACACCTCCTCGACGTACGGTGCCATCTGTGGGCAGCGTACTCCTTGTTCACTTGTTTGATGACTAGCTGAGAGTCACCCTTGACGATGAGCTTGGTGATACCGAGGCCAACGGCAGCACGAAGTCCCGCAAGCAGGCCCTCGTACTCCGTCGTGTTGTTCGAGATATTCTCCTTGTACTGCATCTGGACGACGTACTTCAGACGATCTCCTGTGGGGGAGATCAAAACGACTCCGCGCCTCCCTGGCCCTTGGTGTAGGAGCCGTCGAAGTTCATGGTCCAGGCGTCGGGATCTTCTTTCCCGGGAAGGCTGGATTCCTCCACCGGGTCGTCGAACGCTGTCTCAGTCCACTCCGCCGTGAAATCAGCCAGCGCTTGACTCTTGATGTTGTTCGTGTGCTCGAACTTGAGGCCGAAACCTTGAAGCTCCATGGCCCACCAAGAGACTCGTCCGGTGGCGAGAGGGTTTTCCAGCGGACTCCTCAAGGGGTACTTGGAAACCACGGTGATAGGGTGGCTTTCGAAGTAGGGCCTCATCTTGCGAGAGGCGATGAGGATCGCCAGCAACAGCTTCTGCATCATGGGGTACCGCTCCCGGGCGTCGCGCAGCACCGAACTGATGAAGTAGACCGGGTGCTGTATCTTGCGGGTTACCGAGTCCTTGGCGGGCTCGGCTGCTTCGAGAGGGAGCGCGTCAGCCCCCAGTGATGCTTCTTCTGCGACGTCGATGACGGCGTCGGTGGGCATGCCAGGCTCAGGGCCTTCTGGCCCTTTGTCACCTGGCTGCCTCTTCTTGCTTGGTTGCCCCGGGAGGATGTTCCGGGACGCTTGCCGCCGACCTTGTCCGGAGGAGCGTCACGCTCTACCACAAGAACTGCGCTGATCACCTGATTGGTGGCAGCGATGTACAGTAGTAGGGGCTCCTTTTCTGTTGGTGCCACAAGGATGGGAGGCGAGGCGAGGTAGCACTTGAGGGACTGAAGAGCTTCTTCAGCCTCCGGGGTCCATTTCACGGGACCCGTCTTCTTGAGTAACTTGAAGAAGGGCAGGGCTCGTTCTCCAAGTCTTGAGATGAAGCGCCCGAGTGCGGTGATGCACCCGTTGAGGCGTTGTACGTCCTTGACTCGCCGTGGCGCCTCCATGCGCTCGATGGCCTTGATCTTGTCGGGATTGGCCTCAATCCCCCGGTGGGAGATTAAGAACCCAGTAGCTTGCCGGACGGGACCCCAAACACGCACTTGTCGGGGTTAAGCTTGAAGTTGACCCGACGAAGGCTGTTGAAGGTCTCGTGCAGATCTTGAATGAGGGAGTCCTTGTACCGAGTCTTGACCACGATGTCGTCGATGTACGCCTCCACGTTGCGGCCCAGCTGGGACCCAAGACATGCTTGCATGGCGCGCTGAAAGGTTGCGCCGGCGTTCCGGAGACCGAAAGGCATCCGGGTGTAGCAGTAGCAGCACTTGGGTGTGATGAAGGCCGTCTTCTCCTGATCCTCCACTGCCATCATGATCTGGTGGTACCCGGAGAAAGCATCCAGAAAGCACAGGAGCTCGCACCACTAGTACAGAACGACACATCGGATACCCCTCTATGGCAACGACAAGAGTTAGGCGACGGAAAAATGAGCTCCGCGCACTTCCGCGAGTGCGCGCGCGCGCTAGTCGGTCGATGGGCCCGACACAATGGTAACGGAGGCTGAAAAGATCTCCGTTGCTCATATATAGGCAACGGAGGAAAGAATATCTCCGTTGCTGATATTGCCACATCAGAAACGGAGATCGGTCTATCTCCGTTTTCCATGTGAAGGCACATTAAGCGGTGCCGGTATTAATATCTCCCACTCCAGTACTGTATCTCACTCACACTCTCAGTCTCACTCTCCCCAGTTCCTAACCCTAGCCGCACACGCTCTCCTCCTACTTCACCCATCGATGGCGAACCCCTCTGGCGCCGACGGAAGTCAGGATGGAGCATCTTCCTCCTCCCACCCTCCGAGGCGCAGCCCGGATCTCCCCTACAACTGGGCGAGATCCCCGGCGACTGCGGTCGCGAGTTCATTCTGAGCCGTCAAATCCCATCCGGATCCACGGCGGCGGCCACCGACGCCCGGATCTCGTCCTCATCGTCCTCCTCGGACGATGAGGACGAGGATCTGGAGGTCGGTCTCATCCTCTCTCGCGCCTCCTTTGAGCGCGAGCGCGCCGAGGGTGTCATTCGGGCGTCTGCGATGCAGAGAGCTATCCGCATCTCCGCCGCCGAGCACGCGATAGAAGCCGCCGAGGAGGCGTTGTTCCAGACGCGGCTCCGGGCGGCCATAGACCGCTCTCTTCTCCCTGGCCAGGGCCCTGGGCCAGATGCGGCGGCGGCAGCGGTGGCGGCGGCGGAGGAGGAGGATGAGGAGGAGGAGGAGGAGGACACTCCGGTGTTCGAGCTGGATGAGGTCTCCTCTGGCAGTGGCTCCGGCGCCGACGCCTGGGACGCAATCCGCGACGGAAAGCGACCCCGCCTCGACTAAGGTAAATGACCGCTCTGTTAGCTACTTATTTAGCTCGGTTTGCTCTGTTAGTTAGCTCTGTTCAGCTATGTATTTGCTATGTTAGCTACTTATTTAGCTCGGTTTGCTTTGTTTAGCTATGTATTTGCTATGTTAGCTACTTATTTAGCTCGGTTTGCTCTGTTAAGCTATGTATTTGCTACGTTAGCTACTTATTTAGCTCGGTTTGCTTTGTTTAGCTATGTATTTGCTATGTTAGCTACTTATTTAGCTCAGTTTGCTCTGTTAGTTACCTCTGTTCAGCTATGTATTTGCTATGTTAGCTACTTATTTAGCTCGGTTTGCTTTGTTTAGCTATGTATTTGCTATGTTAGCTACTTATTTAGCTCGGTTTGCTCTGTTAGTTAGCTCTGTTCAGCTATGTATTTGCTATGTTAGCTACTTATTTAGCTCAGTTTGCTCTGTTAGTTAGCTCTGTTCAGCTATGTATTTGCTATGTTAGCTACTTATTTAGCTCGGTTTGCTTTGTTTAGCTATGTATTTGCTATGTTAGCTACTTATTTAGCTCGGTTTGTTCTGTTAGTTAGCTCTGTTCAGCTATGTATTTACTATGTTAGCTACTTATTTAGCTCGGTTTGCTCTGTTCAGCTATGTATTTGCTATGTTAGCTACTTATTTAGCTCGGGTTGCTCTGTTAGTTAGCTCTGTTCAGCTATGTATTTGCTATGTTAGCTACTTATTTAGCTTGGTTTGCTCTGTTAGTTAGCTCTTCAGCTATGTATTTAGCTCGGTTTGCTTTGTTTACTGCTTATTGGCTCTGTTTATTAGCTTTTTTTTTGCTGTTTTTAACAAAGAATATTCGTTGTTTCAAGGGCTTGGTGGATGCTTGGTGACGATGCTGCTGCCGTGAAGACCTAGGAGCGGGGCTCCATACACGGTGCCGTCACCAGGAGCAGTACATTTTGCGCAGCAGGAAAGACAGTAGATGTTCATCTGGCGGCCGTGAAGACATAGGAGCAGAGCTCCAGCCACGCGCACTGATGAACTTTTGTAAAGCAGGGCGTACAGGAATACGGTGACGACCGGGCGGCCGTCTAGTCGCATGGAGCGTGGCTCCATCGATGGCACAGCCCGTCACCGTGTCTTTTTTTGTTTTCCTGTAACCCTTATTAGAAACGGTTATTAGCAAAACTCCGTGTCTAATATTAAATACATCAGAAACGGTTTATCTCCTCCGTTGCCATTGAGATCTTCACATCAGTGACAGGGTCGGGGACACGGACCCTTTCTCCGTTGCCGATGGAGTTTTTGGCCCATTTCCGATGTGTCGTTCTGTACTAGTGCACCCGGCGGTTGAATCGACGATGAGATCAATCCGGGGTAGTGGGAAAGGATCCTTGGGGCAGGCCTTGTTCAAGTCGGTGAAGTCGATGCAGAGCCGCCACTTGAGGGTCATGGGCTTTGGCACCACCACAGGGTTGGCCACCCAAGTTGGGTGCGGCACCATCCTGATGACGCCAGCTTCTTCCAGATTGCTGTCGACCTCGGACACGATGAACTCCAGTTTTTCCTTGCTTTGCTTGCGTAGAACTTGTTTTATCGGGCGAGCGTCCTTGCTGACCGCCAGTTTGTGCTCGATCACCTCTCTTGGTACGCCGGGTAGCCCTGACGCTTCCCATGCGAAGACGTCAGAGTTTTCCCGAAGGAAGGCGATGAGCGCGCTTTCCTATTTGTCGGTGAGGCGGGTGCCGATGGTGATGGAGAGACTCCCGTCACTGGTCAACGCCACTTTCTTGGTCATTTGCGGATCTTCATGAAATGACGCCTTCTTGAAGGAAGTTGATGTCGAGCCTCTGGAGTACCCTCCGTCCTCGGAGAATGCACCGACATCAGCTTCCTGTACATCTTGCGGAACGTCCGAGGTCGCCGCCACCGTCTAGTTCAACTTCTGAACGCAAAAGATGGCGTCGTCGACGTCAGCCTTGATCGTGATCACTCCCCAGGCCGAGGGGATCTTCATCATGTTGTAGGCGAAGTGCGAGACGGCCATGAACTTGGCTAGAGCCGGCCGGCAAGTATGCCGTTGTACGGAAACGACGTGTCTGCAATGTCGAATACGATGTCCTCGGTGCGAAAGTTCTCCTGGTCAACAAAGGTGACAGGGAGCGTGATCTTTCCCAGCGGCCGAGTGATGCCTCCATTCACGCCTTGGAACACGCCGGTGTCTTGCAGGCGAGAAAGAGGGATTTGCAGAATAGCCAGCACCTTCGCCGTCAAAAGGTTGAGGCTGGAGCCTCCGTCGACCAGCATCTTGGTGACCTTGTAGTTATGGATGATGGGCGACACGATCAGAGGAAGCGTTCCCACCCCGGCCACACTGGCAGGATGGTCTTCCGGGTCGAAGGATGACTTGCCCAGACCATTCCAGGGGCTTGGGCGGAGCAGAAGCAACCGCGTTAAGCTCCCGGACCAGCCTCTTACACGCGCCGTTGGATGGAGGCAGAGAGGCTCCCCCGTGAATGCACCCGACAACTCCGGTGACTTCCTGGAACCTTCGCCACCGCCTCCCTGAGGAGCCGGAGCTTCCTTGTTGGAGGCGCCTTCTTGATTGTTCTTCACGACCGCCTTGGCCGCCGCGTCCTCCTCGTCCCCCGCGGCCACCGCCGCGGCCCCATCCGCGGCCGCCTCCGCCTTGGCGACCCGTGGGACAGTCACGAGCGACGTGCCCAATGACGCACAATTGTAGCAGCCGTCCAGGCTCACCCCGTCGGCCCGACGCTGCTCTCGTATGGCGAGGTTCTTGAGTTGGCGGCAGTCCTTGAGAGGGTGGTTGCCGTCAGGATGAATGTGGCACCATGGGTCGTCTTCTCCCTCAGAGGCCGCCGCAGGCTTGGCCTTCTTAGGAAGGGGTTCGGTGACGAAGATGCGCTTGTCGGGTCCTGAGTCCCGCTTCTTGTTCTTGGCGGGGGCGGTTTTGTCCTCGGGTTCATCCTCCCGGGGAACTTAGCCCCCTCCTCAGCTCGGGCGCATCGATCCGCCAGCTCCCAGAGCTCGCAGGTGGATTCGACGCGGCGATTGCTCAACTTTCGCGCATCCGGGTATTGCGGACGTTGGCGTGAAAAGAAGCGATCACCAGCTCTTGCTTGATGCAGGGAATTGTGTTCATCTTCTGGGTGAAGCGCTGGATGAACTTGCGAAGAGTTTCACCCGGAAGTTGCTTGAAGTCGTGGAGGTCGCTGGGAGCCCCCGGGCGCTCGTACCCGCCTTGGAAAGCCCCCAGGAACTGTTCCTTCAGGGTCCTCCAGGAACGGATGGAGCACTTGGGAAGGTTGAGAAGCCATGTCTGGGCATCTCCCTTCAGGGCCAGCGGGAACCAGCTGGTCATCATCATTTCGTCGGCCCCGGCGACTGCCGCAGCTAAGGAGTAGAGCTGCAGGAAGTCCCGGGGGTTCGTGGTGCCGTCGTAGCGGAGGACGTCGATCTTGAATTCTTAGGCCAGGTGACCTGGCGGAACTCAGGGGCAAGGGCGAGGCACCCTTCAGCGATGTCGTCGTCCCGATCCTCCCGGCGATGGCGCTCGCGACGCCGTTCGATGCGGGTGCGCATATCCTCGGTTCGACGGTTGTTGAGGTCGTGGCGAAGATCTTGGTTGCGCGTGGTAGATGACCCGACGGAGATGGCCTTGCCGCGGTCGCGGTTTAGCCGGTTCGCCATCGGTGGAGCGGTACGAGGAGGCTCCGTCTCGCCTCGGCGCTCGCCACGGGGCTGACCCCGCGGTTCGCGCGCCTTGTGCCCTCCAGCCTCGGGGCCGTCGACGGTGGGAGCTCGAGTAATGTCGGGCTTAGGGCCGCCGTCGGCGAAGTCGAGGAGTGCCTCCACACGGGCTCTCCATTCTTGGTAGACCTTGGGATCGCCGGAGCTCGGAGGGAACTGCATCAGAGCCTTGGCAGCGACAAGAGCGTCGTGGCGAGCTTGCGCGTCCGAGGGCAAGTGCGTAGAGGACTTACTTTTGGTGCTTCGGGGACCTCCGCTGCGCGGACGTGGTCTCGCTCCTCCCTGGCGTCATGACCCCTGCCAACGCCGTTCCCGACGCTTTTCTCTCCAGAGCGTGGGGGCGGCTCGGCGGACAGTCCTGGGGCCGCCGGGTCGTTGGGGTCGACGTTCTTGTGGTGTTGGCCCTCTCCGACGCCACCTTCTCCGCAGGTGGCGCCTGCGGAGGAGCAGGCTGACGCGTATCCGCAGCGCGACGCTCGGTGGAAGCCTGAGTGCGCGATGGAGACGCGGCCTTGGAAGTTGTGGCATCGATCTTCCTCCTCGGCGGCATGCTTGACGAAGAACTTGAGGTTGATGAAGAAGAAGACGAATCCAGCGCTTGCACCCCCTACCTGGCGCGCCAGATGTTTTGTCTCGGGTGACGGACACCGGGAGTAGATGGTACCCCCTTTTTAGGTTCGGCACGGGACGCGAAGGAGGCTGGAAGACGCCTTACCCGGGAGCAAGGTCGCCAAGTTCTTCGTCGGTGGGAGAGGGCAAACAACACAGAAAGACACACGGAGTTACCCAGGTTCAGGCCGTCCGGAGGCTAAAAGCCCTACTCCTGCATGTCTGGATTGAGAGGTTCATCATGGTGTAGTGTACAAGGGTGTTCTGGGGTGAACCCGGTAGAGTTTCGGCCGGAGGTAGACGAAGAGCAGATCCTGCCCTCGGGAGATCACCTCTCGCTCTACCCTCCGAACCCTAGTCTAATCTTGCCTGAGTTCTAACTTGCTTCTCTTTCTTCTGTTCTGTTCCGTCCCTCCCTCCTCCGGTGCCATGGTCCTTCTTTTATAGGCTAAGGGGATCCGACATGGGCACGCGAGGGGCGTGAAGGGTTTTGGCGGGAAAACCCCTCAGCGGTCTTTGGAGGAGACGTGGCGTCCTCTCCTCCAAGCATTCTCTAGAGGGCGGCGTGGTCGTCCGCCCCTGGAAAAAGGTGGGACGGACAAAGCCTGTTCGCCCCACCAACTACGCTCGTGGCAACGTCACCAGGGCGAGGCCTTCATCTTGGCGCCGAAGTCTTCCACCAGCTTCCAGCGAGCCGGCGATCTTATCCTCTCGGCGGTACTGATGGAGGACCCGGGGCGCGCCTGGCCTCCTGTCGGGTGCACGGACCCGCGGGTATCCCTCCCTATTCTCCGGGCGAGGGGGTGACCCTGGAAGGTCGCCTGGTCCTTAGCCGCAGAGCCTTGCTGTCGAACTTGTCAGGTTTCCTTGGGTCAGATGGGCTAACCCATCTGCTGTACTTGACTCCTTGCCTTGTCCATCTTCTTGGTGGGCCCCAGTGGAGGACCCACTTTGGCAGCATCAGGGGAACCCCATGTTCCACTGCTGCGACAAATACAGTGGGAAGAAGATGCATCATGTATATTGAATGCAAGTTGATCAATAATCAGAGAACAAAGAACAAACCAGGCTCCTAATTTATAGTTAATATTCGAACACGATACTGCAAGTACTAGACTAAGCGTCCATAGCCTTAATTCAAGGTGCGCGCAGCTAGCATCGATTCTTGCCATTATCTTATTTGACTGGTAGGAGAGAGCGCCCTTTTTGCCATGTAACATTCGTTCTAGTTCTTTTATCTTTAGCGACAGCGCGCGCGCACAAGGTCCACTGGTCGTGCACAATCCCACGCTTTATTCGGAAACTTCAAGCTAATTCGGTCATAGAAAACACCATCATTCAGGAACCAATCGATCTCATCTGATTAGATATATCCAAAGTATGCGAAACTTCACTCTCAGCGTATAAGGTGCCAGGGATCAATTTATATTTCGAACTTGTGTGTTACCGCTTCCTAAATTGGAAGGGTTTTCCCAAGACATATTTTTTAATATAAGAAAATTCTCACCTCTATATAAATTGATGCAAAAAAACTATTTTATTGTGAAGTTCACAATCGATATGAAGCTAGAAAAATGATAAAGTGGCTAAGAGGACCACAATTAATAGATACTATGTACCACTTATATATGCATCATTGATCATATTGCTAGACTGCCATCAAAATCTGTTAGCCAATATATGCTTGAAGTACTGTCTCCAACCATTATATATGCCACTATATAAGCTAGCACCCATGCCTATGGTTCGCCTAATTCAAGCCCCACTTTAGACACAAAGCTAGGACTAATGGCAGAGATGCAGAGCTCGCCGAGATCTCATCCTATTCCTAAGCCATTAGATCAAGAAGCGCAACCGAAGGGAGACAGCAAGAAAGGAGGATGGATCACTCTTCCCTTCATAGCTGGTTCATGATCTCTCTCTTCCTTCCTCTCTCTCACGTAACTAATTCTTGTCCTGGGTCACCTGACACATGCGTGTCTTCTGTGAGCATTCAGGGAGCATGCTTGGGATGGGGCTGGCCATCAACGGGACGACCACCAACCTGCAAGTTTACCTGATTAAGGAGTACAACGTCGAGAGCATCGACGCGGCGCAGATTGCCAACATTGTCCGTGGCTCGCTCAACCTCGTGCCCCTCGCCGGAGCCATTCTCTCCGACTCCTACTTCGGCTGTTTTCCCGTCATCCTCGCCGGCACAGCCGTCAACGTTCTGGTGCGTGCACCTGCTACCTGCCCGCTTGCCTCTCTGGACCATATATATTCGCTCTTGCAAACGACACTAACCTGCTACAGCTTATACAATTGATAATATTCGACGAGATGGTGCTTTCATCCTTTATTCTCTTGTTTTTCTTCATTATTACTACATCGCCGTCGAGTCAGAACGCTGCGATTTGGGCAAACACAGCGTCATTATTCCTTCGTTTGTTGTTTTGTTACTCAATAGTTTACATGATACTAGTACATCACAAGCTCAACCGATGTCATTTTGCAGTCCTTCGTGTTGCTCACGCTCACCGCGGCGCTGCCATCCCTACGGCCACCTCACTGTCCGACAGCGTCCGACGCGTGCCAGCACGGGACGCCCGGGCAGCTCGCGGTGCTGTACGCCGCCGTGTTCCTTCTCGCCATTGGCACTGGCGGGACGCGTTTCAACATAGCCAAAATGGGCGCGGACCAGTTCAGCACCGCGCGCGACCAGGAAACCTTCTTCAACTGGTACTTCGTGTTCCTCTATGGTTCCTTCGTGGTTGGCGACACAGCCATCGTCTATATCCAGGACGGCGTATCATGGGCCCTGGGATTTGGCGTCTGCCTCGCCGCGACTGCGATCAGCTTGGTCATGCTCCTCATGGGAGCTCGTTACTACCGGATGCCTCCGCCACAGGGCAGCCCATACTCGGAGCTGGCCCGTGTCGTCGTGGCCGCGGTGCTCAAGGGTTGCGTCGACGTGGGCGCGCTAGGCGGCACACAGTACTACGTGGGAGACGATGCAGTCGCGGACTCGGCTAGCGATCGTGCTCCGAGCAAAACACTAAGGTTCCTAGCATTCCCTTTCCCAAACTAAGGTTATGTCTGAACCAGGACGGTCGAGTTCGAGAATCATATGTTGATTACATCCTGCAGATTTCTGAATCGTGCCGCCATGATCACTGCAAGCGACAACTCCATGGAGACGTCTGGCGTCCATCACACCAGCGACTGGCGGCTCTGCAGGGTGCAGCAAGTCGAGGACCTCAAGTCCGTGCTCGCCGTCTTCCCGCTATGGTCCTCCTGCATAATGTTAAGCGTGTCGATCGGCGTGATGATCGGCATGATCATCCTGCAGGCTCTCACCATGGATCGCTCTATTGGTCACCGCTTCAAGATGCCGGCAGGGGCCATCAGTGTTTGCTCACTCTCAGCTTTCATCGCAATAACTCCAGTCCTTGACCGCGCCGTCTTCCCTCTCTGGCGTAGGATCGCCGGCGTGCCCCCGTCCGCGCTGCAGCGCGTGGGGGCCGGTCACATCGTGAACATCGCAGGCATGGTGGTCGCAGCGCTGGTGGAGCGCCGAAGATTGAGCATCGTGCACGCGCTCCATGGTGCCGACGAGGCGGCTGGGTGGGTTACCCCCATGTCCGTGCTGTGGCTGGTCTTCCCTCTTGCCATCGTAGGCATCGGGGAGGCCCTCCACTTCCCAGGAAATATGGCCTTCTACTACCTGGAGTTCCCCAAGACGTTGAAGAGCTTGGCGACGGCTATGGCGCCGCTGCTCGTCGCCATGGGGTTCTACCTCAGCACCGTGTTCGTCGACGTCGTGAGGCGAGTCACTGCGTGGCTGCCAGGGAACATAAATCAGGGGAGGATGGACAACATGTACTGGACCTTGGCTGTGGCAGTGACCATCAATTTTGGCTACTTCCTACTTTGTGCCAGCCGATACAAGTATCAGGACCAATCGACCACCACCATGGAAATGTAGATGCCGACTGCTAAGGCTCCGTCTTGTGTGTGTGTTTTTAAGGTTTGGTCTTGTTATTTCTCTGTCAACGGTTAATTAAACGGAACGGTCCTGACACCGATCGCCTGAGCCAACAGACCTGCCATCACTACGGGAGAGCTGGACTTTGCCGTGTGTCTGGCTCTTTGTCGTGTGCTGGATGTCGGGCATACGGCAAAGAAATGCACACGGCAAAGACAAGCAAAAACACACGGCAAAGAAATACACACGGCAAAGACAAAGCAAAACACACGGCAAAGATAGGTACACGGCAAAGAAAATGGAGCCAAACAGAAGAGCGGACGGCGCGGTCACGGCAGCTCTTTGCCGTGTGCAAACACATGGCAAAGAATATTTTTTAACCAAATTTAAAAAAATGAAAATCGATCTTTCCGTGTGCCAACACACAGCAAAGACCAATTTTTTTTTAACTTTAGTTTATCTACTTGTAACAACGGTATGACTATTTGCGTGGCATAGTTTGTGATAAATTGTCCATATTTTACACATAGGTGTGTCTTGGTATGGCAAACAATGTTGCCAAAAAGAGTTATCAAAATATTTTTTCTAAATTTTATTTTTTTATTTTTTAAGTGTCAAAAGTGACATTTTTTGTGAAGCAAACACACAAAATATGGTGCAAAATGGTACCAATCTAGATTTCACACAAAGTAGACTATATTTTATGGATAATCTAGAAATATTAGGAATTTTATTGGTTTCTACATAATTTCGCCTATGGTGGCCATTTTGAACCTTTTTAAAAAAAAATCAAATAAAGTGAAAAATTACTCAAACAATGAAATCCTTTGGCATAGAGACCTTTTATGTGTAGTAGTTGATATCAAAAATAATAAATTTGAGTTTTGACAAAAAATTTAAAAGAATGTTTCACAAAAAGGTCTATCGTCTATAAACATGCATAGGTTTCAATCCACACGACCAAGATATGATCATTTTCATGGCATAGTTTGTGATAAAGTGCTCACATTTGGCACATAAGTGTGTTTTCGTATGGGCAACAATATTGCCGAACTGAGTTTTTTAAAATTATTTGTATAAATATCATTTTTCATTTTCTAATTGTCGAAAATGACTTTTTTTATGAAGTAACTACAAAAAATATGGTGCAAAATGGCACCCATTTAGATTTCACACAAAGTAGACAACATTCTATGGATAATCCAGAAATATTAGGAATTTTCTCGGTTTCTACCTAATTTCGCCTATTTAAACGATTTTATGCTGATTTTCCGAAAGTAATTCAAATTCGAACTACAAGTGTGTGATAGTTTGCTCTGAAAATTTTACAAAAATCATTTTAAGCTACACAAGTAGTGCTTATATCACAGAACTATCGATAGTTTTTAAAAATTCGACCCCTTTCAATGGACACGGCGGACATTTTGACCGTTTAAAAAAAAATAAAGAAAGTGAAACAATACTCAAAAAAAGAAATCCTTTGGCTTGGAATCCTTTTATTTGTATTATTTGATAGGAAAAATGATAAACTTGAGTTTTGACAAAGTTTCCAAAAACTTTTTCACAAAAAGATCAACCATCTATAAACATGTATAAGTTTCGAGTCAAATGACCTAAATATGATCATTCCCGTGGTATAGTTTGTGATAATGTACCCATATTTGACACATAGCTGTATCTTGGTATGGCAAACAATGTTGCAGAACTGAGTTTTTTCAAATTATTTTTATAAATATCATTTTCCATTTTTTAAGTGTCAAATATGACTTTTTTGTGAAGCAAGTACAAAAAATTGTGCAAAATGACACCCATAAAAATTTCACACAAAGTAGTCCATATTTAATGGATAATACAAAAATATTTGATAGTCACAGCCACATAATTAAAGGAAATAAGAAAAGAAAAAAGAAAATACCAAAAATGTATTTGCCGTGTGTCTACACACGGCAAAGAATCTATGCGTTTTGATTGGTGGCAGGAGTTCACGCGGATCACGCCTATGTAGGCCTGGGCATTCGGTTTTAACCGAAAATTCGGTTCGGTTTATTCGGTTTTTCAGTAATTCGGGTAATGAGTAATGAGCACCGAAATAATTTCGGTTTTCTAACTAACATGTATTTCGGTTAATCAAAAATTCGGTTCGGTGCTCGATTTTTAACCGATATGACTTGTGTAATTTCATTTTCCATTGTACGTGTCCGCACTTTTCCAATCAGGAGCTCGATCCTGGAGACACCATGCCGCCTATACGTGACTTAGGCTGACCGGCCAGATTTAGACAATCAGAGTCGCCAAGAGATAAATAGATTGGGAGGGAAAACATTAGCCATTGTTGTATATGCGTCGTCGGCCGGCCGGAGTCAACAGAGGCGGCGATGAATAATGAATTCCAGCTAGCTAGCGATGTTACCACACATGCGACAGATAAGCCAATAGCTGAACATTGAACAAGGAACACCGTGCATGGTGCGTACGTACATGGGAAACTGGAAAGGCCAAGACTACGGTGTGTTTGTTCAAGGGCTGCCAGGAGGAGATATACCTGTTTGCGCATGGTGCTGGCCTGGTGGGCTTCTTTTTGGGCTCAGAGCGCACTACGGACACACGAGAGTACATCGCTATGGCGATTACAGGGCGATCTAGGTTTTGAGGCCGTCGCCGGCGGCGGCGGCTGTGTGTTCCAGGTGCCTCGTTAGGCAACACTGGTATTAGTCCCCGTTAAGGGTTTTTTTTGTCCTCCCACGGAGTCGTTCCGGTGGTGAGTTTTCGAGGTAGCGATCCGATCTCGACGAGTTCTGAGTCGTTTGTGAAGTTGCCAAGGGTTTTTGGCTCTCGTTTGCTGGCAAGTCCCGATCTGGTTTTAATATTGGATTGTGAGTGGAGGTGTTTGGTCTGCTCGTTCTGGAGGAGTACGGCTGAGAGCAATGAATTGCCTATGTTGGAACTGCCGTGGAGCCGGCGACGCCGCGACAGTGAAGGAGGTCAAGGACCTCGTGACACAATATCGTCCTGTAGTTCTATGCTTACTGGAGACACAACTAGAGAAAACTAGACTAGAAAACCTAGCTAGAGCTTTCGGTTTTGATAATTGTTATTCAGTTTCGAGTGAGGGCCGCAGCGGTGGCCTAGCAATGTATTGGAATAATCCTCTTGTACTTGATCTACAAAGCTTTTCCAAGAACCACATTGATATGAAGGTGGTTGATGGTGATAAGGAACCGTGGAGGTTGACCTGTATATATGGAGAAGCTAATCGTACACTCAGGCATCGTACGTGGGATCTATTGTCCTTGCTTTGTGCTCACTCGGACCTACCGTGGGTATGCATAGGAGATTATAATGAAGTTCTAAGGAGAGAAGAACATTTTGGCGTTGGGAATAGAGATGATGCACAGATTAACGCTTTCCGACAAGCTGTTGATGTGTGTAACCTTGCTGATCTAGGTTACGTGGGGCTTGATTGGACCTTTGAGAAAAAAGTGCGTGGTGGTACTTACACTAGAGTTCGTCTCGACAGAGCACTTGCTAATCCGAGTTGGTGGCAGATGTTCTCACAGGCGGAACTGCGGCATCTCACGGCAGCCAAATCAGATCACTGCCCAATCTTCCTGTGTGTAAATCCTAGGCCGCTAGCGCCCAACAGAAGATCTCGGCAGCGAGCTTTTAAATTTGAGCTTATGTGGGAAACCCACCCGCAGTTTATTTCACATGTTGAGAGGATTTGGAAGGGTTCGGAGGAGAGCTTGACCTTGGAAGAGATGAAGGCGAAACTGCAGGGGCTTTCTGATGACCTTGTCAAGTGGGATCGGGACGTATTTGGAGGGGTCCGAAAAGAAATAAAGGCTTTGCATGCGCGCTTGGCTGAACTAAGAGCAACTCCTGGAAGGCTTGGTCCGAACCATGAAGAGTTGAAGGTCTGTGACAAAATCATTGAACTTAACCATAGAGAGGAAATAATGTGGAGGCAAAGGTCACGCATTCAGTGGCTAGCTGAGGGGGATAGCAACACGCAATTCTTTCACAGGAAAGCGTCGGGAGAGAAAACGGAAAAATCACATCACTAAATTGACCAAGGTGGACGGTTCTGCCACAACCGATGTGGATGAGATGAAGGAACTGACGAGAACTTTTTATCGCAACTTATATACATCTGAAGGTACGCAAGGGATGAATGATGTCCTTGATACAGTCCCTAGTCGTGTCACACGTGACATGAATGCTCTGTTGATAGCCCCCTATACAGAGAAGGAGATCAAAACTGCTCTTTTTCAAATGTTCCCAACAAAAGCGCCGGGGCCAGATGGATTTCCTGCTCATTTTTTCCAGCGGTATTGGGACCTATGTGGCAAAGAGGTAACTAGGGCAGTACTGAATATTTTGAATGGAGTTGAGTCCCCCGCATCAATCAATTCCACAAATATGGTTCTTATTCCAAAAGTCCCTAATCCCGATTCTTTGACTCAATTTCGGCCAATAAGCTTATGCAATGTGGTTTTGAAGATAGTATCTAAGGTACAAGCAAACAGATTGAAGCAGATTCTCCCTGGCATCATCTCGGCAGAACAATCAGCTTTTGTGCCCGGTAGGCTTATTTCTGACAATATTATTTCAGCGTATGAATGTCTACATTTTATGAAGAAGAAGAGAGGGAGACATAAACAGTTTGGTGCTCTCAAGGTTGATATGATGAAAGCTTATGACAGGGTCGAATGGAATTATTTAGAAGCTATAATGTTGAAATTGGGAATTCATTCAGATTTTGTTGATTCTGTGATGAGAGTTGTAACATCAGTGTCGTTCTCGGTTTTGTTTAATGGAGAGAGTACTGAATTTTTTCAGCCATCCAGAGGTATTAGACAGGGAGATCCGATCTCACCGTATTTGTTTTTGCTAGCAGCTGAAGGCCTTTCTTGCCTTTTAAGGAGCAGGGGGACAGAAAATTTATCGGGCATCGTCGTGGCGCCCCAAACACCCCCAGTCAATCATCTTCTTTTCGCGGACGACAGCTTGCTATTTTTTAAAGCAAATTCGGGAGGAGCTCAGGAGATCAACAATGTTCTTGATATCTATTGTATGGCCTCCGGTCAAAGGATAAATAGAGATAAATCCTCTATCCACTTTAGTAAAGGCTGCCCAGAGGTGGTAAGAAATGAGATAAAAACTCTACTTCAAGTCCCCAATGAGAGTTTATCGGAGAAATACCTAGGAATGCCAACTTCAGTTGGAGCTAGTAAAAGTGGCACATTTAAATATATCACTGACCGAATATGGAAACGTATCCAAGGATGGATCGAGCAGATTTTGTCGGTGGGGGGCAAAGAAGTGCTTATTAAGTCTGTTGCTCAGGCCATCCCCACCTTCTCGATGTCTTGCTTTAAGCTACCCAGGGGGCTATGCAAAAGAATTGATTCTCTCTTGAGAGATTTTTGGTGGGGAAGTAAGCATGGACAAAGAAAACCTTGTTGGTTATCCTGGGACACCATTACTATGCCCAAGTTTATGGGGGGTCTCGGTTTTAGAGATACTGAACTTTTTAACTTGGCTTTATTGGCAAAACAAGCCTGGAGAATTATATCTGATCCAACTTCGCTCAGTGCTAGGATCTTGAAAGCAGCCTATTTTCCTAATGGTGATATTATGCAGGCAGTTTTGGGAAGCCGCCCTAGTCAGATTTGGAGAGCTATTCTGGAAGGGCGAGATGCACTGAAGCTTGGCTTGATAAAAAGAATTGGTAATGGGGCGAGCACGAGGATTTGGCAGGACAACTGGATCCCGAGGGATTCAAGGATGTTACCAATTGTTGCTCGTACCGTTGACCCACCCTTGTGGGTTTCCGAGCTGATTGATCACTCATCAGGTACTTGGCATGATGGAAGATTAGAGCAGCATTTCCTTGCTATGGACATTGAGGCAATTAAATCTATTCCAATCTGCACAGCATCACAAGAGGATTTCTGGGCATGGCAGTTTGAAAAGACAGGTCTGTTCACTGTCCGCTCAGCCTACCGAGCTCTTGTTCATACCAAGAAGATCCGAGTAGATTGGTTAGAAGGAAGACAGTCAAGTTCATCTTCTACCAATGAGCAGAAACTCTGGTGTAAAATGTGGAGAGTTAAAATACCTAGCAGAATCCGTGTCTTCCTGTGGCGATTAGCTCATCAAAGCATCCCAACCAACTCAGTTAGGCATCACCGAAATATGGCTGTTACTCCTGAGTGCAGCTTCTGTCATGCTTCAGAGGACGACTGGAGGCACTCCTTGTTGGATTGTGCAATGTCTCGTAGTGTTTGGGCCCTCCAAGATGAAGAATTGGTTGAGCATATTTCAGTTAATCAGTGCCGAAATGCGAAAGAATGGATTTTCTTTTTGATTGAGTCTTTATCTCATACTCAGTTAATTCAAACAGTGGTCACCCTGTGGGCTATTTGGTCAGCTCGGCGCAAGGCAATACATGAAGAAATTTTTCAGAGCCCGTTCTCGATTTTTAAATTTGTTGAAAACTTCATATTAGACCTGAATTTGGTAGCCTCACCACTGCGGACAAGGACTGCAGCACAACCTGTTCGTGTGGTGGCTCCTCGATGGATTGCCCCTAGTGGAGATTATGCAAAAATAAATGTAGATGCTGCTGTTTCTCGGTCTGACAACCGTGGTGTTGTGGCTGCTATATGCCGAAGCAGTGATGGAACTTACATGGGAGCATCAGCGCTAGCTTGTCCAGGAATTTCGGATCCTGAAACGTTGGAGGCCATTGCCTGTAGGGAAGGCCTAGCTTTGGCTGCTGACCTTCAGTTATTAAGGTGTGTGCTGTCTTCTGACTGCTTGGAGGTGATAAAGGCTATGCGGAATAATTATCTCCCGAGATATGCTAGTGTGCTTAGAGAAATTAGCAGTAGAAAAGAAGCCTTTGTGTTGGCTGATTTTGTTCATGAAGGAAGAGCATCGAATGTTCATGCTCATGATTTAGCTCGTAGCTCTCTAGATTTAATGCATGGGCGCCGGTTATGGCTGCTGCAATCTCCTGATATTTCTATTGTACCCATGGTTATTGATTAATAAAACGAACTTTGCCCCTCAAAAAAAAAAAAAACGAGAGTACATCGCTCGACGGAAGTATTTTGCTCTATCGCAGTCTGTTCGGTTTCTTCGGTCTTTTCGGTCAACTGAGGGGCAAAACCGAAATTTCAAATTTAAATTCGGTTTATCAGATTTACGCACCGAAATCAGTCTCGGTTAATGATATTTCGGTTTATTCGGTTTCGGTTCCGGTTAATTCGGTTCGGTGTTCGGTTTTCGGTTTATTATGCCCACCCCTACGCCTATGTGATGTTGGATTATTAATCCTGCGGATCCAACGGCTCTCAACGTATCTATACTACTATTAAAAGAGCAAACTTGTGTTGTGCTGTGTTGATACATTAAATCTGAAACGTTGATCTGGATCGAGAAAAAATAACGGCTTAGATTAAGACATAACGCTTCGGAATATTCGCACCGGCCCTTCGCGCGATCCGGTCATGTGGGCAGGTTATTTACATCTTCCATGATGCCGCCACCGCTCGGAACGGCGTCCTCCCCGACCAACCTCTGCCCTCTGCGCCTCCACAACACCGCCCTCTGCACCCCCGCGCCATGACGCCCCGGTTACGCCGATGCACCTCGCGACGGACGCAACATCCGTCGACATGGAAACAGTCCGTCCGTGTTCGTCGCTCGATTACCACAAATCCACCATCTTCGCCAACGGATCGTGCCGCAGTCCCCCGCGCTCCGGCCGGACAAGGGCGCCGCCAAAGCCACCGCATTCCGCCGCGCTCGACCGAACCAGGCCGCCGACGCGTTCCCTCGCGTCCACCGGACCAGGCCGCCGGTCGCGTCGCGCAAGCGCCTTCTACTGCCACGCTCCCGTCAGCGCCCGAGATTAACCTGCCACCGGCTGCTTGCCCCGCCACGGATTGGATCTATTCGCGCCGGTCGTGCCCCACCGTCTCGTAGATCCTGCCGTACGAGCTTGACGTGGTGCCTGCATCTGCATACACACATGGCGTGGCGTGGTACCAGCAAAAATCAGCTTCGCCCCTGTTTACGCGCAGTTCAGATGCCCAGTTCATCACGGGGTCGTATTCTACCCAGTTTCAGCAGGCAATTGATTGGTCGATGTAGATTCCGCTCTTTCTCACTACGACACGGGCACGATTGTACTTCTTCAATCCATCACTGTCGATTCCACCCTTACACCTTCGTCATTGCCCGTTGAATTGGCACCCATGCCTGCGTGGGTCGAAGGAAAGCAAACCAGCTGGGGCCATTTTATTTTCTTGCAAGCATCCATCAAGGAGGACCCGTATAGTACACGTGAAGCTGCTACTGTGCTACATCAACTAATTCTTGCGCATGTTAGTAATAATCACATCAGCATAGTCAAATTAATTTATAAGGAGCAGATATACTTTATTTATGAGTTTTATCCTTTTTAATTAATGACAGATTCATACAGTATAAAAAACTCTAATGCAGCCAAAGCAATTTCGGACGCGATCTTCAATCATGGATGCCAAGGAGCAAAGAAGCAAAAAAAAAGATAGAAATAGGTATGCAAGGATGACCAATGAAGATAAACTGAAAAAGCGTCATGAAGACTATCAGCAAAGCAAAGCAATTAAAGATTCATTCAAGTTGTCAAAAAAAGTGCAAACAAGAGAGGAAAAATATGCGGATTTTGAGCCAGAACAGAAAACAAAAAAATGCACCCAACAAAGGCAGAAATATGCAAATATACGGTTAGAACAAAAGAAAGTTAGAATGAAGCAAATTATGCCGTGAGTACAGGCTAGCTATGAGAATGTGAAAATTTGGGATGGAATTGTTTATGCTTTGGGTGTAAATTTTGGTCGCAGTTGTTTGAGATTTGAGAGGAAATAAAAAAATTAGTCCATGACACATGGGAATGATTTGTCGTTGACTGGACAAATGGACATGTCCGGTGTGGCGCAACTCGAACACCCCTATTTTGTGTCCACATGTGTCAGTTTTTCGTCCTTCTTATTCGTTTGGGGGGGCATTGGGCATTTTCTCGACCCGGTGCATCTCATGGCGCCCACTCAAATTTTAGGCCAACCCTTGCGCATAGGGATAATTTTACAAATATCAATACACGTGTTTATGTGGGAATAGACTTGAAAGTGCGCCTTTTCATATTACTCAGAACAAGATCATGTAAATATGTTTTGTTTGTTCTGACTTACTCTTTTTTCTGCTCACATCACCACTAATATAAAAAGGCACAGAGTGTGGGGATCCAAACGATCTTGGCCGTCTAACGCTAGATCCAACGGACCAGTCACCGCTAAAACACATTGTCAGCCTTCATTCTTTTGGAAAGTCTAACGCTAGATCTAACGAGCACTTATTTTCTTGCCAAATCAACAACCGAGTTAATAGGGGAGTAATTCAGAGAATTAATTAGGGGCGCTGATTCTGAGAGGAATTAAAACCTCCAGCTTTGCATACCGTGTTGTTATTTTGGAAACTGCCAGTAATTTGCCATAATAGCGGCAATCAATTTGGATATTATTGGAGGGTAGGAGAGTGTGAAAACTAATGCAGCGATTTTACAGAAGAAATATCATGGCGATGATATGTGATGTTTTAACCTTGGATTAAAAAAATTAAAAATACAGTCATAAATTAGACATTACCACAAACCAGTTTTAGGAGGGCGTAAAACTTAGACGCGCATTGCGCGTGCAAAATTACTAGTGTATATAAGATTGACAATGATTTTTTCAAAAAATATATACATCCAAGTTTGAATGTGTTATCATAATTAAAACTTTTGTGGAGATAAATTGTAATTAAATTATAAAAACCAATGATGTTTATTAACACAGAATCCCATCTTTGCCCACATAAATTTCACATACGGGTTCAATTTGGTTAGTATAGCTATAAATTACTACGTCACAAAACCAACACTATATAGACGTGCGTTGCACGTGCAATTGTACTAGTCTAAAGAAGCACACGATCCATGTATATACTCTCTGATTGGTCGAGGCCACCCTCCAGGTTACGCACGTGATGACGTGAAGAATTTAGCTAGCATGCTATTGCCCTGATTGGTCGAGGCCACCCTCCAGGTTACGCACGTGATGACATGAAGAATCTAGCTAGCTTGCTATTTCCCATCGATCCTTTCTCCTCCAAACAAAAAAACAAATCCTAAAACAACGATTGCTAGCTAGCTGAAGGCTTTCGCCGCGCATCACCGCCACCACCGCGGGCTGGAACACCACCGCCACCACCGCAGCCTGGAGCCTCGCGCCCTCCGCCGCCACCACCGCGGCCTGGAATATCATCGCACCACCGCAGCCTGGAACATCATCGCACCACCGCGGCCTGGAGCTTCCTCGCCGTGCTGGGCTGGTGCGACAGCAAGACCTTCGAGCCATGGCCGGCCCCTGCTGTCTTCCTCCGCCTCGCAACGATTTGACCTCCGTCAAAGCCATGGCCGCCCTGCCGTCGACCTACGGCTCGCCAGCGACGACCTCCGTCCGCGCCATGGCCGCCCTGCCGTCGACCGTCGCGCCCACAACGACCTCCGTCCGCGCCACGGGCGCTCTGCCGTAGACCTACGGCTCGCCAACGATGACCTCCGTCCGCGCCATGGCCACCCTGCCGTCGAACTCCGCCTCGCCAACAACGACCTCCGTCCGCGCCGTGGCCGTCCTCCCGTCGACCTCCGTCTCCGCCGCCAGCTTGTCGACCTCCGGCTCTGACGGTCGTGCCTCCGTGTCTCCCGTGTTGGCGACCTCCCGCCCGCCCTCCGCCCAGCGTCTGCGTCGTCCAACGCCGTCCTCCGCCCTGGACGCCGTCACGCTCTCGGCGACGGGTGGGGACGTACGGGGGATTTTTTTTTGACGATAACATCTCTCTTTGACGTGTGTTTGCACACGACAAAGGAAGGGGGCGTTTCCGTGTGTTTGCACATGGCAAAGAGCGACCAATGGGACCCACTTGTCAGGAGAGCGCCGTCGCCGTCCGTTTCCGTCGTCAAGTGCTGGTGGGACCCACCTGAGGTCTTTGCCGTGCAATTCTCCCCTGTGTACTCTTTGCCGTGTGCGGCACACGGCAAAGCCTTCGTCGTGTGTTTTTCGGGCTTCGCCGTGTGTATTGGGCACATGGCAAAGATCAGCTCTCCCGTAGTGCATGAAGCGGTGGTTGAGATGAAATGTGCTCGACAACCTTCTTCGTCAATTTATTATGTTGATTTAATGGGTAGCATGTTGGGCTGTGCTGGGCTGCGTCGCCTCGTCCAACCGCTCGCCCTTCTCTCCTCCTCTCGTGTCTCGTGCCCTTCGCCTGACCGAGCGAGGGCAGAAGAGACCTACCGAGAGCACCTGCTGGCAGCGTTGTGAGACCTAGGGAGCGGGGGTCGGTCCGGACAGGGAACGGCGGTGCGATGCGGCGACACCTCGACGGCGCGGCTCAACCATATGCTCTGTCCGTGAGCATCAAGGCAGGCAAGCGTAACACCATCTCTTCTATTCTCTGTGTGTTGTATGGATATGAATTTATATCATGATGTCCTTGATTTCAGTATTTATTTGACACTCCAGAGAGGCATAAGTAATTCCTTTTAAAATTTGTGTGCTCTCACTGCGAGTTGATGGCTTCCACCTGTTTGTCGTTATGCTTATGAGAACTGGAACTATGTGTTTCATGTTTTTTTAGTTGTGAGATGGCTAGAGCCCATAGTTATCTAATTCTTGATCTTGGTAAAAAAAATTTTCTTTTAAGAAAGAAGGTAGAGCTTTGCCATTGCCTGTGATTTCTAGATGACATTAAAGGTTCATTTTTCGGTATGTTTATAGATTCCACTTCCATTTAAATATTTTGCTATTTCCACTGTACTAAGATTATGCATATGATCATATAAAGTATTAATGTGCCTACACAACTTTTAGGTTTGGCATGACCTTAATTTTTTTCCTTCCTTCGCCACTGGTGGCCCAGAAAAGCTCAATGTCGGCAGCCAACCATGGCAGCCTCACCCCCAAGGCCCCAACCATGGTCTAGTGGGGCAGTCCACGCAAGCCAGGGCCACCGGATCCGCAAATTGCTGCCAAATCTATAGCTAGATTTTGGGTTTCTAATTCTATGAACTCTGCGATGAATGCGGAATGCAGAAATGATATGGTCCTTCAGAATGTTTCTTGGAGAAATATAAAACAATTGTAGCAAAGAGAACACAGTTCAGCGATGGAAGATCCTGTTCCAGGAGGAAGCTCTGCTGAAGATGGTAGGCTTCCGTAGCTTTCTCTCTCTGAAGTAGATTTTTCCGCTGGCTCTGGACTCTGGAGAGTGGCTGGATCCCAGCCCTACTCTCCACCTGTGACTGTGAGCCTTCCTAATGACATTTTTTCCGATAAAGGGAATTTAATTACTTAAAAAGTTCACACCCGGCCTCTGCACAGCTAAGGTGCACACAGCCCCAACAAGTTCACAAGTCTCCAATCAACGACAAATAAAAAGACGAATTACATATCATAATGAGAAATTATAGAAACGCCTATGATGAAGGAGGGCAGATCCGCAGATTATGCTGCCATCCATGCTGGGAAAACAACTCCCTTGCCATAGCCTCCAGCCGTGAAGCCACCTCCGAAAACAAGTCCCGATGCTCCACACGCTGTAGGGGCTCCCAGGAGCGGAGTGTAGTTGTGCACCGGTAGATAACCTTCGGTCGACGGCGAGCCTCGCTCCCAGAAACGGCTAGCCGGCGATGGAGACCCCGCGTCCGTCCAGAACTGTTGGAGGATTTCCGCTTCCGACGCCGGAGGACGGCAACCGGTCGGAGAGCACGACCGTGGCCGCGATCTCTCGCCCACAACATCCATCGCCGCCTGGACGGCGACGTGGTCGCCCTCGAGGCCAACCTCGCCCGTGGTTTCCGCATCCAGCCCTCCAAGGCAGGAGAACCTAGATCCCGAGGTCCCCGGCCTCCACGCCGGCGACGCCATGGTCCGGCGCCGGCGCTCCATGCCGCCTATCACGGCGAGCGGCATCGGCGGCATCACGGTCGCTTACTCTGCAATAACAACTAACAGGGACTGACCTTCCTGATGACATACTGGGTGCTTGAAGATCTCTGATGACCAGCATGCCACCCGCCCACCGCCAAACGAGCTCGGGCAGTGAGAAAGTGGATATCATTGTTAGTGAATTTTTTATAGTATGAACAAATTATACGGAAAAGCGCCAATAATTAGTTGCAACCATCATTCTTAACATGATTCTTTGTGTCCTATCAGAAATTAATCGCTGCCCTTTTTCGTCACCATATACAGTAGTCGAGACTCGAGAGTCTTGTGATCACTCGTGATGCTATCACTTTGAAATGCTCTAACCTCCAACCTGCTATCATGGACACAACCTATTTGTTGCATCATACATTCATACTAGTATCTGTAGGTACGACTAAACCTCTAACCTGCTATCATGGACACAATATATTTGTTACGTCATACTGGTATCTGTAGGTGCGACTAATTTGCACAGCTGAAATTTCAAAGGCACTGATGATATGTTGGTTACGAGTGCACATGAGTTTAAAATTTATTCGTTCAAGCTTCCTGCCATTTTATTTTACCTCATTATAACCGGTAACTATATAAATATAAATTTTGCACTTCAGCTTGATGCGTGGAAACCACTTTTTTTAGTTGCGTTTTTTAATCATTTTGTTCCGTGCAATCTTGTTTTTTGACTTAATCTTCGTATTGAATTGGTGCAGAGGCCAGGCTATAATATCGGAAAATTATACATTTTGTGACTATTTTATTTTATTTTGAACTATTTTTTGTTCTGGATGCATGTTATTTTCATGTGCATAAGAACATATACATTTTTGATGATTCGAACTAATTTTAGTGAAGTGTAAAATGTGGTCCTTTTTATTTGTAAGATCGTAATTTATATGAACTAGCACAGGGGCCCTCGCAAATGCGAGGGCAACATATTTAGTGTGTTGAAAGAATTAACTATATATGTTTATCAAATGTAGGCATTTCCCTCCTATTTACCCTACTATTGCTTCTAGAGAACGTAACATTTTTTATATGATATATCTTTAAATGTGTTGGTTTGACCTAACTTTTTATTATTGTGTTTCTAAGTAATAATAATAATTGCTATGAAACATTTTTACAATGTGAATAACATCATCACTATGTTTCACTATTAAATATCCTCATATACTATCAACAGATACCGGAAAGAACTAAATCCGACAGAGAGTTAATGATAAATATAACCATATATCTCTTTTAATTTTAATTTTGGAAGCACTCAAGTTCATGATTAATGTAGGAACTACGATGGTGTTTCCCTCAGGATATCCCTACTTGGAAGATTATTCTTGAGAAAATTTCACACACTATAAGCACTGTTCATGTGAGATAAAAGTGTCCAAACTTGGATGCAATGACTTTGCTTGGTACTAAGATTTTGGATCTTAGGTATTTGCCTTCAGCAGAGTAAACGAAGAACCTTTTTCATTAATAAATCAATTTTTTTGGGCATCTTCATCCAGCATGATGTACATTATTGTAGACCTTCAGGTCAACACCTTGTAAGCACTATTTTTAATAAGGAACAATATCACTCTAATGTGTACGAACTTTAAGCCTAATTATTTGTGATAATTAAAGAACAACATCTGGAACTTAATTCCGCGAATAAAAGCTTCCATATTCTCCTAATAATGAACAATTTCATGGTCGAGTTAAGCAACATAGGTTTGTAAGCCTATCCTAACTACCACTTTTACCAAAAAATCAAAATTATTTGAAGATTAGAGAAATTATGCGAGAAGAAAACCAGTAGATATAGTAATGATCTGTAATAGAAGAAAAGTAGGTCCGGGATATAATATCGCACCAGACTATCACACTTACAGTATCACATGATTTTGATGCTATCATCAGCCCTGACCATCATATAATTCATCTCCAGTTTCAAAGTTTTGAGCAGAGTTTTAGTCACCTCCTCGCAACAACAGAAGAATAATATGACTAGTTAACAACCTGGCACCGAAGAATAATATAATTAGTCATCTCCAGTTCCTGTTTGGTAGAGCAAAATTAGCAATAGTTGATCGGTATAGGCTATTTTACCGGAGGTCCAAAAGTACAACCTGGCGCAAGAGATAAGCCGCTAGATTAGCACAGCAAAATCTGTGCGTTGGCTTCCCTGTCGGAACTAAGGATCATAGAAAACAAATGGCTATATTACATTCAGACGATACCCTTGCATGTAAGGCTAGCTCGTGAAGCTAAATTCCTGAAAGAAAGGTAAAAGAAGAGAAAGAGGTATCAGGATGGGACTATATGACGAAGATACTTTCTGACTTATATCCCTGGTTTAATTTTGTCAATTAGGAAAAATACTCCTAGTTTATCCGCTTGGACCAATGAAACCAAACACCATGGAATATGAACGGTATGACGTAATTAGCTAATACTCACTCAAAAAAGAAAATAGCTGATACTAATTGCTCTAGCTGTCAAACATCTCCGCCTCATCATGCATTTGGCCCAATAGCTCGTGTTATGTGCATGCATAAAAAGCTGGTTCTCTTTGTCCGTAAGCATCCGCGGCAAGTCTCGACATTAGAAGCAGAGGCTCGCGGCCGGCTGCTCCTGCTCTATCTCGCACAACACGAACTCATCATCCAGGTAGCCCTCGTCAGCAGCCCGCGCTGGTAGAGGTGGAGGCGTTACTCTTGTTGGCGACTGGCAGCTCGCCGTTGTTGCCGCTCCGGCCGGCAGAACCCTTGGACCTTTCTGCACCTCCGTTGGCGGTTGGCACGACCTAGGGTTTCGTTGGGGACATATAGATCGCTGTTGTTGCCGCTGCTGCCTGCAGCCCGTTTGGAGATTCATGCACCTCCATTGGCGCAGCCTAGGGTTTCGAGACCTGCAGATAGCCTGACATACACTAATGTCTATCATGAAGATGTATTTTGAGGATGTGCCACTGCTGATTCGTATGCAATCGACACAGGTTTTGGACTCGAAACTCCATGATCGCCCCGATCAGCCCGGCGGCGCGCTTCTGTCGTGTTTCATAGGATCTGTAGTGTGAGATGTATCGATGCTTTGCGCCTTCAAAGGGACGATCGATTCTGCTAACAATTATGGCAGACCCACACGTCGCGAGTCCATCTAATATCTCCTAGTATTAACGTGTCTATGGAATAAATTTACGTAACATACAGTTGTGTCTTTGGTTAAATCGCAACCACAGCTTTTATATCCGACTGTCAAAAATAATTACGATGATGTGGATTAACCTGGTGTCTCAAAAAACTCTCTCATTTTGCTTTTAGTATATATAATAGATAGATAGATTTACTTATGTGCTCCTATGCATTAGGCAGATCTCTGTCAAACTTCCTTTTCTCAATCAATCCATTAGGATTTTTAGAAGTATGGAGTGTGAGCCGTACTGATATTTGACGGACCTACTATATGTTATACATATTTCTAGCCACAAACGTCAAACTAAAGAGACATGGAAAGGGACCTCGGAACCAAACACATTTATTCTGAGTAGACGTCGTAGCAAGCTGGCTATACGGGAGACAACCTAGTGGTCCAGCCTTTACGCGCCATTGTTCAAGATCACCGGGAAGATGCTGTGTGGGAAAATGAGGCGATTGTGGCAAAGAGAACACAGTTCAGCGATGGAAGATCCTCTTCCAGGAGGAAGCTCTGCTGAAGACGGTAAGCTTCCGTAGCTTTCTCTCTGAAGTTGATTGCTCCACTGGCTCTGGAGTCTGGACAGTGGCTGAATCCCAGCCCTATTCTCCAGTCTCCACCTGTGACTGTGAGCCTTCCTGATGACATACTGGGTGCTTGAAGATCTCTGATGATCAGCATGCCACCCGCCTACCGCCAAATTCTCTTGCCCGAAGCACCAACATATGTGAAAAAAATACTACACTCAATCTAGTCTCTTTGTTAGACCCTGGATGCCGGTCGCCATATACTGGGAGCAAGCCGCTTAAGAAGCTAAAACAAGACATGTTGATGGTGCCATATTCTTCAGTCTTCCTTACCGTCGTGCCTAGGGCTGGAATTAAAACTCGAAAGTCGTGATCTAAACGAGTAGCTCGTGACTCGGCTCGGCTCGAACTCGGTGTCTCACGAGCCGAGCCGAGTTTTGAATCTGAACTCGTTTGTTGACCAAGCTAGTAGCTCCGAGTAGCTCGATAACTCGTTTAACATATTCTAAGTGTTTAAACATGCCCGCATACGAAAAAACAAGTAATTTTCCTACTAATTCTGAACTATAACAATGATGATCTTTATAGAATTTTACATCTCTAGTCAAAGGTAGATCAATGTTGAAACATAGAACCTCTACACCATTATCGGTGTAAAAAATATTAATAGTTTGACACTAATATATAAATTTTTTCATATTTTTTGTTTGAGCGAGTTAACGAGCTACTCGCGAGTTTACCGAGTCGAGCCAAGTTTCATTTCTGAACTTGTTTGTTGAACGAGTCGAGTCGAGCTCGACTCGTCAGTTGAGCGAGTTTAAGCGAGTCGAGCTGAGCTCGGTCAGCTCGGCTCGAATTGCAGGCCTAGTCGTGCCACGTGCAGAGGAGTATTTGGTTTAGCTCTTGCAGTTGTCGTCACAAAAACTACGGACCCGGGGAAGACCTACCTTTTGCTCTATAAAAAAGATTTTGGATATTTTTAGATAAAGGGAGCTTTATTACTTAAAAAGTTTAAGTATTACACCCAGCCTCTGCATAGCTAAGATGCACACAGCCGAAACAAGTCTGAAGTTCGAAACATAAAAAGACGAATTACATATCATAATGAGAAATTGTAAGATCGCCTATGGTGATGGAGGGCCAATGCGCAAATTATGCTGCCATCCATGTCGGGATAAAAAGTCTCTCGCCGTATCCTCCAGTCTTGTACAGACCTCCATAAATAGGTCTCGATGCCCCACACGTTGCAACTGAGACCACGAACGGAGAGTAGCAGTAGTCCTGTAGATAACCTGCATAAGAGAACAATTTTTATCGTTAAACACCTTGTCATTCCTACATAGCCACAGCGACCAAATTACGGAAAGCGCTGCCACCCTAATAAGTTGTTTAAATCTATTATCCACCCCATTTAGCCAATTGCCAAAAATATTGGCCACGCTTTTGGGAGGGTATATAGTAGAACCTATTTGGATGATGGACCATATAGAACTAGCGAATTGACATTCAAAGAATAATGTTTGATGGTCTCGTCATGGTGACAGAAGACACACTGTTTACTCCCATGCCAATTGCGTTTTGCAAGGTTGTCCTTAGTAAGGATGATTCCTCGACGTAGATACCACGCAAAAACTTTGTTTTTTAGTGGGATCTTCATCTTCCAGATTTTCTTATGATTATCTACCGGCACATCCGGTTGGATCAGTGCTGTATACATGGAGTCCACTGAGAATTTTCCACTACTGTGTAAATTCCACCGAAACTCATCGGTCCCCTGAGTCAAATTGACATCCACTAGACGCTGTTGCAACTCGTGCCAAGCGACCAGTCTGGGACCAACAAGATTTCTTCTGAACATCACTTGTGGATGATTATCCACCAATACTTGAGCAAGTGAATCACTCTTGTGACGTCCAAGGACTATATTATACAACGCTGGGTATTGTTCACGGAGAGAGGTGGCGCCTAGCCACTTATCCTCCCAGAACCGTACCTCCGATCCATCCTTTATGGAGAAAGAACCATATGGAAAGAAGAATTTCTTCGTCGCCATTAGGCCAGACCAAAAGTGGGAATCACCAGGTTTCGATGACACCTGTGATAACGCTTTTGATCCTAAGTACTTTCTCCTAAGAAGAGTTTGCCACACGCCGTCTTCAGTTAGTAGCTTAAATAGCCACTTACCGAGTAGAGCTCTATTCTTGACCAGTAGGTCATGAATCCCAAGTCCGCCATGGTCCTTGGGGCGGCACACTACCTCCCATTTAGCCAGTCGATACTTCTTTTTTTCATTATCCCCTTGCCAAAAGAATCTAGACCGAAAGTAATCTAATCGGTGCAAGACTCCTTTTGGTAATTGGAAGAAGGAAATCATATACAGTACCATATTAGTGAGTACTGAATTTATGAGAACCAATCGACCCCCAAGGGATAGTAATTTACCTTTCCAGCTACTTAGTCTTTTTTGTATTCTTTCCTCCACATGTTTCCATTGAGCTAACGTTAGCCTCCTAAAATGAATTGGGATGCCAAGGTAACTAATTGGAAACTGGCCAAGCCCGCAGCCGAAAAGCTCAGCATATTGGGCGGCCTCCTCCTGGGCCTCGCCAAAACAAAACACTTCACTTTTATGGAAGTTAATTTTCAGACCGGAAAGTTGCTCGAACGCTGACAATATTAATTTCAGGTTTCTTGCCTTTTCCATGTCATGTTCCATAAAGAGAATTGTATCGTCAGCGTATTGTAGAATGGACAGCCCGCCATCTACAAGATGCGGCACCACTCCCACAATTTGCCCGTCCAATTTCGCGCGTTCAATGATGATAGCTAGCATATCAGCCACTATATTAAATAGTATTGGTGATAATGGGTCGCCTTGTCTTAAACCTTTTTTCGTCTGGAAGTATCTACCAACATCGTCATTAACTTTGATGGCGACACTTCCACCGGAAACGAAGTTCTGTATCATTGCACGCCACTCAGTCGAAAAACCTTTCATCCTGAGTGTTTGTTGGAGGAACGACCATTTGACTTTATCATAAGCCTTCTCAAAGTCAATTTTTAAAATGACTCCATTGAGTTTCTTCCGATGCATCTCATGAACCGTTTCATGCAATACCACAACACCATCAAGTATGTTGCGCCCTTGCATGAAAGCCGTCTGAGTTGGTCTCACAACATGATCAGCCACCGTATTAAGCCTGAGAGTGGCAGTTTTAGTGAATATTTTGAAGCTAACGTTTAGGAGACAGATAGGTCTATATTGCTGGATCCTTTCTGCTCCTTCAACTTTTGGCAACAAAATTATTTCACCAAAATTCAGGCGAAATAGGTCGAGTTGTCCCGCATGCAACGCATGGAACATATCGAGCAAGTCCGATTTGATTACTTCCCAAAAAGATTGATAAAACTCAGCGGGAAAGCCATCCGGACCTGGTGCTTTGTTGTGTTCCATTTGGAAAACTGCCTTCTTCACCTCCTCCTCCGAGTAGGGGGATGTCAAGTGGCCGTTTTCCTGATCGGAAACTTGCGGAATATCATCCGTTTGGGTTTCATCTAGTGAGAAATTATCTTCACTTGGCTCCCCAAACAGATTTTGATAATACTTCGTGATATAGGATTTTAATTGCTCATGGCCCTCGATCGTACCCTCTTCCTGTACAAGAGAATGAATGAGTTTCTTTCTATGTCTGCCATTGGCAAGACTATGAAAGTATCTCGTATTCGCATCTCCTTCTAAGATAAATTGAGCTTTTGACCGTTGGTACCATTTAATCTCCTCTTCACGAAGAATAGCCGCCATCGCAGCATTAGATTGATTTTTTTGTTCAACCTCATGCGTAGATAACGGCCTAACCTCCGCAATGGCCTCTAATTCATCAATAATAGATGATAACCGAAGCTTCTCATTTTTTAACTGTCCAACCATGTGCTTGGCCCAACCCCTCAGGTGTTTGCGCAATGCGCTAATCTTATTGTTCCACCTTTGGATTGGCGTAGACCCAGGCACTGGTCGATCCCACACTGCCTTGACCATTTCGAAAAAGCCTTCCCTATGTAGCCAGCCCAACTCGAATTTGAATTGGTGTCTACAGGACGGGCTAGCGGTTCCGGTGGTTAGGAGTATGGGGGCATGATCTGACAACGCCTCTATACGTTCGAGGGCCCGTACTGAGACCAGTGGGTATTTAATTTCCCAATCCGAGTCCATCAATACACGGTCCAACTTTTCGTATGTTGGCTCTGGGAGGCTATTAGCCCAAGTGTATTGCCTCCCAGTCATGGAACCTCTCTTAGACTGAGGCTGTCAATAACAGCGTTGAATAAGAGAGGCCACCTGTTGTCAAATCTACCCCTGCTTTTCTCATGAGGGAACCGTAGTAAATTAAAATCACCACCTATAATTATAGGATATGGATTATCTTTTACCAGGTTAACCAATTCTCTAAGAAATGCAGCCTTATGCTCATCCTGGGCGGCACCATACACGGCAACTAGACTCCATGTGAAGTTGTCAGCTTTGTTACGGACGTGGAACTTAATATGAAATTCCCCTTCCGAAACAGCCAATACTTCCATAGTATCAGTTCTTACGCCTAGTAAAATGCCCCCAGATCTGCCACGTGGCGGACGGGACTTCCATGTGAAATCTACCCCACCAGACAAGCGGTTGAGTAGGCTCGCAGAGAAATCACGTTTACCAGTTTCGGAAATTCCCACAAAATCCAATCGATGATCCCGAACCAAATCAGCAACGCGAGCATGTTTAGCCAAGTCACGAAGACCTCTGCTATTCTCGAATATGCCATTCATTGGGAAACAACTGGAGTAGTGGAGAACTTCGCCTTTTTCCGTGGCGATTTTTTATTTTTCTTAAGAGAGGCGGCTTTTGACTTCCGGTCAGATGCTTTTAGATCAAATAATGAACTAAGCCTGGCCTCATCTAAGCCACCCTCGGAAACATCACCCACTAGATGTGAGAGAGCTGGACATCAATTGTGTCATTTTGCTCCTCCTCATCCATGTCGGTAATGTGTGACTTACACGAGACTTTTGGATTGACTGTTAACCGGTCGTATTCCAAACGTCTTAGTGCATTAGTCGACATTGCAATTTTCTCAACATTATTACCCAAAGAAAGTCCTACACTATTCAATTTAGCAGCAATACTTGAATTGGAAAATGTGAGAAATGACTTTGGGGGTGTGTTCATACCAGTCGTGTCCATGTTTTGTTCCGCCTTGCGCCTCATCGCCCGCATCATGGAGTCCTCATCCGTCGTGGAGGAGCCGTCGACAGCCACAAGGTGCCTCGCGCTCCTCCTCAATGGAGTCGACATAGGGGGAGGCAGAGGTGAGGTACAGCCCACCCCCCGCGTCTGCCCGGGAGCCGTCCTCGCCACGTCGCCCAAGTCCGTCACCACGGACGGCTGCAGCACTGCAGAGCACTCCAGGAGCTGCACTGTAGGAGCAGCAGGTCTCTCCTCCGTCGGCCCATGGGGCGACAGGGTGGAGTCCTCCGCCCTGGGCAGCAGAGCCGAGACCGCCGCACACGGCCCGTCGGAGGAGCCACCATGCGGCGTGTGAAGGCCTTCCGCCCCTGGCCCAGCTCCGCGGCCCATCATGCTTGCCGGCGCAGTGTGCTGCATCTGCGGTTCGGTCACCGCATGCAGCCCGTCATCGGCCGGAGATCCAACGAGCGACGCGACGAGATCGCCCGCCACTGGCACCGCACCGCGGCCCGCCAATCTTGCTGGCGTAGTGAGCTGCGGCATTGGGCTGCTCACCACTTGCAGCCCGTCAGTCTGCTTGGGCAGGCCAGCGATGGCAAACTGCAGTGCTCCACTGCCTGCCGCGCATGGTGGCGTCGGGCGGCCCAGGCACTTGAGCCTCCCAGCACAGTACTCGCAGCAGCATGTCCATCTTTTCCCTGCACATTAACACACGTGAAGGATCCGGTGAAACTCAGCTGCTCCACGATCTCCTTGCCTCTGGGTGTCTGCGGTGATTTGCTGAATGGAGTCACAGCGATACCACGAAGCACATCCGCCACACCAGCAAGCCCCAGCGTCGAACACCCTGGCCCTGTAGCATTAGCTTGAGGCATTGGAGTATCTCCATCCGTGGCCTTTGGCTGTCCACTCATGTGTTCATCATCTTGATCCTTGTCGTCCATACCTTTCGCATCATCATCCTTCTCGTTCCGCTTCCAAATGAAGGGTACAAAATCCGGTCGGCGACGTAATCCGCCGCTTCCTTAGTGAACCGGAACGAGTAGCCCTTTAGCAGCAGAAAGGCATCGGTCTTCACCTCCCTAGTCTCAAATAGGTTGGGTTTGCGAATGGCTACCAGAATGCGAACCACATTGTGTCGCCGTAGAGCCCATAAGTCCACATCCATGGTCTTTCCAATGAGAGTACCCACAGCCCAAAGACCCAGAAAGTGGCGCACTGAGTTCGGCACGCCCGTCACATGTACCCAAGTTGGTGTCAATTCCGTCATTGGCTCCACATCATCCGGCTTCCAGATGTCAATGGAAAGCACCGTCTGCTGTTTAGGGACCCCTAACTCCGAACCATTCATCCTCTCCAAGTCCGCCATAGAAGGAAAGTTGACTAGGAAAGAATCATCCTTGTACTTTTCGTGGGGGATGGCCTCCCAGCGCCATGCGGTCTGCAACGGACAGTAGCGAGCCATCATGGATTGGACCACTTCCGCCGTCACCGGGTCCCCGGTCGCCGTCACAACAGCCACAGGGGTGGTACTAGTGGCCAGCTGAGGTCTAAAGACGCTGTCCGGTAGGTGACTGAACAAAGTGTCCTCGCAACCAATGCCCGCCATCCCAGCATAAGGCTTCGGCACTCTCAGAATTGGGCACCGAAGCGTCGGGTGCACCACCTTGTTGCAGAAGTAACAGAACCTGTCAACCGAGCATTCCTTCGTACTATGGGAGTCAATCTGGCAAGTGGCGCATCTCTTCCTTTTAGCCGCAACAGGACCAGCGGGCACAGTAGCATCCGTCGGCGCAGACGTGGCAGGTGTAGCAGTAGAAGTAACCTGACCGGACACAGTCCCCGGCGTCGTCGCCGCCGGTTTATTCTTTTTCTTGCTCTTCTTCTTCTTGGCTGCGGCCGTACCCACTCCAGCTGCCGTTCCCACAACAAATGGTACGGTCGTGACGGCAGTCGGCAGCATCGTCGGAGGCACCACAGTCGGCGCCGCAGCATCGCGCACCGGCGCCACCACGCCGGCAGTGTTGCGCGCGGGCGCCATCACGTTCCCGGTTGCCGACGCAGTACCCGGTCGCGCGAGCCTCCCGAAGATCATCGGCGGCCTTGTTTGCGGAAGCTGCGCTGGCCCTTGCTGCTGGGCACCGTGCTGGCCCCGCCCCGGCTGTCCTCCACCTTGCCCCGACATGGTCGGCGGCGTTGCCGCGACCTCCGCGAAGGAACGCAGAAGGGGCCGCGGGACAGGGGCAGATGGCGGAGGGGCGGAGCTCGTCCCCGTCGGCGGCGTTGCGGAAGGTTGCGCAGCGGTGCAAGGAATCGTCGCAGTGGGGCACGGTGTGGCGATGGCGGCTTGGTGTCGAGGAGAGATCGTCGAAGCTTCGTTGACGAAGGGTTTCCAGAGGCCCGCAAGGCGACGACTGAGATAAGCCCATGGAGACGGACGATCCAGATCACCCCGAGCATGGGGCCCACCTGTCCCAACTGTCAGCGAGGAGGCTGTTTGAATTTCGAAACCCGCCTGGCCTCTGTGATCCGCAATCTCCGCACCGGCGTCATCCCCGCCGCCGCTATCCTCTTCCGCCGGAGCAGCCACCGCCGCATCCTCCCTGCTGCCACTCCGGACCACCGTCGCCGGAGATGGTGTCAAGAACATCCCGAGCACAACGGGCGGCGTGATCCGCGGCCGCGGCACGGGTCCACGCCAACCCAGCCGCACCGGCTTCGAGACGGCGGCGCCCGCTGTCGCGCCCAGAGGCGACGTGCGACCACGCGTAGCGGCAGTAGTTCTGCGCAGCTCCTTTGGCGGTTGATCCCTTGGCATGCCCAGCTCCGGTGACGTCGCAACCACGGCCGCCGGCGGTGAGAAGGATCGGTGTTCCCACGTCCGAGATGCAGGAGTTGGGAAACCAATTTCGTTCCAAAACTCCTGCTGAAGCTCCTCGTCGGACCTCCGGCCCTTCCTCGTCACCGGCGTCCATCCCTCTAGCCGATCCTCTTCTTCCTCCTCAACGATCACATCCATGGCCGACTCGAACGGAGTCTCGGAGAGACACTCGTCGTCAGCCGCGGAACTCTCTTCCTCATGCAGACATGCGAAACGCGAGCCCGAGCCCGAGCCGCCCGCCGGCGAGCTCGACTCCGGCGCCGGCGAGAGGCCGTTGGGCGGCAGCGTGAGCCGCCGCCGCCGCGCGTCGCCCATCCTAGTCCATTTGTTCCGTTTGCACGCACTCACGTGTACTCATTTCTTCTTGTCTTCGTCAACCTTTTTCAGAGGTGTCACAGATCAGTGTAAGCTGTGAAAGCTGTAGACAACCTGAAGGAAATTAAAGGAGCATAGCAAAGCATGCCTTTCTTCAGTGGACAGCTTATTGTACACCTAGACATCGTCAGGTTAACATACAAGTGTTCAACCCAGCACACGATAAGGAGCTCAACAAGTGTTGCCTCCTGAATCCTGAGCTACTTCCCGATGTTCTGATACTTGTACAACTTGGCGCATGTAAGGAAGTACCCGAAGTTGACGGCGACCATGGCGGTGAGCAGCCAGTAGAGGTTCTCCAGCCTGGAGGCGTTCATGTTGTCCGGCAGCCACGTCGTGGCGCGTTGCACAATGTTGATGATGGCGGTGCTGAGGTAGAACCCGAGCGCGACGATGATGGCCATCATGCCCGTGCCAGTGTTCTTGAGGGACGGAGGGAACTCCTGGTAGTAGAGCGTTACCTGCGCGGGGAAGTGGAACGCCTCGCCCGCTCCAGACACCGCGAACGGCAGGATCAACCACATCGCGGACAGCGGCGACACCCACATCGGGTTGCCCTCCTCTCCGTGCGCGCGTACCGTGGCGGTGCGGCGGCGCTCCACGATGGCGGACGCGGCCATGCTCAGCACGGTAAGCGCGTGGCCCACGCCGACGAGCTGCAGTGGCGTCGGCGTGTGCCTGGTCATCCGCTTCCAGAGCGGGAGGAGGATGCGGTCGAGAATGCCGAGGAATATGACGACGGAGATTAGGCTGCCCACGATCATGGACCCCGCCGGCACCGTGAAGCGGCCGACGGCGCGGTCCATGACCAGCGCCTGGAGGACTGTGAAGTTGATCTGCACGCCGATGGAGATACTGAGGACGATGGCCGCGCTCCAGAGCGGCAGGATGCGCATCACCGTCTTGAAGTCCTCCACCTGCTCCACCGTGCAGATGCGCCACGGCCGCACCACTGAACAGTCCGCCGCGTCCACGTCGCCGTCGGTGATCAACGCAGCACGGTTCAGGAAGCTGCAAGCGATCGGGCAGTGTGAAAGTGGCTGTCAATGTTAGTGAATTCAACCAATTGTGCAGAAGAGTGCCAATAATTAGTTGCGACGATTCATCAATATTAACACGACTCTCGACTATGTGGATGTCATTGTTTGTGATCCCACGTGATGCTCTCATTTTAAATGCTCTATCCTCTAACCTGCTATCATGGACACAATAATATATTTGTTGCGTCATACTAGTATCTGTAGGTGCGACTAATTTGCACAGCTGAAATTTCAAAGACACTGATGATATGTTTGGT
Organism: Poa pratensis; assembly: GCA_947311845.1. NCBI lineage: Eukaryota > Viridiplantae > Streptophyta > Magnoliopsida > Poales > Poaceae > Poa > Poa pratensis. Next base: position 69,338,610 of record CAMZMU010000033.1, on the reverse strand, counting down.
TACGAGTGCACGTGAGTTTAAACTTTATTCGTTCAAGCTTCATGCCCTATGATTTTACCTCATTAGAACTCGTATCTATATAAATTTCTTTTTTATCGCTTCAGTTTGTCACTTGGATGCCACTTTTGTTTAGTTGTGTTACTATTTTTTTACAATTTTGATCGGTGCATTGTTGATATTTTTTACTTGCTTTTGCTATTAAGTTGGTGCGCAGAGGCCGGTGTACTTGATATCGGAAAAATAATACATTCCGTGACTATTTTACTGTATTTTGAACAATTTTATTAGAGGTTCTGGATGCATATTATTTTCATGTGCATAAGAGTATTTACATTTTCGATAATTCTAATTAATTATAGGAAAGTGCAATGTGTGGACCTTTTTATTTTGTATAAGATGGTAATTAATACTCCCTCCGTTCCAAATTAATTGACTTGGTTTTGTTCAAATATGGATGTATCTATACTTATTTGGTGTCTAGATACATACATGTGTAACCAAATGTGTGTCAATTAAATCCGAACGGAGGGAGTATGACCTTACTGTTGTGCTCCTATGTTTTTTTTTCGATAACGTGTTGTGCTCCTATGTATTAGGCAGATATCTGTCAACTTTTGTCAATCAATCCATTCAGATTTTTAGAAATATAGCTGTGTGAGCTTTATTGATTTTTTTTTTCGAGATTTATTTATTGATATTTGACAAATATATGTTAAACATTTTTCGTAGCCACAAACGTCACAAATTGAAGAGACATGGAAAGGGACCTGAACAAAAACTCATTTATTCTGAGTAGACGTTGTACCAAGCTAGCTATAAATACAGGAATATATGCTAACCGGCCGGACAAGGCGCGCGGGACACGGTGTACGATCGCCGATCGGTGCTTCTCACGCGCGATCGTTCAAGATCACCCTACAAGATGCTGTGCGGGAAAATGAGGCGAATGTGCATTACGCAAATGGCAGGAATATATGCTAACCGGGAATAAAACATGTATACGTTTTATTATCAGAAATTCAAAACGGCTCACGATCTAGTATGTTCCTAGGAAAGTCAGAAAAATAGTAAAATATTTCAAAAAAAAAAACCGAAAAATGTGAGCAAACCTATCAAAGTGTTCTACGTAATATAACAAGAATAAAACAAGATCATGTGCTAACAAAAGAATCGGTTGGTTTATTGACACAATTTTTAAATCTGTACTAGTAGTAATTAACTCAGCATATAAACAAATGCAATAGTATTAATCAGGTACAAATCTGAACAGTAATTACTTTAATTAGTTAAATACATAATTATTTCACGTCAATTACGCAACATCATATTTTCATTCGTCATTCACCATTTCATTCACGCAACTGGGTTTCTGAAAGAAATTCACGCTACAACCAAGTCTTTCGAGTTAATTTCTATACTAAGGGTGATGATAAATAATACTCTCTCCGATCCATATTAGTGGGCATAGCTTTGTCTAAATTCATATGTATCTAGTTAAGTATTTAGACTAGATACATGTGTATCTAGACAAAGTTGTGCCCACTAATATGGATCGGAGGGAGTACAGTAATTAACTCAGTAGATAAACAAATGCAAACAAACATTTTTCGTACCTAAAACTGTCGCTTGGAGCCAGGACGTCGTCGCCAGTCTTGCTGTCCGCATCACTGCGACTTAGCCCGTTGTAGAATTTCAACTCCTGCGATGCCACAGCATTGACCTTTCTCTTCCGCACGGCGGCGACGACCACCCTGGCGAGCCCCGTGAACGGGCTGCCCTGAGCGGTGGGATGCCGGTAGTATCGTGCGCCAAGTAGCAACGCCCCTAGACCGACGACGCCTGCGGCGCATGAGATGCCGAAGCCTAGAGCCCACGACACCGTGTCCTGGAGGTACACGATCACCGTCGAGCCAAGCACGGAGGACGCGTAGAGGAAGATGAAGTACCAGTTGAAGAAGACGTCTCGGTCGGCGGCGGCGTCGAACTGGTTGGCGCCCATGGTGGCCTGGTTGAACCGCGCCCCCGCCGCGCTGAGGCAGAGCAGAAACACGCTGACGTACAGAGCCGCCATCTGCCCGGCTGAGGCCTGCTCGCACTGGCCGGCGCCGAACTGGCACGCCGCAGGCCGCAGGCCACGGAGGGTCGCTGTGAGCGTGAACATGACCAACGACTGCACTCATGAGTGGAGCAACAGCTTAGAAGTCAAGACCAAGATATACATCCTGACGCACACAGATCACCCTTCGTGTATGCAGTTATGCACACCTTAGACTTACCAGGACAGACATGGCCATGGCGATCGCGACGATGGGGTAGCATCCGAAGAAAGCGTCCGCGACGATGGCGCCGGCCACTGGGGCAACACTGATGGAGCCGGAGATGATGGTGGAGATCTGGGCGGCGTCCACGCTCGGCACGTTGTACTCCGTTATCAGGTAGACCACCAGGTTGCCCATCGCACCTCCAGTCGCCAACCCGAGACCCAGGATCGCCACTGCACACATTACAGGAACATGAACATGTCAATATGCCTCATGCTTAACAGTCCACATACGTACGCAGAAGTACACCAACCTGCAAGGAAGGGGAAGGTGATCCATCCCCCTTTGCTGTTCTTGGTATCTCTGGGTTCCTTGTGGGACTCTTGATCAATGCTGAGGTAGGACTCGTGGGATTGATGCCGGGGCTTCTCCTGCGACCCGGTTGTCTCCATACCGTCGCTCTTGTTGTTTCTTTCGCACCGTGCAATAATTGAGCTAATTCAGGCGCAGATACAACTCCCCAAAACAGTCACATATAAGCACGCGGGCGTGAGTGAGTGTGTGAAGTAAAGTGAGATACTTCCAAGGTTATTATATTGTCACATACTCACACTATCAGTCGGCAGACGCAGACTAGTAGACGGAAATCCATAGTATACGTGGAGTTGGACAGCTATCTCTTTTGATAATAGGAAAAAAGCAGGTGAGAGTGTTAAAGCTCACATCTACTCACTCCGTTCTAAATTAGATGACTTCCATTTATTTACATACGGATGTATCTAGATGTATAACAAGTCTAGATATATTCGTATCTAGACAAATGGAAGTCATCTATTTTGGAACGGAGAGAGTAGGAACTATTGTTGTGTGAATGCAGTGACCCTGCTTTTCAAAATGATAATCTTTAATGTAGATATATATTTACTTGAGTATAGTGATTTTTTTTACATGTAATTCTCTGTTATTGACAGCGATATGAAGCCTTTAAAAAAAATTACATGACGATATACAAATTTGGACGCGATAGTTTAAGTATACATCCCCAGCTGGAACCTTTGTTTTCATGGAACATGTCAAGAGGGCAAGGAGATTGTACACATTCGTACCATGATTCTGATACAAATTCTTACAACGAAATGGAAGTTTGTTTGACTATTTTCATAGTCATCAAGACCCCCTCTCTCCCGTGCCGCTTCGGAGCTGCACCGGGGTGCCCAACCCTAATCCGAGGAAGAGCTATTAGAGGAGTCTACTCTGGTGACACTATACAAAAATAAGAGCTATCAGAAGAATTTGGTCTTCCTAGCGATGTATTAAGTGGTGGATATGAATGAATGTCTAAGGAACTTGGTTCGCGAGCTATAGAACAAATATATTGCAAGGGGTTGGTTCTTTCTTTCCTTCGTTTTATTACTTCTTCTCTCAACTTAGTTCGTGTGGGTATCCTATTTTGTGTTGCCAAGCGAGAGATTATTTTAAAATAGAAGTTCATTTCGGTACATTGCACAAAAAGAGTATGTCAAGAATGTCGTTCATCTATACATTTGCTAGCTAGAAGAGTTAGACTTACCGGATCTCGAGACATGTGTTCTGGTGGACATAGTGAAAATAGGTAGAAAGGTATCTCTGCATAGCTTCAGGGGGTTAAATATGTTCAGATTAAATATAACAAAATTTATATCCGCAATTACCACAAATCTCAGTAAGTTATGCATTTACATGTAAACAGGGATATCTAGACATGGCCATAAGCACAAAATCATGTCTCTACTGTGACATTTTGGTACAAAGTGTAAGACACTTTTCTAAATAAGAGTGTTTTATGCAGTGTTACCTACAGGAATCATCGGTGACAATATCATATATTAGATTTCCGTGACTTGACACTAAAAGCCAGAGCTGAAAACATACCATGGCAACAAATATTTTTGTCAAGACTCGCATGACGGAGCTAATGAAACAATATCTTTCTGTCAAAGCGTGGATCGGCTGCACGCTCTCATTTCTCAACTAGAACCACCTTACTACCAATGTATGTTATTATTACAGTCTGTCTAAATTCAGTTTATAATTAAGTATATCAATTTACTATAGTTGCATGGTGTCGAGAGGATCTACGATGTTGGATGTTCTAAGGATCACATCTTCCGTCGTGTCTACATCCTTCTCTCAAAAAGTTTAGATGAGGCCAGACTAATGAGCTGAGTCCGGTGGTGATGCACAAGAAAGGTATTAAGAAGACATTGTTAACTCGTTTCGGTTTTTGTTGCAAATTCATTAAGATATTATTTATAAGTCAGGATATTATTCTAACGATGACATTAATCTTTGTTACTAATGATATTTTATTGTCGAACCTTCTGGTTATGCTGTGAAATATATAACTGATTTGTGAAAGAAATATGCTTTAGAAGTATGAATGAAGGATCAGTGAATACTATGGAAACCAAAAATCCGTTGTCGATGTAACTATAAGGAAGACGGTGAAGCAGATTTATCCATTATTGATGCACCTAGAAATTCAGAAACAAAATATCGTAGATATCCGGAGGGTGGTGCATTAGTATTCGTGAGTTAAGGCCCGTCAATACAGTCTTATGTTCAATGTATCTTCTTATTTTTGTCCTCTTTGTGGTCTCATATGTCGGTAGAATGGATAATGACATGTGCAAATAATATCTTGATAGTGCCTCTGCTATAAAATATAAGTCGTTAAAACTGACCGAAGTTAAATTCTTTCTTAGTTTGTCCAAAGTTTATAGAGAAAATATCCACATCCACAATATCATGTAATATAAAGTAAAAAAATATTTCATGATGGATCTCGTGATGTGTTGATATTATTTACTATATATACTTTGTAAACTTTGACTTAAGTTAAACTTATATACATTATATTTTAGAGAGATGGAGTACCATGTTTGGTGATATTTACAGACACTTGTCACTACAAAACTATTCTTAAGTATCCACTTTGTATGCATATTTAGTAGCTTAATTAAGATTTATTTTTCAAACTTGTCAATGAGTTGTTATCGTGTCGCAAGCTGACCAAGTTTGCGGATGATACTGACACTCACATGTGAACCTGGGTCCATCATGGATCGCCTCGTTGCCGTTCGACATCCCTCCCTCTTTTCGACGGTTGTTTTCGGGTGGCAACCAAACGTTCAAGCTCGTAGCGTATCGGCCTTACTTGGTCAGATGAAGACAGTGACAAAGCCAGAGATAGAGAAAAGGGGGTGTAAACATACTGCGAATCTTTTGCTAGCTTACAGAAATGCGCGATCATCACGTACGTCGCGTCAAGTAGTTCTGTACGTCCCTGTATTCTTTGAAGTTGTGATATGACTGATATCTTGGCGCATTAGCGTTGAGCAGGCAGAAGGTACGTCGCTTTTGCTGCTGGTGGGCAAGCACGGATGATCTGAAGATAGAGCAACGAGAGCACTAAAATTCCCAGATCGAGATCGATATCTGGGCAAACGCGGATAAAGCTAGTAGCAATGTGGCAGCTGGCAGATGTATATGCATCTATCAACAGTCAGAAACGTGCCTACGGATGTATCATGTTCATGTATGGCCACTGTGGTTGTTGAGAAGTGCAAGTGCGATCCTAGCATAGCACGCATGCATAAAAGATAAAAGTTGGCAGGATCTGTGCATCTATAGTGCTATATCCCAGTAACTACAGCTTTACGATTTCTCCAAAAAAGGAAAAACTAGAGCTCTTATGTGACCCTGGCATGGTGTGTGCGAGACAACGGCAGATCAATGTTTTCAGTGGTAGGTATAACGACATGCATGTCCCCGGCACGCTTGTGCATGTCACCTGCAGAATGAATGATTAACCGGGCCACTAGATCCGGGGCAACCGTCGCCGTGGAATCGTCCTGGAATCGCATGTTTTTGGTCAAATCTTGTCGTTTTCGCAAACTAACGCATCGGAAAACTATTTTCAAATCTTGCCATTGGTTCCGCCCGGGAGGCCACTTTTGGTTAAAAAAATACCATAATCGCCGTCAAGTTGCGAGCTACTCGTTGTTGTGGCTGAATCGCCGTCGTGGCCAAGTCGCCGTGGCAATAGTGGCAGGAGCGACTAAAATAATTAGCAATACAAATGACTAAAACCTTTCATGTGACAAATCAACGTGCACATATCGCAAGGAATTTGTCAGAGAATCGACGGGGTGGAGTGTAGGAGCTATAAGAACATGGTCCAACTGAATATTACTACTTTACTAACTAGATTGCAACATGCCCAGCTGTAAGCATAATTATTTGAAGTGGATTAATTGCCGTCGAGGGCCATCAGAGCAAACGTGCTACTCTGGCAGAAACTAAATATCTCTCTGCTCCCTTAAAATTCAACCACCAAGACATTACTCTACTAAATTGCAACATGGGCAGCTGTAAGCATAATTATTTGAAATGGATTAACTGCCGTCGAGTGATCTCGTTGTGCCAAAAAAATGTAAAATAGTATTTTAAAGTTTCAAAATTTACTAAAAGAAAATTGCATTGGTACATACATATCTTGTCTACATATGCACAAATATTTGCCAAATAATACTACGTTGTATTATAGGCTGCATAAAAATCATAAAATCGTGGATCTGAAAAGTCAAAAAACAACTCAGTTTTTCCTTCCAACATTTGTCTTTTATGTGCAGATCATATATGAAAATATTTTGATACAAATTTTGTCATTCATACGAGATATGTATATGTACTTATATGGTTTTTTCAGAATTTTCTAGAGACTTCAAACTGAATTTTTTTAATTGAAAAACATGAGCACTGGCGCTCGTGTGCCAAAGAGACTAGTAGGGTTTTTTTAGGGGACCAAAGTGAGTAGTTACACTCATCCTTTTCCCCAATCATCTGGGCCTCAGGGCCAGCCCAGGTGTACATTATTGTGGGAAAAGCTAGCTGGTGCTCATTCTGAAGCGGAGGAAGAGCCACCCATAGCCCAAGCCTTTTTTCGGTTCAGCCCAACAAGGTAGTTAATTAAATCACGATCTTCTTATACAAACCATCGGTTCTATTAGCAAGTGATATGGTTCTTCCTTCATTCTCTAAATATCCACTCCACTAGTTGCTGCTATCATCAAGAAGAGTCATATAGATATTCAAAAAAAGAAGAGTCATATAGAAAAATAAGTACCTTGTCCTGAGCCAAACTTCCAGGCCTTGCGTACATTATTATCAAATATTTACACAAGTGAGAAGGATGCTTGTTCAGATACAAGGTTTGTACACATTTGCTGCTACATCACTTGAATATTTGAGTACCAAAACGAAAATGTAAAAGTTAGTTACTGGTACAGAGGGATAGTAAGCACACCCCTCATGGCTATATCTGCAATTGGATCCGAGTCCAAATCCAACGTGGTAGTCCAATTAGTGTCCAATCTGAAATGGTCCACTCCATCTCCAGTCAGCGTTTAGATTGTATTACCCTGATCCATCAAAATCCAAGTTGCCTTGATGTTGTACATCCAAGACCCAAATGGACGTTGGAATACATGCGATGGTTGTTCTACAAAAAATATGACGTCAAGGTTACGCGTACATATATATGGCGCCATTAATTGCATAATGCATATCGATAATGTATCACGTGGTCGTGCGGCTAGGATCCACGTTTTTTTTTGTTGTTGTTGAGAATTTGTCATCGCCACACATGTCCAGTGGATACATGACTATCTCTTCTCTCCTATCTAAAAGAAGAATTTGGTTCCTTAGTCTGCCACTTCGTCGTCCCCCTTCGTCCAACACCACGATAGTTTTTTTTTCACTTCCGTCTTCGTCGTCGCGTTTCGCTTCGTAAGTGATTTTTCGATTTGACCATTCCAACCATAACCGACTCCCGACCCATCGCGCGCCGCCACCCACCTCTCCACACATCCCGCCACCCGCAGCCCACCCCCATCGTCCTCCTCTTAGATCCCGGTGATGGCGGCGCCGGCGCGACGGCCATGGCAACCTCCAACGACCAGGCCAAGGCCTTCAAGATCTGCACCCACGGGCCTCCCTTCGTCTCCCACCGTCCCGGGTCCTTCCTGCCGACCCCACTTCTTCAACGACACCATGCTCCTCAACCTCGCTACCGAGTTCAGGGCCGCCGCTGACGAGGACAAGGAGCGGCGCCTCCCTTCATGCGGCAGGGGTCGAGACGAGGAGCTGTGCGTCCACTCCCGCTGTAGATGTCGATGTTGAGGTCCGGCGGCTCCGTTCCAGCCGGCCACGGCCGGATCGGCGCGATGTAGTACGGGGATGGCTGGACCAGATGGCTTCCTTGCTGCTGCGCCGTCTTCAAGTCACGGGAGAGGGCCGGCTGTCGAACTTGAGGAGGGGGAGGTGGGCGGCGGAGAGGGTGGAGAGCGCTGATGAACATCGGCGTCTAGCCAACCCACACAATGCCGAATCATGTATCTGGCCGATAACATGAGCCACTTGATTACACGCTCGGTTGACATCAACAAATGAAATATACCTGAAAGATGCAGACTTCAGTTTGATGTCGTGAATCACTGCACACATGGTTGATCTGTCAGGCAAGGAGGAATTGATCTGCAGCAAGACAGCCCGACGCCACGATGATGCTGTCCAGCCTTGAGTGCAACGCAAATTTCACAACATGCCTCACTGACAAGGCCTCAACCAGTTCTCGACTACAAACTACCACGATCATCTCGCATCAGCATGCATTTGAGGAAATCTAATATTACGAGCAGCATCATTGCATGAGTTCTTGTGATTGCTACATAAACTGGTACAGTATGAAGTATACCAAATTGTGCCCCAGTTGGTTTATTTATAGAGGTTGAGGAATCAGAGAAGAGGAGGAACAGCTGCTTCTTGTTTTTTGTTTGATATCGACAAAGCTGTGAGAGCCCTGCTACAGCTGCTTGTTTGACAGAGAGGAATTGGAGATGAGTGTTAATCTTGTAGTGCTGCCGCTGCTTGGTTTGAGTGGATGCATCGACTTATATTGCCGTTTTTGTCGCATATCCATTTTCCAATTTCTCCACCTGATTCTTTATATTATTTATGGGAGGGTTATTGTCCAAGGTACGTATGCGTATATCTTCTCAGTTTGCTCACATATGTTCAGCTGCGTCCTTCTATATGTAGATATTGAACAATATGCTCATTTGTAGCAACAAGTTGTTTTGAATTTAAGATAAGGCATCAATATGCTATCCGATTTACCATTTTCTCATGACACCAAGTGTGCACTAAGTGGCATGATTTCACATGGCAACCTATTGATGATATATTTCCTATTTCATAGGTAGTATGTTTCAAAGTGACATGAAATTTTCAGCATTCATATGTGACACCCCTTGATATTGTGTTGGTTCTGATCAAATCTAATATTCATTAAAAGATGGATGGATGAGCATATGGTTTAGTTATTTGAACATAATAGTGCATCACAAAATCAAGAGCTACAAAAGGCACCAAGCATCTTGCCTCTCTCCAGGCCGGAGTATAGGGCCGATGGCAGTGTCAGGTGTGTGTCGGTAGCAGTGCAGCAACACCACGATTCTCATCTCAAGTTTCATTTGTTACGAAAAGGTTTAATTCCTTGACACATGCTGCCATGTTCAATCAGCCGATCTTGCTAATTAGGTAGTAGAGATTCGGCCATTATCATTAATTAAGTTGATGTGCCACCTCTTATAGATTGGTTCATACTTCTACCAACCAGTTAGTGTTGTACATGGGAATGAACCATTTATTTGTACCGTAACCCCTGTAGGAACTGTTCCCTGATTATTTATTTGATATGAGATGATTCAAAACTCTGAATCTTTATGCATTGCAAAGTAATATTCCGTATGTACAGTTAATTCATATCATCTTCCAGCCTATATTTTCGTGTGCGTAGTTCTTCGCCGGCGATGTTGCTGTTGCTTGATCTTGCTCTGTTCCCCTGCGTCGGATTTCTGTTCTTGTTTTGTACTTCATCCTTGTATGTGGTACAATCTGGTGTACGTAGGCTTTCAAAAAAAAAAAAGAATAAACCATTGGTTAGTTTGGAATAATCGATGCACTTCCAGGTTGGATCTTATACAAAGGAAACTATATTTGCTTAATTTACAGGAGTGTAGCTGTAATTTATGGTGATCTATTAATTCGGTGATGTACAGTATTTTCGATGATTTATCCTATTATACGAATGAAATTACATTTTCAAAGTATACACCTGTATAGACAAACTGCACGTCGCCGATGGTAATACACTAATACCTTTGGTAGGCAGGACTAGGACGACGAGGCAGAGCCTCCTGGGTGACCGGACGGACACGGGGAAGGCTGCAGCAATGGCATGGCGAATCGTCAGAGACAGCGACGTCGGGTGCACGCGGGCTCACAAGAATGATGAGAAACGACAGAGACAACAATTTTGGGCACTGTTTGGCTTGTGTGTTTCCTGGGTTGCATTCACCATTTGTAATGCCGAAATGGAGGTCCTGACATATCCAAGTACAACTCATTTTGCTTTACTGCCGCTGGTCACCTGACAAATGTCAGCTGCTCGACACATTGACATAGTTTGTAGACTGGCGTGTACATTTTTAGCATTAGTCATTTTGGTGGATGCAATTTTTAGGTGATTGTGTTCTGAAATTACTGCACACCTTATGAACAAGTACTCCCTCCGTGTCAAATTAATTGACATGCATTTGTCTAGTAACGAATGTATCTAGACACTATACAAGTATAGGTACATCCGTATTTAGACAAAGTCAAGTCAATTAATTTGGAACGGAGGGAGTAGCTGATTTCAAACATCTAACATGATTGAATGCCACAAGTATTGTTCATATCCTTGCTCACAATGTTGGCGGCAACATTTTGATGATGGACTTTTGCCTTGTTTCAAAACAAAAACAAAAAACATTTTGATGATGGAAGATTGGCCACCTTTTGCTAACACGTGTAGGACTAGATAAGTGATCAGTCATCATGTACATTTATGTATGCATAAATAGTTTTGCTAACGATTTGATGCATTTCCGTAGCAACGCACGGGCATATTTCCTAGTCCAACTATGAATTCCAATGTTATCCAATGTTACTGGACCTAATGTCCAGTTGGGGTCCACGTCCAATTAAGCTCAGCCCAGTTAGATCCACTTTATTTCACGTCCAGAGTCCATGGACACTAGAGATCCAATTCCAGATTAAGCAAAGTTAGCTAGCCTTATGCATCAACCTAAAGACATCCTAATCCATGATTCTTCTGGGTCTTAATCACCCACCGTAGTACCACTTCCTCCGTTTTTAAATATAAGATGTTTTAGTCTTTGTCCATATTCACATGTATACAAATGTATCTAGACACGTTTTAGTGTGTATATTCACTCATTTTAGCATGCATCTAAACAACATGTGAAATACTTAAAACATTTTACATTTAAAAACGGAGGGAGTACATGTTTCTCGACGTTTCGAAGTTCCACTCTGGCGGGTTCCATGATTAACATAACACGCAGACCGAACCAAAGCCGGAGCCCCATTGGGCGACGCAGCCTTTTGCCCGTTCGTCCACGCTCCGCTCCCCGACACCTGTTCCATTTAAAAATTTAAATCCGGGCGCGTCGACGTGGCCGCCTGCACGGCCACTCACCCTCCCCGTACGTCCCGAATTAACTAAGCTCTCAAGTCCAAAATCTCCTCCTAATCTCTCCCTCTCGCCGTGCCGGAAAGCCAATTCTCCTCTCCCCGGAATTTTCTATCCTTCCACTTGCGGGGTTCTAGACCGATCCGGATCCTTCCAGACCCTTCCCCGGCCTCCGTTTTATAGCGCCACCCGCCATCCCCATCAGCGCTCGCACTGCCCGCTCGTTGCCCGCTGGAGCTCCTGGAGGGTTCGAGGTAGCTTGCTTCTACACCCCTACTGTATTACTACTGTTACTGCTGCTAGATCTCGCTACTCGATTCGATTTCATGTTGGAAATGCTAGCGTCGGTGCTGGATCTGGGGTTCAGTTTACTGCCGCGTTTCGTTGGTAGTGTTCAAGTGTTGCAGGTTGAAACTGGCGGATTTGGATGCGGGTTGTTGTTCTAGTGATATTTGTAGCAGATATGGTAGATTCCTGTAGGTTGCAATGCAGATTTATTTATTTCCGTCCAAAATTTTCCAGTTGATAGGTTCAGTTGTGGCATGCTACAGTAGGTGTGCTCTGGGAGAAGATAAACTACATCATCATTACTGTCATTTAACGATAAGCAGCTAAATTTTCCAGCTCTGATGACTCATTAGCTTATTCTTATTGCATTCTGCCTTGCGAGCAATTTCTATGTGGTAGCAGTTTCCCCTTTTCGTTATGTCTGCTAGCCTTGTTACGTGTTCGTTTCCCCATTTGTCAGTGTACATTGCTCAGTTACTGAATGTTGCTCACGTTTATGGTCCTTTGCTTGCCTAGATGTTGCATGTGGCGGCACCAAGCATGAGGTAGCAACTGCATTACTTGCGGGGAAAGCGCAAGTGAGACATCGAAGCACGCATTACTTATGGGAACTGCACAAGTAAGACACCGGAAAATGCTATAATTCTTCATCATATGTATTACTTCAGCGGTTTTGATCACGGCACCAAAAGCTGTTGTTCCGCAACTGGTCATCTTTGGCATGTATTATTGAGTACCGGCGGGAATCTTGTTAAATCAGTTATCCTCTGGAGACATATTCGGTGATGTAATACACCTTAGTGGAGCCTCTACCTTCCTTATCCTTACATGTAGGAAGTGTAGCCCATGGTTATCATATCTGTCCATGTTTGAAGATCTGAACTTACCAGCACCAACTTGAAGTATCAACCAGCATGACTATTGCTTTATAACAAGAATCTGAACAAAACAATGGCGATTATATGCCTTTATAAACCACGTAGCTATTTTAATGTCATATAAGAGCAGAGGCAAGCATTTCTAACTATGAGGGGGCTGCAACTTTACATATTTTGTAGGATTTTATAAGCACTCCACGGTTTGTCTCTGAAGTGCAGTTACGAGTATTTTGGTACATGTTTCGTCCATGCACCTCTGTTAAGTACTCCAGATTTATCAGTACCCCAGTGTCTCAAAAAGTTTCGATCACTGACCAGTGACAACTTAAGCACTTCTGCTAACAGCAACCACCATACATGTGAACCAATGAGGTATCATCTCAAAGTTGCCACCCTGCAGAACCTTCCAAGCAAGGGCCTTACTTTCTGTGACTGTAGGCCCATAATGATCTATAGTTGTTTTTTTGTACAAGGGGTGGGGCCCGAAGACCCCAGAGCTGCAATCTCATTCAAACACGTGGCAGGTACAACTTACAAAAAGGTCCTTTTCGTCTATTGCCCTGAGAGACCTACTATTCGAAGAAAGGACCTTCGCTTTTACAAAAAACACCCTAGAACAAAAAGATAAAAAGCAATCAAGTCCTAGAGTGTCTCCACCACCTATCGCCGGCGATCTCCAGGAGGAAGAACCACCGAGATCATCGGAGCACATAGCGCTCGATCTCTCCATTCAGGCGATCAAACACAGCCGCCAGCAAGCTTGACACGACCGGGGACGAACCACTTGGTCACATCTCGCCGCCGAGCACTGGCGTCTGGTCGAAGAGGCCTCCGCCATGGAGGTTGGAAGACGGCCACCCTTTTGGCCATAAATCGCGATGGCAAGCAAGGCCACCGTGTGTGGAGCTCGTAGATGCAGCATGATCCTCTTCACCGAAGCAAGAACAGAGTAGCATCTCCCCTTCCTCCCCTCGCCGCCACGGCCGGCCGGAGGAAGATGCAGCCACTGCAATCCAAACTCGAAGAAGAGGCAGCAACGCTTGATGAAGGAGTTGAATCCAAGCATCTCCTGCTTCTGCTTCCACCATGAAAGCCTGCCAGAGATGCATAGGAAACGCCATCCCACGCCGCGCTCGAACGGAAGGATGGACCAACTCCAACTGACCCGAAGGCCAGAAATCCACTCCGGCAATCTCGAGGAAGAGCAGAAGCACCATCTCCTCTCCTCGCCGCCACGGCCGGCCAGAGGAAGAAGACACCACCTCGTCCCTTGATCTGCAGAGTAGATGATACGGCAGACGATTTTATTGAAAAAGCTTCGACCATCTTCAGCCCTGCAGCAGATCCGCCATGGATCCGAGCTACAGAGGGGAAGGGGGCCGACTCCGGCGTTGCTGCGAGTCACCGGAGCACAAGCTAGAAGAAAGAAGAAGCTAGAGAAGAAGAAACCTACAACTACTAGAAGCCAGACCACCCTCCAGCCCGTCGCCGGCCACCATGGCCACCGGCAACGAGCGGGAGAGAGGCCGGCGGGGAGATCTGGAGGAGAGGGCAAGGAGAGGCGACACAGAGGTCGAATACGCCACAGGGGACCCAAAGGAGAAGCCTCGTCTGCGTCCATAATGATCTATAGTTGACAACATCGTTTGACGGAGAGTGACATCAGGATCTAGGACACCTTCCATTTCACATAACAATCGTATTCTCAGGGATGTTTGTTAGGCGGGTGATGGGTCGTGCAGGGTGACGTAGTCAACGTGCATTAAAGCAAAATGGTATGGCATTATTTAACATATCCTTTCCAGGACATCAGGTATTTTGTGTTTGAATAACATCGATGCACACGCCAAACTTAGCAACGCAAAATAAACCCGTGTAACCATGTATAAACCTAGCTAACAGGCGGAGCATAGTGGAGACCATAGAGGGTCGTGGCCTGTTCTTACTTCTCATGATTTCCTTTAGACCATATAGTAGATTGCGTGCATATAGTGATTTTGTTTGTGTTGTTTGCATGTGTACGAAGGTTCACCCAATACTGAAATATCTGGATTGAGGGGACACTGGAGTCCAAGGTAGTAATTTTGGCCCACTAACTGGTGATGGCCCGGAGCTTTTAGTTTGGTTCAATGGGGAAACAGTCAAAACGCCGACGGCGGTCCGCCGTCGGCGTAGCAACGATCGCCGTCGGCGTAGTACTACGCCGACGGCCGCCGTCGGCGTATCGTCGTCGGCGTAGGACGCTGTCGGCGTATGAACAATGCCGTCGGCGTATCTGAAGTGGGACCCACAAAAGGAACGTTGACTGTCTCCGTATGCTCCACCTATACGCCGACGGCAGTGCCGTCGGCCTAGTCTGCCACGTGTGCTGATCTGGTGCGTCTGGGAGGAGTCTTACGCCGACGGCATTGCCGTCGGCGTATAGGTTACCATATGGTCCTCCAGCGTCGACGTGGCGCCATCCTGTGCGTCCCCGAGCATACCGTCGGCGTAGACTTGACCATATTTTCAGTTTCTGAAATTTTTTGCTGCTGGTTTCTGGCGCATTTTAAATACAATTAAAATTGCACAAATTATAAAACATCACAGAAACATCAAATAAAACATCACATACATATCCAAATGACACAAACATGATTCAAATTCATCCAAGCATTCATACAAACTCCAAACAAGTTCGAATTCACACACGCTACACCCGAACACATCCTACACCTCCCGAGAGCCCGAGGCCGATGATTCCTTGCCTTGGCTCATCTTGGTCAATCACCTGCATTGAGAAAGGATAAACTTGTAAGCATGTTGAAAAATGTAGTAAATAAGAATAAAGACGTAATGCAATTAAGAAGAAGCATGTTGAAAAGTAAATAGTACGCAAAAGGACATAAAAGACCCTCACCCCTAATCATCACTCTCATAGTTAAGTCCTGGGTTGTCATCATCACTATCATCACTATCAACATCACTATCACGAGTGTTGTATATTGGAACCTCCTCGCACGGTGGAGGCTCATCATCGTCATCACTATCACTCTGTAACTTGTTGAGCATATCTATATCCTTTAGATTCACCACTACGTCACCACCTGTTTGTGCATTGTCCTCGCGGTCCTCAAGACCTTGTATGCCAAAGTCCCCAAAGGTTTGTTCCTCTTGATAGAAAATCCCCTCGTATGTTTTAGGGTCAATGTTGTTGTAATCGTCTTCGGAGGGCATGGGTAGCTTACCACGTGGCGATACATGGAACACGACTTCCCAACCAATGAGTCCCTCTTTCTTGCATGGGTAGGGCAAATAATAAACTTGAAAGGCTTGGTGAGCCACAACAAAGACATCGGATCCATTGTAGGTGGTTGAAGGCTTAACTTCAACTAACCCAATGGAAGGGGTACTTTTGGTTCCATGCTCAGGGTCGAACCAGTGGCATTTGAACACAACAAGCTTGAGTGATATGTTCGTGTTATTGAACGTCAGCTCATATACGTTCTGTAACCTTCCGTAGTAATCATAATTACCGGCTCCTTTGGTGAAGACCCCGGTATTTATAGTCTTTGCATTAGGCCGACTGTTCTGGTGATGCTCTGTATGGAAGCGGTACCCATTCACATCATACTTCTCATACTTCTCGACTCTACGGTTACAACCTTGGGAGACACATCTCAACTCATCTGACATCACAACGTTGGGATCAGCTCCCTACAAGTACAAATTGTTTTGTGCATTAGTAAGAGGGATAATACACGAATTGCAAGGTAGAAGGGACAGGTTTGAAATTACCTTTTCCCTGAACCAAACCGTGAATTTTTTCTTTCCGGGGGCAGGCTCTTTCAAAAGAGTGTCCAACGCGGCTTCATTGGGTCCATCTGATGTTCCCGACCACATTTCATCCGTGAATTGACTAAAAGGAGAAAATACGTATTAGAACGAAATCATGATAGTAGTTGCAAAGTAATTTGTTCCCCATTTTACCTAAGGAAACTGCCCTCTTCTCCCTGCTCGTCGTGGGTCACTTCCTTCATGTTCATAAGCACATAGAGCATTATGCACTCCAGCTCATCATTGGTCAAGTTATACCTTGTTGGCCACCGCTCTTGCCACCGGGACACTGGAAGAGGACGAGCTTGGGGTCTCGCTTGGGCTCGTCGACATTGTACCGAGAGGCCTGGTTATGCATAGTGGGAACATCATCGGGGTAGTACGTTAGCCTGGCGTCTGCCATCTCCTGAAGGATAGTTGCCTCGGCTATGGATGACTCAATCTTATTTTTGTTTCCACATTTGGTTCGAATATACTTAAACTCTCTCTCAATACAAAACTGCCAACGAAACTGCACCGGTCCACCCAAGAGTACCTCATTCGCAAGATGCACAACAAGATGTGCCATCGGAGTGAAGAAGCCTGGCGGAAATATCGTCTCTAAGTTGCACAGCAACTCCGGCACTAGTTCATGCAGCTTCTGAATAATCAGGGGACATACTTGCTTAGCACAGAGCGTGCGGAAGAAATGGCTCAACTCCGCGAGCACTCGCCAGACACGGTCGGGGAGATACCCTCGAACCATCACCGGTAGCAGCCGCTCAATCCATATATGATAGTCGTGACTCTTGAGCCCGGTGACTTTTGCCGTTTGTATATTGACTCCCTTACTTATATTCGAACAATAGCCATCAGGGAACATCACGACGAATTTGAGCCAATGGAATGCCTCAGACCTTTGCATACTATTAAGGCAGAAGTCAGCATGCGGCTTGAACCAGTTCTTTTGACGGCCTTCAGGAGGCTTCATGTGCATTCTCTCCCTATCACAGAGCTTCTTAACATCAACTCTAGCCTTAACATTATCCTTCGACTTCGGGGTAATGTTCAGGATTGTGTGAAAGAGGGACTCTCCAACATTCTTTTCGGTGTGCATCACATCGATGCTATGGGGAAGTTCGAGGTCCTTGTAATATTCGAGTTGCGTCAAGCCTGCCACGTGAGTCCAGTTGTGCGACACACCATATCCCACATATCGTGGGCCTTTTCTCCCAGCAGGCACGAGAGCACTTAGCTCGGCGTCAACAGCTGCACCATCGAAAGTTGGTATCGCTTTTTCTTCACGCTCAACTCTGCCCTTCTTGAAGTTCTTTTTGTCTTCTCTAAACGGATGCCCTCTTTTGAGGAACTTTCGATGTGTGTCAAACGCGGAATACTTCCGTCCCGCCGTTAGCCACATGAACTCAAGTCGGTTCCTGCACACTGGGCATGGCCACTTACCAGCTGTACACCATCCGCAGAATAGGGCGTACCCGGGCATGTCATGCATGGAATTGTGATACCAAACTTTCATCAAGAAGTTTGTCTTCGATGCACGATCATATGTCAACGTCCCGTGGTGCCAAGAGTGGTTCAGATCATCCACAATTGGCTGCATGTACATACTTAAATTCTTCCCCGGATATTCAGGACCTGGAATGATCAGCGAGAGGAACATGGTCTTCTTTTGCATTAGGGCTCCAGGAGGGAGATTGAGCGGAATAACAAACACGGGCCAGCAGCTGTACGCGGTAGTCGACAAACCATATGGATTGAATCCATCGGTTGCTATCGCGATTCTCACGTTTCGAGCATCTGCTGCCTCATCGGGGTGGTTCGCATCAAAGTTCTTCCATGCCGTACCATCAGATGGATGTCCCATCAATTCCCGGTCGTGCTCATCCTTGTATCTCTTCCCCGTTTTGTGCCATTGCATCTGTGTGGCAGTCTCTTTGTTCATGTAAAGCCGCTTGATTCTTTGTATGAATGGGAGGTAACGAAGAATCTTAATGGCGACATTTGACTGCGTCTTCGTACCATCGGGTCCTTTTACCACATGATACCTAGAGGCCTTACACAAGATACAGTACTTGTCATTGGCAAACTGTTTCCAAAACAAAAGGCATCCTTTTGGACAACAATCTATCTTCTGATAATCCATGCTGAGATCTCGCAGGATTTTCTTCGTTTCGTACATGCTTTGAGGCAGACAATGCCCTTCAGGCAACAGGTTACCAGTTGTTTGCAGATGCGCTTCAAAGCATGAACGGGTGCTGCCATACTGGAGCTTGTTGGCTAGTGCTTGCGAGATGGCATCGAGCTGAGAAACTTTTGCACCCTCGTACAGAGGCCTCTGAGACGAGGCCATCATAGCAAAGAAGGCCTTCGCGGTTGGCTCTGGGTCCTCCGGTTCACGCGGTTCCTCCGGTTCTGGAGGTTCCTCCGGTTCCTCCTGTGATGGTGGCGAATCTGGCATGTCGCCAGCACGGAGATCATCTAGCCAGTTTCTAATCCCATCATCTTCATTGCCATTGATCCGCTGCCGCATCACCCTGCCACTCTCGCGCTCGTACTCATCAAAGTTGACTGTCGTCACGAAGTTCGGCATATACCCACGAGAGAAGAGGTGTTTAATCATATCATCCTTTCCCTGACGTGTACGAAACTTGCAACGAGGGCAAGGGCACTGTCCACGAGCGCCTGACTCTGAACCCTTACGCGCTAACTCCTTCACTAACAAATGCGTCTTCCATACCCACTCATCTGTTTTGTCAACCAAACTAATTCGGCCACTGTACATCCACCCATTATCTGCCATCCTCTGCTGCTTTACTGTGAGCCAAATAATAATAACATGAAATTAAATGCATCATATTTTTATTTTCTTGCATGCAATGTCACCATTTTATTACGGCCAAATTTTATCTTTTACAACATGCAAGGGTTCACATACACTTCTAATAGGTAGGGGCCTATCCCGCCCGAGTACGTGTAGATCGAGTCGTGTCCCATGTTCTACCCCGACCCGAGACGGAATTTCGGCAGCACCTCCCCGCTGTTCTTCAGAATACACGTCTCGAGCTTGTCAAGCCGAGAGGGTGTGCATCCGAAGAACAACAGGGAGGTGCTGCCGAAATTCCGTCTCAGGAAGGGGTAGAACGTGGAACACGACCCGATCTACACGTACTCGGACTGTCCAACAGGACAACCCGGAAGTGTTACGGTTATAAATATGCAAAGATGGACAATCCTGCATATTTATAAATTTGTAACCCTTCCGGATGGGATCTGACTCGGGTTACGCGACTGACTTGGTGATCTAGACCAAAATAAACCTATGCAGCAAGAGAGGCGAAAGATTTATACCCTCGAAGCGTGATCGGTGGCCGGAGAAGGCCGAGAGGAAGCTACGTCATCTGAAAAGTACAAACAATCGAAATATATAAGCAAATATCCCTCCATTTTACCTAATAATTAAACATAAAACAGAATAAACCATAGAACGATGTAACCATATTAGCTTAACATAACACATATAGACAAGTAGCACAATAATACATAGGTAGCATGTATGATAAGTCTAGCAGTACAACAGGTAGCAAGATAAGTCTAGTAGTACGACAGGTAGGATGATAGACATCCTAAACTCGACTCGCGCCGGTGTCAGTGACGTCGTCCAAGCGGCCCCAACAAGAGGACAGGCTGCTGCTAGAGTCCTCGCCCTGCTGCTGCGTGCCGGAGGGGCCGGCCTCGCCCTGCCCGCGCTGCTGCCGGCTCTCGCTCAAGACCTGGTACTGGACCGCCATCACCTGGGGATCAAGGAGGAGATCCTTGACCAAGGGGTCATCCTCGCGCTGGTGGCGCGCCCTGAGCAGCCTCTCTGCCTGCCGGTGCTCCCTCTCCTCGGCCTTCGTCGCGATCCTCATGCCATCTGGCGCTAACATGTGCGCCGCGCTCCGCTCATCCTCAAAGTTGAGGATCGCTCTCGCCCCAAAGTGCTGGACCGCCGCGCAGTCGTAGGCGCGGGCCGCCTGCCACGGGCACCTGAAAGTACCAAGCTGGATCTTCCTGTGATCCACTGTGATCTGAGCTGCCCAAGTCGGGATCTTCGTGGGTCTCCGGTGAACACCACGAAACTTTCGCTCCGGCTCCGACATGATACTTAGTTAAGTAAAAGCATTTGATACAGGGTTAGTCAAGGAAGCATAGATAAAAAAAAAGAACACAAAGAACTAAATCAACTACACATTTAGCTAGAACTAAAATGAATTTGCCCATGTTGCCGACTATACATTTAGCTAGAACTAAATCAACTACAACTAATGCCATGCAAACGAAATAAAATGATGAACATCTAACTAGCAACATTTGCTCTCACCTCAAAATTATGCTAACATGCTCTACCATACTAATTTGCTCCAAAATACTAACTTGCTCCCATCACCTCTACATCGTGCTGACATGCCACTGTCTCACCTGCGGTTGCACAGGCCGCGGCGCTGGGGAGGGGGAGCAGTGCGTAGGGGCCGGTGGAGGACCGCGAGCTGGCCGTCCGGCGTGGAGGAGGTGCGGGGTGGGGGCGTGAGGTGTGGCCGGCGTGGAGGTCGCCGCCGAGCTCGATGCGTCCGGCGTGGAGGAGGTGCGAGGTGGGGGCGTGAGGCGCGGCCGGCGTGGAGGAGGTCGCCGCCGAGCTCGATGCGTCCGGCGTGGGACACGGCCGCGAGCTGGGGAGGGGAGCACGGCCGCGAGCTGGGGAGGGGACACGGCCGCGGCGGATCCTGGGGAGGGGGAGCACGGCCGCGAGCTGGGGAGGGGAGCTGGGGAGGCGAGCTGGGGAGGGGAGCGGCGGATCCTGGGGAGGGGAGATGGGCGGCGTGGCGGGCGCGGCCGGCGGAGGAGGACGACGCACTGGGGATGGCGGCGGCGAGAGGATGGGTGCGATGGAGAAAATGGGTGGCTGGCTAGGTGCGGGTGCGGGTGCGACCTAAAAAAATGGATAAGGTAAACCTACGCCGACGGCAGCCGTCGGCGTAGTGGTGGGTGGGTTAAGTGGATAATACTACGCCGACGGCAATGCCGTCGGCGTATCCTCTTTTTTTTTTACTCAATATATTCCCTAATTTAGTAGAGAGAGGAGAGAGCCAACGCCGACAGGTTATGCAAGAGAGGTTACTCCATCAGATGAACCCATTGTGAAGAACCTAGCTAGATCTGGAGAAGAGAGAGCCAACGCTGATTGCCATGTGAAGAACCCAGCTAGATGTGGAGAAGAGAAAGCCAAAGAGGTTAACTTCCCTGTGAAGGAACAAGCTAGTTGTGGATTAGATAAAGAGGCTAATGTGTCGGATAACCGCCCTGTGAATAACCGCCCTGTTTTATGCGACACATATCAGGGAAGTTATATGGCACGCATTGATGGGCACAATGATGCAATTGAGGAAAGGAATAATCCTATGCAAGTGTTTTTCCAGCGGATTCAGGGTTTCACCGAGGCGGGGCCCCGGAGCGTGAAAACTCCCCTTTCGGGCGAACCGGATGGAATCGTGTGTCGATTTGGGGTAGACTTTGGTTTCTCATGTTCCTATGGCCTAACATAACACAACCAAGCAAAAAAGTCCACTGGGCTACCCCCTTTCGACGCACGTCTATGGGGGTAGACGGAAACGTTAGGGTTTTTCCAGCGGATTCAGGGTTTCACCGAAGCGGGGCCCCGGAGCGTCGGAACCCCACCCAAACCTAGCTTGTGACATACCATATGTATACAAGTGTGTTGTGTGTTGTAAATGTGCAAGAATCTACTCCTACGTGTGACCGACATCACCGGCTTCACTTTCTCTCTAGTGAGTTTCTGCACTTAGAGGTGAAAACTCCCCTTTCGGGCGAACCGGATGGAATCGTGTGTCGATTTGGGGTAGACTTTGGTTTCTCATGTTCCTATGGCCTAACATAACACAACCAAGCAAAAAAGTCCACTGGGCTACCCCCTTTCGACGCACGTCTATGGGGGTAGACGGAAACGTTAGGGTTTTTCCAGCGGATTCAGGGTTTCACCGAAGCGGGGCCCCGGAGCGTCGGAACCCCACCCAAACCTAGCTTGTGACATACCATATGTATACAAGTGTGTTGTGTGTTGTAAATGTGCAAGAATCTACTCCTAGGTGTGACCGACATCACCGGCTTCACTCTCTCTAGTTAGTTTCTGCACTTAGAGGTGAAAACTCCCCTTTCGGGCGAACCGGATGGAATCGTGTGTCGATTTGGGGTAGACTTTGGTTTCTCATGTTCCTATGGCCTAACATAACACAACCAAGCAAAAAAGTCCACTGGGCTACCCCCTTTCGACGCACGTCTATGGGGGTAGACGGAAACGTTAGGGTTTTTCCAGCGGATTCAGGGTTTCACCGAAGCGGGGCCCCGGAGCGTCGGAACCCCACCCAAACCTAGCTTGTGACATACCATATGTATACAAGTGTGTTGTGTGTTGTAAATGTGCAAGAATCTACTCCTAGGTGTGACCGACATCACCGGCTTCACTTTCTCTCTAGTGAGTTTCTGCACTTAGAGGTGAAAACTCCCCTTTCGGGCGAACCGGATGGAATCGTGTGTCGATTTGGGGTAGACTTTGGTTTCTCATGTTCCTATGGCCTAACATAACACAACCAAGCAAAAAAGTCCACTGGGCTACCCCCTTTCGACGCACGTCTATGGGGGTAGACGGAAACGTTAGGGTTTTTCCAGCGGATTCAGGGTTTCACCGAAGCGGGGCCCCGGAGCGTCGGAACCCCACCCAAACCTAGCTTGTGACATACCATATGTATACAAGTGTGTTGTGTGTTGTAAATGTGCAAGAATCTACTCCTAGGTGTGACCGACATCACCGGCATAACTCTCTCTAGTTAGTTTCTGCACTTAGAGGTGAAAACTCCCCTTTCGGGCGAACCGGATGGAATCGTGTGTCGATTTGGGGTAGACTTTGGTTTCTCATGTTCCTATGGCCTAACATAACACAACCAAGCAAAAAAGTCCACTGGGCTACCCCCTTTCGACGCACGTCTATGGGGGTAGACGGAAACGTTAGGGTTTTTCCAGCGGATTCAGGGTTTCACCGAAGCGGGGCCCCGGAGCGTCGGAACCCCACCCAAACCTAGCTTGTGACATACCATATGTATACAAGTGTGTTGTGTGTTGTAAATGTGCAAGAATCTACTCCTAGGTGTGACCGACATCACCGGCTTCACTCTCTCTAGTTAGTTTCTGCACTTAGAGGTGAAAACTCCCCTTTCGGGCGAACCGGATGGAATCGTGTGTCGATTTGGGGTAGACTTTGGTTTCTCATGTTCCTATGGCCTAACATAACACAACCAAGCAAAAAAGTCCACTGGGCTACCCCCTTTCGACGCACGTCTATGGGGGTAGACGGAAACGTTAGGGTTTTTCCAGCGGATTCAGGGTTTCACCGAAGCGGGGCCCCGGAGCGTCGGAACCCCACCCAAACCTAGCTTGTGACATACCATATGTATACAAGTGTGTTGTGTGTTGTAAATGTGTAAGAATCTACTCCTAGGTGTGACCGACATCACCGGCTTCACTCTCTCTAGTTAGTTTCTGCACTTGGAGGTGAAAACTCCCCTTTCGGGCGAACCGGATGGAATCGTGTGTCGATTTGGGGTAGACTTTGGTTTCTCATGTTCCTATGGCCTAACATAACACAACCAAGCAAAAAAGTCCACTGGGCTACCCCCTTTCGACGCACGTCTATGAGTGTAGACGGAAACGTTAGGGTTTTTCCAGCGGATTCAGGGTTTCACCGAAGCGGGGCCCCGGAGCGTCGGAACCCCACCCAAACCTAGCTTGTGACATACCATATGTATACAAGTGTGTTGTGTGTTGTATCTGTGCAAGAATCTACTCCTAGGTGTGACCGACATCACCGGCATAACTTTCTCTCTAGTGAGCCAGGAAAAGTTTTTATTTGTTTTACATGTATATGTTGTAGGGTTGGTTTCCGGAAAACTCAAACCGTTATTTTACGGGGGTGGGATACTGAAATTGGGAGGGCAATTATAGGTCCAATATATATATAAATTACAACTACATTAAATATTATGTAGAGAAATAAATAAATGAATATTATATACGAAAATAAATTAAAAAAAACAACTAAACGCCGACGGCAGCCGTCGGCGTATCAACGACGCTGGACGGTTCCGTTATGTCGCCTTTTGTACGCCGACGGGATTTAGAGCGCCGACGGCAGCCGTCGGGGATGTAATTCTACGCCGACGGCGCTTCGTACGCCGACGGCCTGTTCGTCGTCTGCCCTAGCCCGTGCTGTACGCCGACGGCCCCGACATTTGGCCGTCGGCGTACAGGACGGCCGTCGGCGTTTTGACGGTTTCCCGTAGTCTTAACTTGGTGTTAACAGCTTTCCCTAAGAGCCTGTTTGGTTCGGGGGAGTTGAAGGCAGGGAATGGGAGTTTAGGAGACGTGGGAGTTATAATCCGTTGATTGGTACGTGGGAATGGGAGTTGAGGAGGAAAGGGGAAGGGGAATTAAGAAGGTGAACTCCTTCGGATCTATTCCCTGGGGTGAGCAGGTAATTCGCACCGGGATAGGGAATTGGAGAGAAAAAAAACAATTGCATCGGTGTGCTCTTCTTCTCGGTTCTCGTTGCACCCCGCCGCCATGCGCGTCTAGGCAGTTGAGTCTGGCCGCAACAAGAGTATCACGGAAGCGTACGGCTGGAGCCGCTGCGTGCATGTCTTGAGCTAGCCAAACTGATCAATTTACTGTTGCCGTAGGTAGCAGCTAGCTTTGCCAGTATAAAAAGTCGATCACGGTGACCTAGCTTCCTACCGTGGATCAAGATCATGGCCGTAAGCACCTACCCGGAAGTAATCGGCTCCGAGAGAAATCTAGCTAACCTCCTACGCTCGTCGGAATGCACTCCATAGGCCAGGGACCTGCCTCACCTGCGGCCAATGCCGGCGACGGAGACGACGCAATACATCTGCACAGTTGGCGAGCCTTGTTGGAGGTAGCGACGGACAAGGAGAAGCCGCAGAGGTGCTGCCCCAAAAAAAGATGAATAGATTCTTGTGGAATCCCTATTGGTAATTCCCACGACATACCAAACGTGGGAATGGGACTAAAAGTCATATTCCCTAGGCTAATCCTCCGACAAAATCCCCATGTCGAACTCCCACTCCCCTTCCCCAAAATTACCAAACACGCTGTAAAGATACACAAGGTTCTAACGAAATAAGGTGATAGTAGCAGATCTAGTGAGCGTATTGGCCCTCCTTACTTTATGTCACATTCCGCCACTGCTAAACCTCAGTGAGCAACGAACGGTTCACTGTGGATCTGGTTGACGTATCACTTGGTAGCCAGCAAGGAAGGTGTACACACTAATTATGTGTCACAAAGTAACAAACCCTACTAGTTCCTCCCACCCTTAGTGCTAGAATGTATAAAATACAGTTCCAGGAATTGACATTACAATCAGTATCATTACAACAACCATTTAGATGCATGTTCAATACAGTAGAGACTCTGATAACATAATATGTCCTGTTTGTAGTATGTATATAGAGCATCTTGTTTTGAAAATGTGGAATACCACGAAATTGTCCATACTGTACTAGATCGTCTTAGGTCAGTCGAAGTCTGCTACATTTCAAAGCATAGGTTCTTGATTAAGCTTCTGTAAACTTCTTGGAATATTGCAATGTTTGGATTCTAGAAAAGAATATTTACCCCAATTCAGGAACACCTGTTTTGTTGTGTTCGGGTTCCTTGTGTCGTGATTGACTCGGTTCAAGATCAGCAGGAATATTTGCAGCTTGTACAATACAAAAGCTGTACGGAGTGCTAGAGCTTTTATTTGCTGCTTGACAGCTCTGAAGCTGAAATTGAAGTCATTAGTTCACCTGTTTCTAACAATGTGCCATCATTTGATTCAAGCTTCTGAGAAAAGGGCGTGCATTAAACCTGTCTACACAGTTCAGTTTTCTGTTGTGACATGATGTTCAAGCTTCGACATAGTTCCATGTTTTCCTGGTGGATTAGATTTCCCTGTTGCACAGTTAGTTTAAAATTGGAATGTTAATACAAAGTACACACGTTCTACTCTGCCGATTTCTTTGAAATATCTAAGGTCATTTGTTATTTACTGTAGTGACAAACCTTCCTGTGTAGATCTTCAATTTCACTTATCATAACGTGGTCCTGTTTGGTAGATGTTCGCTGCATTGTTAGATTGAAGCAAACAGGAAAACTAAATTACAGATAATGATGAACACATGTAATGACCTTCCTCGTTTTGATGCTGCGTAGACTCATTTCAAGACGGTTCTCTAAACCCTGTAGGTCTGTCACACCTAAGCCAGAAAGCTCCTCCCCCATTAGTTGCCTATAACAATGCAAACAATTTTCTTACAGTAATTCGTGAATACACTTGATGATAGTCCATAACTAAATGCCACCATGCTACAACCCTGTTCGGCTAACATGGGTTGCAGTAGAACAGCTTATCTTGTTGTTTGAAGAGTCACTGTCAATCTCCATTTCAGAACAGTGATTACTCTGATTGTGTTCCATTTTGTAAAAAAAATCTTTGTCCTAACTGATGAAGTATTCACTTCTGTTTGAGCAGTTCTTACAGAGTTTCCATGTGATCTTCAAATTATGTATAAATTACTCCCTTGCGATATTAATGGTGGTTTATTTGCATTGCAGAATCAATAGAAGATTATCATACTTGTGGCTTTCTTGCAAGTTGTGCAGTTGCTGCCTCAAGCTTGCTGCCTCCCTTTGCCAGAGCTATCAGCAAAACAGAAGGATTTGTCAGTTTCATTGAACTGCAAATTTTATATCACAAACTTAATCTACAAATGAACGGCATAATATTTTAATGATAGTCTACTACTACCCAATATTTGCATACATGTCTTCAATGGCGTCGGCTGGCGATCTACGCCGGCGGCGGCTGACGCTCCCGCCCAACGGGCTCTCGCCGGAGCGGGACTCCCGCTCGCCGGCGATGGGTTCGGACGGCTCGCGCTTTTCGTGTCTCCAGGAGGGAGCCTCGTCAGATGAGGAAGACTGCCTCTCCGAGGTACCCTTCGATGCCGCCATGGAGGTGCTCGTGGAGGAGGTCGACGAGGAGCCACAGGGGGGCTGGACTACGGTGGCGAGGAAGGGGAGGCGTTCAGATGAGGAGCTACGGCAAGAATTTTGGAACGAGATTGGTTTTCCGTCGCCGGCGTCCCGGACTTGGGAGCGATCCGTGTCACCGTCCTCGTCTGGGCACACCACGACGACTCAGGCGCTTGGGATGCCGCCAATGCCGGCGGGTTCGCCACTGGCGACTGGAGCGCGGCACGGACGTACGACCTCGTCGCCGGGAACGACCATGGGCGCGGCGATCGTGAAGCCCGTGCGGATGGGCTGGCGTGGCCCCCTACCTCGCCCTAGGGTCACGCCGCCGGCGGTGCTCGGCATGTTTCTACCTGACGCGGCGGCCGGGGAGGACGGTGGCAGCAAGCCGGCAGCTGAGGCGGATTCCGGCCCGCATTGTGCGGATCACGGGCGCGTTCCGGCGGAGGTTGAAATTCAAACTCGCCTGACTTGTGGGCCCTTGCTGCATACCGATCCGGACACGTCATCGCCCTGGGTTCATCTGGTTCGTCGGTTCGCTGGGCTCTGGAAACCTATCGGCGGCAGCGGGCGTAGGGTTTCGATTGTTTCGTCCGAGTCCTCCTCCGCCGCTTTTCCACCGAGCTCCGCTACCCCTCAGCCCTCCACACCGCCTTCCGCTACCACTGCTACGCCGCCAGGACAAGGAGAACCGTTGCCTACACCAGCTCGCTCTCCTCTCGCGCGCTCCTTTGCGGAGGTTGCAGCGACTCCGGCGGCGCCAATGGCGGGCGCGGGCGGGCAGCAAGGGAGAGG
Organism: Poa pratensis; assembly: GCA_947311845.1. Classification (NCBI taxonomy): domain Eukaryota; kingdom Viridiplantae; phylum Streptophyta; class Magnoliopsida; order Poales; family Poaceae; genus Poa; species Poa pratensis. Next base: position 69,309,793 of record CAMZMU010000033.1, on the reverse strand, counting down.
ACAGCAGGGAGGACCGCCGGTGAACTCAGCGCTTCCGGTGACCAGACCGATGATGCTCTTCGGCCGCCATGCTGGACCAGGGACGGGTGCGGCTGCCGGGATCGCGCCGTCGGTGCGCGCCGGGACTGCTCGTGCTGGGTCGGGGACTGGTGCGGCTGCCGGGGCCGCGTCAGCAATGCAAGCGGTGACTACTACCGTGGTGAACGCATCTGTTTCAGCCGCTCCTCCCGTGATTAATCCGACGGCGGTCACGGTGGTGCCATTTGTCGTGGGTACCGGTGCTCCTAAGAAGAAAAGCAAGAAGAAGAAGAAACCCCCCACTGCGGCTGAGGTGGGGTCTAGTCATGCCAATGCCGGTGCGGGGACTGCCATACCGGTCACGGCTCCTCCGGTGGATGCTAATGCAACCGCTGCTGTTGCTAATGCGGCGAAACGGAAGCGGTGTGCCACTTGTCAAATTGATTCTCACAGTACGAAGGAGTGCTCGATTGACAGGTACTGCTACTTCTGCGACAGGGTGGTGCACCCGACGCTCCGGTGCCCAATCCTGAGGGTGCCGAAGCCATATGTTGGGATGGCGGGTATCGGAAGCGAGGACACTATGTTCAGCCACTTGCCGGATGGTGTCTTTCGCCCACAGTTGGCTGCTAGTACTACCCCCGTGGCTATCGTGACGGTAACCGGGGATCCTGTGTCGGCAGAGGTGATTCAGTCCATGCTTGCCAGATACTGCCCGCTGCAGACCGCATGGCGTTGGGAGGCCATCCCATACAACAAGTACAAGGAGGATTCTTTCTTGGTCAATTTTCCTTCTATGGCGGACTTGGAGAGGATGAATGGCTCTGAACTAGGGGTTCCAAAGCAGCAAACGGTGATTTCTCTGGACATTTGGAAGCCGGAAGATGTTGAGCCAGTGGCGGAGCTGACCCCTACTTGGGTGCATGTGTCGGGGGTGCCTAATTCTGTGCGCCATTTTCTGGGTCTTTGGGCAGTGGGTACTCTCATCGGAAAGACTATGGATGTGGACCTATTGGCTCTCCGTCGCCATAATGTGGCTCGAGTCTTGGTGGCCATACGTAACCCCAACCTGTTCGAGACAAGAGAGGTGAAGTCGGATGCCTTCCTGTTACTCAAAGGATACACCTTCCGGTTCACCAAGGAGGCGGCGGATTATGTCGCCGAGCCGGACTTTGTGCCCTTCATTTGGAAAGGGAACGAGAAGGACGATGATGCAAAAGGTCTAGAGGAGAAAGGTACCGACGAGACGACCGCGAATGAGCCGCCAAGGTCTACCGATGGGGACACACCCATGCCACAAGCTAATGCTTCGGGGCCGGGGGGTGCGTCGCTGGGGTTATTCGAGGCGGTGGATATTGCACCTGTTATTGCGGTGACTCCATTCAACAAAAATCCGCAGACTCCGAGAGGTAAAGAGATCGTGGCGCAGCTGCCCGCGCCAAGTGATGCTGGGAACAATACTGATGTTCAGGTTCAGGAAGCTCTGCGTCTCCTGGAAGCCGCAGTGGGCTGGGTGGCTCTCGGTTCCCCTTGTTGGGCCGTTCGCCGTCGCCCGCTGCGTCGGACAAGAAGCTGGAGTGGCAGGCTGGCCTGGACAGAATGGCTGCTGCCGATGTTGGGCTCTGCTTGCGGGGTCACGCACCGGCTGCACGGGCCTCCTCTGCTGGGCCACGGGCGGCGTCTGGCTCGCTGTCGCCCGCCATCTCTGCTGGGCTGCGTGCGGCGGCTGGCACACTGTCGCCCGCCACCTCTACTGGGCCGGGTGCGTCCCCTGGCTTGATGTCAGCCACGGTGTCCATGGACGGGTCGGACGGACTGGGCCTCACACAGACCATGAGCACCACTGCTGCAGCTGATCCTCCGTTGAACTGTGCTACGCTCTCAAGTGTTGCGCTGACAGCGGGAGGTGGGCTGGACGGCGGAGGTTTTCCTGTCACGTCGGAGCAGTCTTCCGTCGACGATGCGGCTGCTGTCCTCTCGCCGGACGGGCAGCTGCATTTGGAGGCACATGACAGCGCCTCGACACACGTGGGGGGCTCTACTCCACCATCGCCCTCCCCTGTGCCGATGCCGCTGAGGAGGAGCGTGAGGCACGTCGTGGCCGAGGATGGGTCGGCTGCCACGGACGAGGACTCCATGGCGAGAGCTATGAGGCGCAAGGCGGTGCACAACCTGGACGGGAATGGTATGTGTCAATCCCCAAAGTCGTTCCTTCCTTTTTCAAATTCATGCATCTCTGATAAATTGAATAGGGTAGGTTTTTCTTTGGGTAATAATGCTGAAAAAATTGCTATGTCGACTAATGCACTAAGACGATTGGAATATGACCGGTTAACAGTCATCCCAAAAATCTCGTGCATGTCGGATACTACTCACATGGATGAGGAGGAGCAACATGACACAATTGATGTCCAGCTCCTCTCACATCTAGTGGGCGATGTATCGGAGGGTGGTTTAGACGAGGCGGTGCTGAGCTCATTATATGACCTCAAAGCATCTGACCGCAAGTCCAAAGCCGACTCTAATAAGAAAAAAAATAAGACGCCACGGAAAAAGGCGAAGTTCTCCACACCCCCAATTGTTTCCCAATGAATGGCATATTCGAGAACAGCAGAGGTCTTCGCGACTTGGCTAAACATGCTCGTATTGCTGATTCTATTCGGGATCATCGGTTGGATTTTGTGGGAATTTCCGAGACGGTAAACGGGACTACTCAGCGAGCCTACTTAACCGCTTGTCTGGTGGAGTAGAGTTCACTTGGAGGTCTCGTCCGCCACGTGGTCGGTCGGGGGGCATTTTACTAGGCGTCAGAACAGAGACCATGGATGTATTGGCTAGTTCGGAAGGTGACTTTCATATTAAAGTTCACATCCGTAACAAGGCTGACAACTTCACATGGACTCTTGTCGCTGTGTATGGTGCTGCCCAAGATGAGCATAAACCTGCCTTTCTCAGAGAGTTGGTGAACTTAGCTAAAGATAACCCATATCCTATTATTATAGGGGGTGATTTTAACTTGCTAAGGTTTCCACATGAGAAGAGCAGGGGCAGATTTGACAATAGATGGCCTCTCTTATTCAATGCTGTTATTGACAGTCTTAGTCTAAGAGAAGTCTCGATGGTTGGGAGGCAATTTACTTGGGCTAATAGCCTCCCAGAGCCAACATACGAGAAGCTGGACCGTGTATTGATGGACTCGGATTGGGAAATTAAATACCCACTAGTCTCAGTACGGGTCCTCGAACGTATTGAGGCATTGTCAGATCATGCTCCCATACTCCTAACCACGGGATCACCTAACCCATTGTGCAAACGGCAATTCAAATTTGAATTGGGTTGGTTGTATAGGGATGGGTTTTTCGATATGGTTAAACGAGTGTGGGAAAGGCCGGTGCCTGGTCTAACTCCAATCCAAAGGTGGAATAATAAAATAAGCGCATTGCGCAAACACCTGAGAGGTTGGGCGAGACACATGGTTGGGCAACTAAAAAATGAGAAGCTTCGGTTGTCATCTATTATAGATGAACTAGAGGCTGCTGCGGAAGTTAGATCCCTATCAACGCAAGAGATCGAATTGAAAAATCGTTCTAATGCCGAGATGGCGGGTCTTCTTCGTGAAGAGGAGATTAAATGGTACCAACGATCAAAGGCCCAGTTTATCCTGGAAGGAGATGCGAATACGAGATACTTTCATAGTCTTGCTAATGGAAGACATAGAAAGAAACTCATTCACTCTTTAACCAGGAGGAGGGAACGATTGAAGGCCATGAACAATTGAAATCCTACATCACGAAGTACTATAAAAATCTGTTTGGTGAGCCGGACGCAGATAATTTCTCGCTGGACGAAACCCAAACCGATGACATTCCGCAAGTTTCCGATCAGGAAAACGCCCATCTGACTGCTCCTTTCTCTGCGGAGGAGGTCAAGAAGGCGGTATTCCAAATGGAACACAACAAAGCACCGGGTCCGGATGGTTTCCCCGCAGAGTTTTACCAAACTTTCTGGGACATAATCCAATCGGACTTGCTCGAGATGTTTCAGGATTTACATGCTGGACATCTTGAGCTATTTCGCCTAAATTTTGGTGAGATAATTTTGTTGCCAAAGGTTAATGGAGCAGAAAGGATTCAGCAATATAGACCTATCTGCCTTCTTAACGTTAGCTTCAAGATTTTCACTAAGACCGCTACTATTAGGCTGAACTCGGTGGCTGATCATGTTGTGAGACCTACTCAGACGGCGTTTATGCAAGGTCGCAATATTCTTGATGGAGTTGTGATTTTACATGAAACAGTTCATGAGATGCATCGGAAAAAACTTAATGGAGTCATTCTAAAAATTGACTTTGAAAAGGCTTACGATAAAGTCAAGTGGTCTTTCTTGCAACAAACACTCAGAATGAAAGGTTTTTCAGCTGAGTGGCGCGCAATGATTCATAATTTCGTTTCCGGAGGAAGTGTCGCCATCAAAGTCAATGACGACGTTGGCAGAAACTTCCAGACGAAAAAGGGATTACGGCAAGGCGATCCATTATCACCTATATTGTTTAATATAGTTGCTGATATGTTAGCCATAATCATTGAGCGTGCAAAATCCGATGGGCAAATTGTCGGCGTGGTACCGCATCTAGTGGATGGCGGATTATCCATTCTACAATACGCCGACGATACAATTCTTTTTATGGAACATGATATGGAGAAGGCAAGAAACCTGAAATTAATATTATCAGCGTTCGAGCAACTTTCCGGTCTAAAAATCAATTTCCATAAAAGTGAAGTGTTTTGTTTTGGCGACGCCCAAGAGGAGGCTGCCCAATATGCCGAACTATTTGGCTGTGGGCTCGGCCTGTTTCCAATTAACTATCTCGGCATCCCAATTCACTTTAGGAGGCTGACGATAGCTCAATGGAAACATGTTGAGGAAAGACTACAAAAGAGGCTAAGTAGTTGGAAAGGAAAATTATTATCCTTAGGGGGAAGATTGGTGCTCATAAATTCAGTCCTAACTAATATGGTACTGTATATGATATCTTTCTTTCAACTACCAAAGGGAGTCTTGCATCGATTGGATTACTTTCGATCCAGATTCTTTTGGCAAGGGGATAGTGAAAAAAAGAAGTACCGGCTGGCAAAATGGGATGTAGTGTGCCGCCCTAAGGACCATGGTGGTCTCGGGATTCATGATCTTCAGGTCAAGAATAGAGCTCTTCTTGGTAAGTGGCTGTTTAAGCTGCTGACGGAAGAGGGGGTGTGGCAAACCCTCCTTAGGAGGAAATACATAGGCTCAAGTGCGCTATCACAGGTTTCTTGGAAAGCAGGTGATTCACATTTTTGGGCGGGCCTAATGGCGACGAAGAAATTCTTCTTCCCATATGGCTCTTTCTCCATTAAGGATGGGTCTGAGATAAGATTCTGGGAGGATACATGGTTGGGTACTACCCCCCTCCGAGAACAATATCCAGCCTTATATGGTATAGTCCAAGGACGTCACAAGAGCGATACGCTTGCTCAGGTATTGGTTGATAACCATCCCACTGTGTCGTTCCGTAGAGATCTAGTTGGACCCAGGCTGGCATCTTGGCATGAGTTGCTTCAGCGACTTACTACGGTCAATTTGTCTCAAGGGACTGATGTGTTTCGGTGGAATTTACGCAAATGTGGAAAATTCTCCGTGGACTCCATGTATACAGCACTCGTTCAGCCGGAGGTGCCCGTAGATAATAATAAGAAAATCTGGAAGATGAAAATCCCACTTAAAAACAAAGTTTTTGCGTGGTATCTTCGTCGAGGAGTAATTCTTACAAAAGACAACCTTGCAAGACGCAATTGGCATGGGAGTAAACAGTGTGTCTTCTGTCATAAAGACGAGACAATCAATCACCTGTTCTTCGTGTGCACGTTTGCTAGTTCTATATGGTCCATCATCCAGATAGGTTCTACTATTTACCCACCTACAAGCATTGCTAATATTTTTGGCACTTGGCTGAATGGGGTGGATAATAGGTTCAAACAACTTATTAGGGTGGCAGCGCTTGCCGTAATATGGTCGCTTTGGCTATGTAGAAATGACAAAGTTTTTAATGATAAAAGTTGTTCTCTTATGCAGGTTATCTACAGGACTACCGCTACACTCCGTTCGTGGTCTCAGTTGCAACTTGTGGGGCATCGAGACCTGTTTATGGAGGTGTGTACAAGACTGGAGGATACGGCGAGAGACTTTTTATCCCTACATGGATGGCAGCATAATTTGCGGATCGGCCCTCCACCATCTTAGGCGTCTTTACAATTTCTCATATTGATATGTAATTCGCCTAGTTTATTTTATTCGTACTTCAGACTTGTTTCGGCTGTGTGCATCTTTGTTATGCAGAGGCTGGGTGTAATGCTTAAACATCTTAAGTAATAAATACTCCCTTTATCTAAAAAAATGTTTTTTCAATGACATTATGCAAGTTTGATCGACTTGCAGTACATACAGGTATAGCCTTCTCTGATTTGAGTTATGAACCAGTCATTGGCCACTGCTCACCTTGTTAGTACAGATTCAACCTCTGAAGTTATATTATCTACTTACGCATAATTTGCTGATTAAAATATTGGTACTTTAATAATTGTAAAAAAACTCTATGCAGATGGGAGCTTTTTCTTTGAACAACTACAAAACAGGACATCAGAGGTGACCACACACTTGTCAGTCTACACCCTGCATCTAGTCCTTTCTTCCATCCATTTGAATAATCCCAACTAATTCAGGGATGCTAGTATATATACATGCGGTCCCACTAAGTCTCTGCATGATTCCTTTGAAACAAAGACAATATAATTGCCATCTCGAGTCATATCCCATCGCCATGTTATGAAAAAATCAGGTCCTAAATAGCTTCAGGTAAAAAGAAATTCCATCTCCAGCGAGTAGGTGATGATGGGCTTGAACTGGATGAGCATGTAGGTATGTTGAGCTGACTCCTGCCTCTTCCTTTTGGTGGTTATTGTGATTTCTTGTTGTATTTGGGTATCTTTGGGATGTACTGTTCATACAACAGACCAGCTGAGTCAGGCATTGGTGTAATTTCATCTTTAAAGTATAAAGATGCAAAATAAGGCCATGAAACCTGTGGATCCATGATTCTTCATTTTTCTTGACACATATCAAAATGGACACTAAACATTGGCAATATGGGATAATGTTTGGAATGCAACAAACTTACAAGTTATTCAAATAGCACTTCCTTTCTCACTTGTGATTCCATAACATAAGCACATAAACATTATAGGCAAGCTTCTGCCGGTCGATGGCTATTTGAAACATTGTTATCACTCTTCATCATTGTTCGTTGAGTTGCCTATCTTTGTACCAGATCTGATTAATTTTTCGAGGATCTTGGGCGTTCCACACTAATGTTTTACAACATGTTTGCTCGTGCAGGGTGTCATTTGAATTTTTGTAAGCATTTAAGTGTACGACGTAAAGGAACGTCTGGCAGCTATTCTAAACTTCTAAGCTGGCACAACAGGTATGAATGTGTGGTCAATTGGCTTCATTGTAAAAGTCTGGATGTGAGATACCCAGCACATTCAGCATTTGCTTTGTGATAACTTTTGGTTGCACACCTGTGTTGCAGGATCTGTTACAGAGCAGAAAGGTGCACTGCAATCAGTGTAGTTCTTCAACAAGGGGTGCTACGGCAAACACAGTGTATGTATAAAGTCAAAATATCTTGTATTGCTGAAAGAGCATTTTCATCTATTCATGTACTGTATGATAATGTATTGTTCATATGCCTCCCTAGGTCCCAGATTTTGACCCTGTTTCCAAACAAGACGGCGGATCCTTGGCTGTAAGTTCTCATATGCTGAGCTGCTAAAGCGTGGCTTCATTAGGACATGGGCAACGGACTGGCGGTGTACCAGTTAGTTTATGACCGTTACATGTATGACATATGATCAAACTACCAGCCGCCAAACGTCATGCTGTCAATCTTAGTCAAAAGCCTATCGTTCAAAGCTGACTGGGCTTCTTGTAATAACAGTTTGGTTGTAGTCTTTCTGCAAGACGTCACCCGCATGGTGCAATTCCAGAAGAGATTATGATGGACCCGCATGGCCTCTATTGTTTTACCATTTCAGATACAGTTTTGTACAACCGTCGTATTTTCTTGTATTGGTCATATATATGCTCCTAAAACCTTCAGCCACATTGGCTTGCTGGTACTGTTGACTTCAATTAAACAGTGCGTCAGTTTGCGATGTCTGGAGGTCAGCAAATCTAATATGGCTTGTCTTTTGAGGCTTCTAAGTACTAATAATCAAGCCATATAAAATGGAAAAACAGCGATGGCTGCAACCTATGTCCTTGTAGGAGTAGCAACATCAATGCCGCCGTAAGTGGTAGTTCGTCAATTTGTTCTACTTCTTCCATTCCATAATATAAGATGTTTTGGACATTCTAATACGGACCAAATATGGAGCTAAATGAGTAAACTATCCACTAAAATACATCTAGATACGTACGGATAAGGAAAAAGCTCCTCCCTCCAATCCATAATTATTGTCGTGAGTTCTGAAGAAATTTGTACTAGCCCTAGTATTGTTTCCCGACACTTATACTGGACTGGAGGTAGTAAAAAAAAAAAATATTTAGGAACCGAGGGAGTATGCATGCATAAAATGCATCACAGTATACCAGCAAAGCTAGCCAGAGAGCCGCGTAGTTAGAGAAAAATTTAAACAACCTTGAAGCCTGGAAGGCTAGCTGTTACTCAGACTAACATCACATACGTATGTGTTAATTCTCCGATCACATACATCACTAAACAGTGCATACCTTAGTTTGTGATGTTGCATCCAAGCCAGCTGGCTGCTCCTCTTTTGCCTTGGTATACCGGTCTATCACAGATTTCATGCTGGCGTACAAACAAGCAAAAGAAAAAGACCGGTCAGTGTTTCCGTTTTCTGAACTTGCAGCTTCAGGTGCACTGTAACACATTCGAACTGTCAATATAAATGTGTTATGTATATATCTGTACACTATTAATTACAAAATATTATTCGACATCATCATTTGTTTTCTTTAGCCGAACCGTTCTGAGTGGTTGTGTGCATCATTTGGACTGAGAGGCTGTGATACATTAATTCGTATTCTCTAAAAATAATGTACTTAGAATCTAAGCTCACAAATTAACCTACCAACTTAAGTTATTTTTATCTGCTTAACAAGTTACTTCATATTCCCTCCATCCAAAATATAAGGCGCTAGGAGAATTATGCAAGACGAATCCAACGGTACCGTTTATACATTCTCAATACATATAATTAAGTATATATCAGTGGTCAAATTCGTGCATTAAGTATCCCATTCATTAATCATGGCCATTAAGGATTTAGGTACGAATTTAAAAATTTCAGAAGGTATTTGGCACAGCTGTGATGTTACTCATCACAACTTTGCATGAAGCACCGTCATTTTAATTACTTAATTGTCTGAGAATATCCCATTCATTAATATAGAAAATAATATCCTATTTTTGTTCGTAAATAACCATTTCATAATATTTTGTTTTTCTAGCAGAAGTACATGATGTGACACGGAGCATGTACCAAAGCCGTCGCCATCTTCTTCCCGAAAAGCTAGCCGCCAAAACTCTGCCTTCTCCTTCCGATGGTTTCCCCCTTTTCTAACTGCCCTTGTGATGTCGGGAGTTGCAGGGAACACGATCTATAGGTGGAATTTTTAATAAAAAAAAATCTATAGATTAAGTTAGGGTTGCTTTGCGTGAAGCACCGACATTTTAATCACTTAGTGAGATGAGAATATCCCATTGGTTAATCTAGAAAAGAACATCCTATTTTGGTTCTTAAATAAAAATTCACAATATTTTGCTTTTCTAACACAAGTACATAAGCGACATAGGACATGTGCCAAAGCCCCCGCCATCTTCCTCCAAAAAACCTAGCAGCTAAAGTCCACCTCCTCCTTCTAATGGTTCACCCTTATCTAGTTGGTCTTTCCGGTGTCAAGAGGGGCGGGACATCCGATCAATGGTTGGAGGTTTTAATAAAATTATCACTTTCAATATATTTGGTTAGCATTTCGGTAGCCATCATCCTTTTGGCCACCGTGCAGGGGCGTAGCCAGCCTTATTCATGGGTATGCGTTGCATACCCAATATATTCAGCAGGTTACTTGTTTATACGTATTAGCACTAGCTCATTTTTATGACTGTAGCCATGTTCTTGAGATTTCCACGCATGCCTCATTGTTGGGCTAACTAGGAATTAGGATGCACGTTTAACTGATCCTGATGTAGCTAATATACATACTTTGCTGCTGTAAAGAATAAATATTATATTTGTTTTATTGTGGATTTTTGTACTTATCAGACATGCACTTTTCTCGCATACCCAGTCCTAAAATCCTAGCTCCGCCACTGCCACCGTGTCAACAGATACTACATCATCTATAATAAGTGATATTCTTCCCTTTGTTCGACAACGAGATTTTCATCCTACGTCAATGGTTTGCAGGATTAAATTTCTATAGGTATCGACTTTCAGATCTTGCTTTGCGCTGAAGGATATATTTTGGAATTTCTTTCATGATTGTCACAAGGAAGATGGTCCTCGCAATTTGTTCCGGTTGCTACATCTTCGACAATGGTGGTTTGTGGCTTTGATTTCCTGTCGATTTCAACAAGGTTGTTTGGTTGTTTTTCCTATAATACTGGTGTTGGTACAATTGTCAATGTTGCTTAATTACTTTAATGGTCGCGTTGAGCGCATAGCCTTTGCAGCAGCTCAGAAACATTTTTTTTTTTTGGAGAACCCTCGTTGGTAGTCATATGTTTGTTGTTTGGTTTCTATGTCATTTTATGCGCAACTGCCTTAAGAGAAAAGAAGATTGTGTTGAAGTTTGAAGACCCGGATGATTTGCATTTTTAGAGTTCATTCATTTTGTAATTGCTGGAGACAGCTCTGTACTAGAATATATCGGTGTATTAATTGTAGAAAAAACACAAGTACCTAATGTGTGTAACGATTTTTTGTAAAAGTGCACAAGGCATTACATACCTTTTGTGATATTTATTTTTTGGCTCGGATCGAAAAACCGAGACATGTTCCGGTCAACCCCCATACACCCGCACACCCACGGAAGCCTCGTACACACTTCCCCTTCTCGCCGCACACACAAGACCTCCTTGTTCTCATCGTCGTTGGCCTTCTCCACTTCTCCCCATCTCCGGTAGCTAGCTACCGCCTCTAGAACCGCCACTACCTATCGACTCGTCGTCAGTACCATATCTTCATCACTACCGCCGGCCACCATCCTCCCATTGGTCTATCGAATTGCCCTTCAAGAGCTTTTTGTCGCGGCCGTATCGTGGGCGTGCGACCGGCAGCGCTACCACCACGAAACCACCGCCGCTAGGTCTACTACTAAGCCGCGCGGGCACGAGTGCATCTCTGGCATCGGTGATTATCCGTCCCACCTTACCTCATTGGAACCCTAACCCCTAATTAACCTCTCTGACCTTGGCTCGGCCTACCAACCTAACCTCAAGGCTGCAGATTCTTTGCTCTCCACCGGTCAAGTGTCAACGGCACGTTTATCACCCCGCAGATCTAACGAAGCTCGAGTGAGATCACACCCTGTTGGACGGAAATAGGAAGAAGAGGTAGTTCGAGCTCCAGCACGTCAACTAGAACGAATGAAAATTCCAGTCAACTACTCGACAAATCCGTTTCTAGAAAGAACTCTAATAGGAGCATATAGATCCACACAACTGATGTATATACACATCCATTACACAACTAGCTAGCTAGCTAGATAGTTAGAAGAACAAAATGTCAAATAAAGAAGAAAAAACAAGCGAGAAGAACAAAGGAGGGACCGAGGGACGCGGAGCTAGCTAGCATAGGGTAAAACAAGCCAGGAAACCAAAGCAATCCGAGGATCCAAAATCGATTCAACATGACACACATAGAGTATGAGAAGCATATATCCAAAACGAGTTAATTACTTGGTGCTGCAGAACTCGTGGAGCCTGCCGGTGCTGGAGAAGACGACCAGTCCGACCTCGGCGTCGCAGAGGACGGAGAGCTCCTTGGCCTTCTTGAGCAGCCCGCCCCGCCGCTTCGAGAACGTCACCTGCCTGTTCGTCGAGTTGTCGATCCTCCTTATCACTATCTTCCCCCTCCCCATCTTTCTCTCAGATCTAACAGCAGATCACAAAACCTAGCTCAAGATAGGGGGACACCACCAAGAAGCAAGAAGATATAACTAGTGGCCGAAACGTACAAGGGGTACTAGGAAGAAGAAGTTGATGGGAGAAACTAAAGCTTCCAATATTCGTCTAGCTAGATGTGCCTATGGTGAGAAGAAGGAGACAGTGCTGATTAGGTTTTATGCACGAATGCCTGCAAGTGGCTGAACTGGCAGTCCTTCTCTATACATAGCTAGCTCTTCCCATTGGGTCCGGCCGGTTACCTTAATTTGTGCCTCTGTACACAAAAACAATAGGGCCAACTCCACAGGTAGTTGCCAGCATAATTAAAATAAATATTATCAAACAAAAATTAGAATGCCTTGTACTCTACTCTACTCCAAAGGTAGTTGATAATATTACTATCATGATAGTATCTTTTGTGATAAAGTTTATACATATAGCATTCAAAATATTTCATCTTAAGCCGAAACCAGCAGTTTACGGTGCTGTTCTTCTTACGGGAGTACAAGGCTATTTAAAACATATCGGCGGCTAAAGTTCTGAAAGACGATTATTGAGTTCATCCGTGTCTTAGCTAGCCGGCTTTTAAACAAAAATAGGGAGCGCCTGTGTATAATATCCCTGCAAAAGAAATGTATAATACGTTCTCGTTTGTTGCTTAACATGGGATCTTGTCCTTTGGCGACTTTGTTTCTTTCAAAAGTGCCCTTTCACGACTTGGAAGGCTTTATTCTAATTAACATGGGAGATGTCGACATTCCTACCAGCTTACCTCGTATTGTAATCTTGAGATGAGCTTCCTTTCCCTTCAAAGGTCATGCCACCATGTTAATTTATCAACAGATTTGGATTCCAACGCATCTTAAAATAGAAGTACGCTAGACCATAATTTGGATTTCTTAACTATTTCTGAGACCGGTAGACGCGAGTTCTCGCAATCTCTATTGAACCGACTTTCAGGCGGCATAGACTTTGAGTGGTACTCGCGTCCTCCCCATGGCCGATCCGGGGGCATTTTACTAGGTATCAGGACTGACACCATGGAAGTGTTGGACGTTATGGATGGTGATTTTCATATAAAAGTGCACATCCGTAATAAATCCGACAACTTCACTTGGAGTCTTGTTGCCGTGTATGGGCCGGCCCAGGAGGTGGCTAAGACTGCTTTTCTATGTGAACTGGTTAACTTGGCAAAAGATAACCCTCATCCTATAATCATTGGAGGGGATTTCAACCTGCTACGTTTCCCATTCGAGAAAAGTAGAGGACGTTTCGACAATCGTTGGCCTCTTTTGTTCAATGCAGTCATTGACAGCTTGAACTTAAGAGAGATCACAATGGTTGGGAGACAATTTACTTGGGCGAATTCTCTTCCGGAACCCACATACGAAAAGCTAGACCGTGTACTGATGGATACTGATTGGGAATCTAGGTTCCCTTTGGTATCGGTACGGGCGCTCGAACGTATTGAGGGATTGTCGGACCATGCTCCCATTCTGTTGACCACTGGCATGCCTAGTCCACAGTGTAAACCACGTTTCAAATTTGAAATCGGATGGTTACATCGTGAGGGATTCCATGAGATGGTTAAACGTGTTTGGGAAAGACCAGTTGCTGGCGACACGCCAATTCAGAGGTGGAACAATAAGATTCGTGCTTTACGAACACACCTCGTTGGTTGGGCCCGCCATACTTCTGGTTTACTTAAAAAAGAAAAGATACGACTCTCCTCCATAATCGATGCCCTAGAGGCATTAGCAGATGTTCGTCTGTTATCTGCGCAAGAGATTCAGCTAAAGAGCCAATCAAATGCACAGATAGCGAAACTACTGCGGGAGGAGGAGTTAAAGTGGTACCAAAGATCCAAAGCCCAATTTATCCTTGAAGGAGATTCGAATACCCGCTATTTCCATAGCATTGCCAATGGCAGGCATAGGAAAAAGCGTATTCACTCTCTTATCCAGGAGGAGGGTATGATCGAGGGCCATGAACAACTAAAGTCGTATATCACAAAGTATTATAAAGGTCTGTTCGGAGCCCCCGAGGAAGGAAACTTCACTTTGGATGAGTCTCGAACAGTGGATATTCCCCAGGTTTCAGAGGAGGAAAATAGTCTACTCACTAAACCCTTTTCTGAGGATGAAGTGAGAAAGGCAGTTTTCCAAATGAAACTGAATACAGCCCCTGGACCCGATGGCTTCCCAATGGAGTTCTTCCAAAACTTCTGGGATGTCATCAAGTCAGATTTGCTTCAACTATTCGCTTGTCTACATGATGGACAACTTGAGTTGTTTCGTCTCAATTTTGGTGAGATAATTTTATTACCTAAGGTTAATGAGGCAGAAAGGATTCAACAATACAGACCTATCTGCCTACTTAACGTTAGTTTTAAAAAATTTACTAAAGTTGCGACGATCCGACTGAATAGTGTAGCAGATCATGTAGTTCGTCCATCTCAGACAGCTTTCATGCAAGGTCGCAACATCCTTGATGGGGTGGCAATCCTACATGAAACAGTTCACGAGCTACATAGGAAAAAGCTAAATGGGGTAATCCTTAAAATTGATTTTGAGAAAGCTTATGATAAAGTCAATTGGTCTTTCCTCCAACAGACCCTCAGAATGAAAGGCTTTTCTACTGTGTGGAGAGCACTGATAGATAACTTTGTTTCGAGAGGAAGTGTTGCTATTAAAGTCAATGATGACACCGGCAAATTCTTCCAAACGAAAAAAGGTCTTAGACAAGGTGACCCACTTTCGCCAATACTATTTAATATAGTGGCAGATATGTTGGCTATCTTGATCGAACGTGCTAAATCTGTTGGCCAAATTGAAGGAGTGATTCCACATCTAGTTGATGGTGGCTTATCGATTCTTCAATATGCCGATGATACAATTCTTTTCATGGAACATGACATTGAGAAAGCTCGAAACTTAAAGCTTATCTTATCAGCCTTTGAGCAATTGTAGGGTCTTAAGATCAATTTTCATAAAAGTGAATTGTTTTGCTTCGGCGAGGCTCGAGAAAACGCCGCCTTGTATGCTGAACTTTTCGGCTGTGAACAAGGTCAATTTCCGATCAACTATTTGGGTATTCCGATTCACTATCGGAAACTTACAAATGCTGAGTGGAAAAGGTGGAGGAAAGGCTTCAAACGCGTTTAAATAGCTGGAAAGGCAAACTCTTATCCCTAGGTGGAAGATTGGTTCTCATAAATTCAGTACTGACAAACATGGTACTATATATGATATCATTCTTCCAATTACCTAAAGGAATCTTAAAAAGATTGGATTACTTCCGATCTAGATTCTTTTGGCAAGGCGATAGTGAGAAGAAAAAATATCGACTAACTAAGTGGAGTGTGGTTTGCTGCCCTAAAGACCAAGGAGGGCTGGGTGTTCATGACCTTGAGGTCAAGAACAAAGCTTTACTTGGTAAATGGCTCTCCAAGCTCCTCTCTGAAGAAGGAATTTGGCAAACCCTCCTTAGGAGGAAGTACGTGGGATCTCAAGCCGTTTCCCAGGTTATCTGGAAACCTGGTCATTCGCACTTCTGGGCAGGCCTTATGGCTACGAAGAAGTTCTTTTTCCCGCATGGTTCTTTCTCTATTAGGGATGGATCAGAAATTAGATTCTGGGAGGATAAATGGATAGGCCAATCCACTCTCAGAGAACAATATCCCGCTCTGTATGCAATTGCACGTAACAAGAGCGATACGCTCGCTAAGGTGTTGGGTTCCTCCCCACCGGATGTTTCGTTCAGGCGAAGTTTATTTGGAACGAGGCAAGCATCCTGGAATGCTTTGCTCAACCGATTGGATTCCATTAATCTATCGGAAGGACCAGATTTATTTCGATGGAATCTTACGAAGAATGGTAAATTCTCGGTTGATTCTATGTACAGAGCATTAATCTTACCCGTAGGACCGGTCGATAGTAAGTATAATAACAAAATTTGGAAGATGAAGATACCACTAAAAACTAAGGTGTTTGCGTGGTATCTTCGTCGAGGTGTAATTCTTACAAAAGATAACCTTGCCAAACGCAATTGGCATGGAAGCAAAAAGTGTGTCTTCTGTCATCATGATGAGACCATTACACACTTATTCTTTCAGTGCGAGTTAGCTAGGTCTATATGGTCAGCCATCCAGATATGTTCTACCTTACATCCCCCGCGTTCAGTTGCAAATATCTTTGGCAACTGGTTAAACGGGGTTGATCCTAGGTTTAAACTATTCAGTAGGGTGGGAGCGCTTGCCGTTATTTGGTCGCTGTGGCTATGTAGAAATGACAAGGTTTTTAACGATAAAAATGCTTCTGTTATGCAGGTTATCTATCGGTGTACAGCTACGCTTCGGGCATGGTCGGCCTTGCAACGTGTGGAGCACCGAGACCTGTTCCTGGAGGTGGCGTCTCGTTTGGAGGCTGCGGCCAGGGAGTTATTCTCCCGGCATGGATGGCAACATAGTCTCCGGATAGACCTACCAGCAGTTTAGGCGGATCTACAATTTCTCATTTTGATATGTAATTCGCCTTTTTTTATTCAGCTTCGAGTACTTGTGACCTCGTGAACTTGTGGCTGTGTGCATCCTAGTTATGCAGAGCCCGGGTGTAATGCTTAAAACTCTTAAGTAATAAAAGCCCTTTATCTAAAAAAAATTCTATACACATCAATGGCATCATGTTTCTTCCCATTCATGGCTACTAAAACTGTGTCAGATCGCTTTGGTGTGATTTTTTTCTTTTAATACGGTTGGAGTCTGAGCTAATGCTATACTCACAAAAAAGTTTTAAAAGTGTTGTTTTTGTCATCATGACAAGGCCGTTAAAACTTAAAAGCATGTCCTTCCATTGAAGGTTTGTCCGTTCTATATAGCCAGTCATGCAAATGCTTTTGAACTTGTATCCACCACGTAGTGCTACAAATATTTTTAGCAACTGATTATGTGGCATCAATCACAAGTTCAAAATCCTCATTGGGGTGAGAGCAGTTTCCATAATATGATCGTATGACTATGTATAGATGACATGGTGTAAAAATCCATCTCACTTGTAGGTTAATTAGAGTCGTATGTCTCCATTTTTTCCGAAACGGGAGCATGCCCCGGCCCCTGCATCGAAGCGACTAAACCGGCAGCCAGCAACCGCGCCGCCACGCGCAACGGCCGCCGGCGGCCACCACCTACCTGCCGCAAGCCGCTGCAGATCCCACTCAGAAGGGCCGACGTGATAAGGATCAAAGTGATAAGTGATGATCCTAGAGTTTTTGCCTGATCTTATCACTGCGAGCCAAATAGATGGTGATACTTCTAATCATGGAATAGATCCACACAACCTAAATATGAGGAACGAATCCAGCAAGCAACATGGAGATGAGCAACAAGCTTCAAACCCAAGCACAAGAATCCTTGATTACACAAGAAACTTCACGTAATCATCAATTTATTCGATAACCGGCCACGCCGTCCACAGAGGGAGGTGAACACATAGTGGTTGTTGTTACTTTTCCAACAAACTTCATTTCATCTCATTCGGAGTTGATTTGCAGTATTTTGGATGTTCTGCTCTCTAGTGTTTGAGCAGTTTTCTCCCAGAAGCGGTAGTACCGGTCACATCAGCGATAGTACCGCCACCATTTCAGGAGCGGTACTATCGGTTGAAATATTGCCGCCAGTACCGCCAAAACACCTTGCAGCTCATATTGAGCAGTAATACGGGCGGTAGTGTGGCCCGATAGTACCGCCCCAAGCATTTTTCACTACTTTTCTGTCTAACGGCTAGACGGTTCCCAGGCAGCGGTAGGGCCACTTGCCCGAGAGGTAGTACCGCCCCAGCACAAATCTGCACATAACTGTTGGAACTTCGGGGGACATGTTTATGGAACCTTCTTCCCCAATGGTTTCCCAAGCTTCTGGCAAGTTCTCTGTCCTCCATTGTTGAGCTTCTTTGAGCTTGCCTTCTCTCAATCCATGCAATGATTATTTCTCCTTATTGAGGAAAAAGAGAGATGAAATTTAGATCTACTATTGTCACCAATCAATATTTCCTCTTTGTGAGAGGAAGTTATTGGATCTAGGTCTTGGGACTCTTTGTTGTTCTTCCTCTCTTCTTTCTCCACAGGACTAGTTGTTTTGGTGGGATTTCAGATTGAAAGATTTAAACACTCCGTGTGTTCTTGCCATTGCATTAGGTGTATCACTTTGAGTTCGCCATGGAGATTCACGGAAGTGAAAGTTGAGAAGATTATTACTGTTGGGTGCTTGGGCATCCTAGACGGTTGGTGTTGTCACGGGGCTCTATCTTGCTGTGTAGGGGAGCCTCCATTTAAGTTGTGGGGATTTCCCCAGGAAATTAGTAAAGGTTTAGTCAATGCATTCAAGAAGACCTCATAGTGGGTTGAGTTCTTTCTTTGTGGAAGAAGCTCAAGAGAATAAGGTGAGACTTTTGTGCCGTCAGTGAGTTGTGTATACCCGCATCTTCAGGTGAAGCCTTTTGTGGCGTTTGGCAAGCATTGTGCAACCACACCTCAAGGTGACTGTTTTTTGTGTCCGGGGAGAACTTAGTAACCACATATCTTCAAGGGAGAAATACTTCCATTGTGGAAAGAACTTCAGGAATTATTCATCATCTCCGTGTGTCTCGGTTATCTCTATAATCAGCTCTTTACTTGTGCATTTACTTTATGATAGTCATCGAGTTTGAAGTTATATATCTTGAAATTACATATTTTTTATCTTGTTTAGAATAAGTTGTTGCTGCGCATAGTTGAGCCTAGCATATTTAGTTTTTGTGTTTGATAAATTAATGTTATTTTTTATTCTACATTTATTCAAGCCTAAACCGCAATTTTTTTAAATCACCTATTGACACCCCTCTAGCCAATATCTCGACTCTCACACTTTCCAGCCGAGCAAGAAAACTGCTTGAGATCTGATCAAATTCTATACATAACAAATTCTCATATGCTAGACCTTCATTCTGAAATATAGTTGCGCATGGTTTATAAAACTTAACTTTGGGCGACGATTAATCCAACTATCCTCGACCTATGGGGTTAAGAGTTGTGTGAAGAAAAGAAAAAATTGACCTCCTTTTGAAACTTCCGCATAAAATAACCCTATTTTGAATATAACCCTTTTCATGATGCTTGCCCTGAAGGCATCATCATGCATTAAATTAACTACATGACGCCATGGTCGATGGCGTCCCGGCCTCTGTTCCAGGCGTCATTGCCTCAGTCCTGGGGGTGTTGGGTATGGCTCCCTGCCCTAAGGCTTTGTGCTATGGAGAATAACATCGTTGATCGGGCTCCATGTTATGGAGCACGACAACTTGACCCTTTTGAAAAATCTGACCTTTCTTGGAAAATTCAACTTAAAAAGAACTCTCTTAAAAAAATTAGATCCGACATTTTTGCTACCGTCACATGCTCCGGCGGTAGGGTTGAATGGGCTACCCAAGGGGTTTGGCGTTATGGCCGTGGTGCCGCCAAGGGTTTTGACGGTATGGCCGTGGTAACGCAGTGGCTTCGGCGGTACCGCACGAACCTTGTTGTTGGTTGTCTGGCGGTACGGGTTTATTCTGGTCGGAAGTTCATAAAAAAGTTAGATTTGTCGCTCTAGAATATTTTTGAAATTGGGTTATTTTGTGACGAAGTTTCAAAAAGAGATCAGTTATTTTTCGCTCGAGCTGCCTCTATAGTGTTGGTCAACGATCCCATCACACTCAGACGGACCAATGGGAGTTCAGTTTCCCCGGCGCCTATCAGACCGCTCAAAAGAGTTTGCAAGTTTCGAGGTTTCACCACTTTGAGTAAAGCGAGCGAGGAATCATCAAAGGCAAAGGTTGCTTTGGAGCTAATTTGAAAGCATATCTAGAGAGATTAATTAATTGTACGAGGGCACGATCCCGTTTGGTGTCGGGGAAAGCGGCATTGCACAAAGATGACCGGACAAGTGTCAATCATTGCCTTATGATGAGGTAACACCTGTCGAGAAAGGCCTTGGGATGCATGCCCGGGTGCCGTGGGCAAGCTCTCATATCAAAGCAAAACAACGTGCTGCGCGCTTATTCACCTGTCTGGAGTGTGTAGCCATGCATGTGATCATGCCATCATGTGTTCATGTGGAGCACTCGTATTGTGCAAATGTATATGGCCCTTCTGCAGAACAGAAGTTTACTACGGATTACACGTCCTGTAGCAACCCGACACGTACGTCCAGAGAATCTATTGGGAGCACCATCGATCTTTTACATGCTTATTTATAATCTCTACCGATCGATGGATATGGCAAACTATATACTCCCTCCGTTCCCAAATATAAGATGTTTTAGTATTTGTCCACATGCATATGTGTACAAATGTATCTAGACACATTACATATGTATGTTCACTTATTTTGTTATGCATGTAAACAATATATGTGTCACATCTAAAACATCTTATATTTGGGAACGGAGGGAGTACTCACTGCTCACAGTTCACGCCCTCGAATTTTTCGAGGCACTTGAAGCAATTTTTCGAGGTACTATTTCATCATATTTCCATTCACGGTTCTTCTAAATGTAAATTTTTAAGCTTAGCACCATCACAGGCCTTCTGCAATTGTACAGTTCTTCTCATTCACAAATCACTTGAAGATCCCAAAACAGTGTTGCCATGCATCAAAATCTAGGTCCTCGCTATTGCATTTGCTTGCGAAAGCCAGCTGTCTTAACACCTACATTTTATGTATTTGACTTGTATTTTCTCGATATATGGAATTCCGCTTTATCTTTTGTTACGGGGATGAAATTTCACTTTACCGTGCACTATTTCTAACAAGGGATGTATGGTATACATTTGATGCATTCGCGCCATTATGTGTACCAAATCCCCCCTTCTGAAGTGTGTGATTTTGGCTCAAGTCTATGTGGGGGTTCTATTACGATAGTCACTGATCTGTGATGAGGTTCGAGATTCAGATACAAGCCCTGCGTCACGCAAGGGCAGAATTCACGAGCACGCAGACTCGGATGAGGAGGAAGAGAGTATCCTGTCCAGGACGAGTTTGTTCATTCATCAGTCCTCCCCTTCTCCAAGCCAGCAACGATGCTATGTAGCGAAGCCGATCCCCTTTGTCTGCTTCGTGGGCTCGGTCTTCTTCTGGGCTGCATGTAGCTCTTGTCGATGTAGGACCCGCCTGGTGGCCCGTAGGGCCAGTGGCAAGTACTGGGTCGTGACATCACCCCCTCCTCCCAAAGCGGCTTGACCCTAAGCCGGTGATGTCGGGTACGCGTCAACGATGGTATAGACGTGCACCCATGAGTCACATGTCGATGGAAGCCCTTCCCAGCGTATCTTCACTTGAGGCACTAGCTTGCCGCCTTTTTCTGATCATGCGCTCACCACATATCGTCCGAGGCTGAACTTGGACCTGCACATGGAGCAGAGAAGTGGGCAGTGAAGCACTTACTCTGTAGGTTTGACACCCTTTTTGAGCTGCGACACATGCACCACTGGGTGTATGCGAGATGAAGGTGGCAGCTGAAGCTTATATGCCACCTCTCCAACTCTATGAAGAATGAGATAGGGACCAAAGTATTTGAATCCCAGTTTCTGTTTGCTCCGCTTCTCCACTGAGCTTTGCACGTACGGTTGAAGTCTGAGGTAGACATAATCCCCCACCGCAAACTGACGTTCACTGCGATTCTTGTCAGCCTGCGTCTTCATCCTGTTGATAGCACGTTCCAAATGTTGCCTGATGATCGGCATTATGGCAGCCCTTTCCTGTAACCACACCTCCACCTCAGTCTGGCCAGGTACAGAAGCTAATTCCACTGCAAAGTGACGTGGTTTCCTCCCATACAGTACTTCAAATGGAGATCTACCAATATTCAGCTTGTGGTATCCATCTCGCCCATTGTTCTGGCTTGGCATGAACTAGACATCGCAAATATGTCTCCAAGCACTGGTTCAACCTTTCAGTTTGCCCATCGGTTTGTGGATGATAGGAGGAACTCAGATTTAATGTGGTATCATCTAGTCTGAACAAATTCTGCCAGAAGCTGCTAATGAAAACCTTGTCTCGGTCAGAAATAAGCACCTGAGGCATCCCATGATTCTTGTAGACGTTATCCATGAAAACCTGAGCAATGCTCGCTGCCATGAAAGGGTGTTTGATTGGTATGAAATGCCCAAATTTTGTGAACTTGTCGATTACTACCAAGATTGCATTGAACTTGTTCGACTTGGGCAATCCTTCGATGAAATCTAAGCTCACCGTATGCCATGCTGACGGAGGTACCTTATGAGGCTGTAACCGCCCCGGCAGCTTCACGTGTTCAGCTTTGGCCTGTTTGCACACCCGGCAATTCGCCACATATGTCACCACTGCTTGCTTCAATCCTGGCAGAGAAAACAGTTGCATCACCTTGTGATAAGTGGCCAAGGCCCCTGAATGCCCACCCAGGCCGCTGCTATGCAATGCCATTAGCACGGTCTCATGAGCTTCTTTGTTACCACCCAGCCAGACTTTTCCTTTGTGTCTGCTGACACCATCTTGCAAGGAAAAAGCTTGGTCATTATGCCCCTACACACTGAGTTCAGTGAGGAGTTCTGATACGTCTCAAACGTATCTATAATTTTTGATGTTCCATGCTTGTTTTATACCAATTGCTACATGTTTTGCATCTACTTTATATCACTTTTATACATTTTTTGGGACTAACCTATTAACAAGATGCCGAAGTGCCAGTTCCTGTTTTCTGCTGTTTTTGTATTCCAGAAAAGCTAGTCTGGAAATATTCTCGGAATTGGACGAAACTACACGGGAGTCCCTATTTTACCAGAACTCATCTGACGGACCAAAGAGGCGACGGAGAGGAGCCACGTGGGCCCCACACGTGGCCAGGGCGCGGGCCCCCCTCTGCCGCGCCCTGGGGTGGTGTGGGCCCCACGGGCCTCTCCAGCCGCCGCCCTTTCGCCTACTTATTCCCCCCGACGCGAAAACCCTAAGTACCTGAGCAAATATCCACGAAAAGTTCCAGAGACGCCGCCGTCGTCAACCCTAGCTCGGGAGGGTTCAGAACCTCTTCCCGGCACCCTGCCGGAGAGGGGAATCGTCACCGGAGGCTTCTACATCGCCATGCCTGCCTCCGGAGTGATGCGTGAGTAGTTCATCCTTGGACTACGGGTCCATAGCAGTAGCTAGATGGTTGTCTCTCCACTTTGTGCCATCATGTTTAGATCTTGTGAGCTGCCCTACATGATCAAGATCATATTATTGTAATGCTACATGTTGTGTTTGCTGGGATCCGATGAATATTGAATATTATGTCAAGTTGATTATCAATCTATCTTATATGTTATTTAAGATCTTGCATGCTTTCCGTTACTCGTAGATGCTTTGGCCAAGTAGATGCTTGTAACTCCAAGAGAGAGTATTTATGCTAGATAGTGGGTTCATGTCTCCGTTTAACCTGGGACAGTGACAGAAAGTTCTAAGGTTGTGGATGTGCTGTTGCCACTAGGGATAACCTAACGATGCTATGTCCACGGACATATGTGTTTGTTTACATTACGCACTTTACTTAATGCAATTATCCGTTGCTTGCAACTTAATACCAACGGGGACTCGGATGACAACCCGGCGGTGGATTATTAGTCATAGATGCTGTTGGATAACGATCTATGTATTATGTCGTAATGCCCAATTAAATATCATAGTAGTCAACATGTCATGTATATGCATTGTCATGCGCTCACTATTCGTCAATTGCCCAGCTGTAATTTGTTCACCCAACATGTTAGTTATCTTTTATGGAGAGACACCACTAGTGAACTGTGGACCCCGGTCCATTCTTTTACACTGATTAAACAACCACAAACTGCAAACTGTTCCTTTTTCATTCTCTGCAATTTAATACTCATTTTCCACACCATACGTTTAATCCTTTGTTTTCAGCAAGCCAGTGAGATTGACAACCTCACTGTTTCGTTGGGGCAAAGTAGTTTGATTGTGTTGTGTGCAGATTCCACGTCAACAGTCCAGACTCCCTCAACACTATTTTTCTGGCGCCGTTGACAACCTTCTGAAGAGTTGCTGCTCCTACTGGTTCGATAACCTTGGTTTCTTTCTGAGGGAAAACTTGCTGCTGACTACATCATACCTTCCTCTTGGGGTCTCCCAACGAACGTGTGTTTCACGTCATCAAGCTATTTTTCTGGCGCCGTTGCCGGGGAGACAGCAGTCTTCTGCAAGGGGAGTTTCACGCTTCCAATCTCTTTACTTTGTTTTTGTCTTGCTTAGTTTATTTTATTTTATCTTGTTTGCTTTCAATTATCAAAAACACAAAAAAATTAGTTACTTGCATTCAGTTTATTTTCAGTTTTGTTTTCTGTTAGTTATCATGTCTGGTTCGGCTCATCATGTTTTGGTTCCTGAAGTTGAGGTTCGATCTTTTAAGCAACAAAGTGGAGAAAGTTTGAAAGATGCTTGGTATAGAATCAGCGATGCTCATCGTAGGTGTGCTAAAAAATATTCCACTATGATCCTGCTTAGAAATTTTTATGTTGGCATAACTAGCTGGTATAGATATGTCTTGGACACTTTGACGGGAGGTAACTTTCTTGGTACCCCTGCGTTGGAAGCTAGTTATATTATTGAGAGCCTAGTAGGAACACCACCTGTTAGTAACATTAAAAATGAGATCACCTTGGAAGATGTTATAAAGAAATTGGAGTCTATAGAGAAAAATTTGCCAAATCTCCTTGATAGTACTAGCAAAGTTGATGAATCACTGGGAACCATTAATGAAAGAATTGCTGTTTTAGAAACTAGTACTATTCAAGATAATCAAAATCTTAGGATTGGTGAATTAGAGGAGGCTATGGATGCAATAAGTTCTACTTTTACCTCTATTAAAACTAAAAGGCAAAAGGCTTTTGTGGGGAGAAAGCAAAAATTTATGTATGTTCCAAAAATTTCTAAACCAAAACCCACGGGTGCGTTTAAAACGGATAACGTGTTCAATGAGCTTGAGGGTAAGTCACATAATGGTCTATTTAAATTTTCTTCCCAAGAATTACGTAAACTGAAAAGTCCTAATGTGACAAACCCTGTTCTTGATGAAGCTTTTGATGAATTAGACCTTTCTTCACTTGGTAATACTTGATGCATGCTTTGTGCCTAGCTAAAAGGCGTTAAAGAAAAGCGCTTATGGGAGGCAACCCATTTTATTTTTCTGCAATTTTTCTTTTATTGAGTCAAGGAGTTTGTTTACTTCTGTAGCAACTCCTTTGTATCTTTATTTTCTCGCATTGTTGTGCCAAGAGTAGCCTCTAATGATAAGATGATGCTTAATTTTGATTGCTGCGCAGAAACAGATTTTTGCTGTTCACTGTACGAAATTCCTAAAATCACCAGATTGTTAAAAAATCTGAAATTTTTGTGCGTAATCTTTATGAATGTCTGAAACTTTCATTAGTTCAGAGTTTCTCGATCTGAGCGTCGTAAGTGCCTCGAAAAAATTCGTCTTTGCGGACTGTTCTGTTTTAGACAGATTATGCCTTTTTATTTTTCGCATTCTCTCTTTTACTAGTGTTGAGTGAAATTCTTTTTTGGGTGGAAGAGCTTCACATAACATCAGTGGCTGTAGCTAATGTTTAAAGTAACAAATCATATTGCGTCTTTACAGAACATGTGAATTTTTGATTATGCACTAACCCTCTAATGAGATCTACTTTGAGTTTGGTGTGACGGAAGTTTTCAAGGGTCAAGAGAGAAGGATGATATAATAGGATCAAGAAGAGTGAAGAGCTTAAGCTTGGGGAGGCTCCCATGGATCTCCCCAGCATATTTCAAGAAGACTCAAGCGTCTAAGCTTGGGGATGCCCAAGGCATCCCCTTCTTCATCGTCAAAATTATCAGGTCATCTCTAGTGAAACTATATTTTAATTCTTTCACATCATATGTGCTTTTCTTGGAGCGTCTGTGTGCTTTTTATTTTCAGTATTGCACTTTTATTTTCAATAAAGCTTGACTGGACCCTAGCATTCTTGATTGGGAGAGAGACACGCTCCGCTTTTTCATGAGAATACTCCTATTCTTCACTTATATTTGTTGAGTATTCATATCTAGCGCTGTTCAGCTTTTAGCTCTTGTTTTCATGTATCTCTTGTCAGAGCTATTAGCTTTCTTTTGTAGAAAGTACTCTCTTGCTTCACTTATATTTGTTTGGAGAGTTGATGAAATAAATTGATTGGTGTTTGGTTGGTTCAGAAAATGTTGCATGTGGTAATTGGTATAAGGAAAAACTTGCTTAATCTTGTAGATCACTAAAATGGATAACTTGATGCTTGTCAATTGTTTTGAGTTAACAAGTAGATCATGATTAAATTGTGCATCACATGAGTTAAGCCTATTAGTGAAGAACTACCGTAAAGCTTGTTGAAAATTTGGTTTGCATCGGTGGTACCTCTAAGGTCTAGATATTTTCTAATAACAGGGTTTGGTTAACAAGGAAGACGGTATGAAGTCTTATAACGTTTGCAATATGTTTGTCATATAAAACTTGGTGTACGGGTTGATATTCTTGTTTGCTTACATAACCTTGCTAGCCTAAACTCTGTACTGAGAGGGAATGCTTCTCGTGCATCCAAATCCTTGAGCCAAAATCCATGCCATTTGTGTCCACCATAACTACCTATATGTGGTATTTCCTTGCCACTCCAAGTAAATTTTTCATGTGCTACCTTTAAATTATTCAAAATGTTATTATTCCCTTTTTGTGTCAATGTTTACTAGCTCATGAGGAATTAGTGTGGTTATTCTTTATTCTATTTGTCGAGTGGACTTTTACACCTGGACTAGTGGCATATACATCCGCTTATCCAATAACTTGCAAAAAGAGCTGGCAACGGGGTGCCCAGTCCCAATTAATTACAACTTTAACCAATTAATTCTCTTCACACTTTTGCCCTGATTCATCAGTAAGCAATGACAAACAGTGAAATACCTGAATGTGTGTAAACCAAAGAGAAAGAGGGATGATCTGCCTTGCTGGTAGAAATAACGTCCTTCATGGGAGCCGCTCTTAAAAGTCCGTTCGACAGGTAGAATACTGTTCTCACCCGCTACCATTCGTTGACAATTAACAAACACCTCTCAAAAATAGATACTCCTCCATGGTATGTGATTGATGGAAGGCACCCGAGGATTCGGTTAGCCATGGCTTGTGTTAGCAAGGTTGGGAGGAGTATCAAATATTTTATGCAATCTCTATATGCTTTCAAAAACCTAAAAGCTCTAGCACATGATTTAATCCCTGCTTCCCTCTGCGAAGGGCCTTTCTTTTACTTTTATGTTGAGTCAGTTTTCCTATTCTTTCTGTCTTCCACAAGCAAACACTAGTGTCAACTTTGTTACAACATGCGTTATATGCAATGTATTGGACTTGTTATACTACTTTGTGTTGACAATATCCATGAGATAAATATGTTGAAAGTTGAAGCAAATGCTGAAACTAAATTCTTCCTTTGTGTTGATTAAATACCTTTTATTAGAAACTATTGCTTTATGAGTTAACACTTATGCAAAACTGTTTGATGCTTGTCTCGAAAGTACTATTCATGAAAACGTTTAGCTTGTGTGATTCATTGTTTACTCATTATCTATTTGATAGCAAATTATAGACCATTGACTTGGATCACTTCATTCATTTACATGTGCCTTGCAATATTATATGATCAAGATTATGATAGTAGCATGTCACCTCAAAAATTATCTTGTTTTTATCGTTTACCTACTCGAGGACGAGTAGGAACTAAGCTTGGGGATGCTGATACGTCTCAAACGTATCTATAATTTTTGATGTTCCATGCTTGTTTTATACCAATTGCTACATGTTTTGCATCTACTTTATATCACTTTTATACATTTTTTGGGACTAACCTATTAACAAGATGCCGAAGTGCCAGTTCCTGTTTTCTGCTGTTTTTGTATTCCAGAAAAGCTAGTCTGGAAATATTCTCGGAATTGGACGAAACTACACGGGGTCCCTATTTTACCAGAACTCATCTGACGGACCAAAGAGCGACGGAGAGGAGCCACGTGGGCCCCACACGCCAGGGCGCGGGCCCCCCTCTGCCGCGCCCTGGGGTGGTGTGGGCCCCACGGGCCTCTCCAGCCGCCGCCCTTTCGCCTACTTATTCCCCCCGACGCGAAAACCCTAAGTACCTGAGCAAATATCCACGAAAAGTTCCAGAGACGCCGCCGTCGTCAACCCTAGCTCGGGAGGGTTCAGAACCTCTTCCCGGCACCCTGCCGGAGAGGGGAATCGTCACCGGAGGCTTCTACATCGCCATGCCTGCCTCCGGAGTGATGCGTGAGTAGTTCATCCTTGGACTACGGGTCCATAGCAGTAGCTAGATGGTTGTCTCTCCACTTTGTGCCATCATGTTTAGATCTTGTGAGCTGCCCTACATGATCAAGATCATATTATTGTAATGCTACATGTTGTGTTTGCTGGGATCCGATGAATATTGAATATTATGTCAAGTTGATTATCAATCTATCTTATATGTTATTTAAGATCTTGCATGCTTTCCGTTACTCGTAGATGCTTTGGCCAAGTAGATGCTTGTAACTCCAAGAGAGAGTATTTATGCTAGATAGTGGGTTCATGTCTCCGTTTAACCTGGGACAGTGACAGAAAGTTCTAAGGTTGTGGATGTGCTGTTGCCACTAGGGATAACCTAACGATGCTATGTCCACGGACATATGTGTTTGTTTACATTACGCACTTTACTTAATGCAATTATCCGTTGCTTGCAACTTAATACCAATGGGGACTCGGATGACAACCCGGCGGTGGATTATTAGTCATAGATGCTGTTGGATAACGATCTATGTATTATGTCGTAATGCCCAATTAAATATCATAGTAGTCAACATGTCATGTATATGCATTGTCATGCGCTCACTATTCGTCAATTGCCCAGCTGTAATTTGTTCACCCAACATGTTAGTTATCTTTTATGGAGAGACACCACTAGTGAACTGTGGACCCCGGTCCATTCTTTTACACTGATTAAACAACCACAAACTGCAAACTGTTCCTTTTTCATTCTCTGCAATTTAATACTCATTTTCCACACCATACGTTTAATCCTTTGTTTTCAGCAAGCCAGTGAGATTGACAACCTCACTGTTTCGTTGGGGCAAAGTAGTTTGATTGTGTTGTGTGCAGATTCCACGTCAACAGTCCAGACTCCCTCAACAACACTATTTTTCTGGCGCCGTTGACAACCTTCTGAAGAGTTGCTGCTCCTACTGGTTCGATAACCTTGGTTTCTTTCTGAGGGAAAACTTGCTGCTGACTACATCATACCTTCCTCTTGGGGTCTCCCAACGAACGTGTGTTTCACGTCATCAAGTTCCTTGGCGCAGGCATCCAGTTGATAACCCTCAATGACTGTTTCTACCCATCTTGGTTGTGCTACAGAAACTGCATTGACAGAATACTGCATAGGTCGGCGAGATAACGCATCAGCAGCAGTGTTTGCACTGCCCTTTTTGTACACGACGCGGTACTGGAGCCCCATTAAACGAAAGAATGCTTTCTGCTGTATATTTGTGTTGAACTTGTGGTCTCCCAGATGAATGAGACTGAGGTGATCAGTGTAGATTGTGAACTGTCGGTGCTGGAGGTATGGTTTCCATTTTTCAATGGCCATCAGTATCGCCAAGCATTCCTTGTCATATATCGACAGGGTCTGATTCTTCATGCCTAAAGCACGAATCAAGAAGGCCAAAGGGTGCCCCTGTTGCATCAAGACTGCGCCCACACCGGTTTCACAAGCATCGGTTTCCAATACAAACTCTTTGGAGAAATCAGGAAGTGCCAGCACCGGGGCCTGTGTGAGTGCCTGCTTAATTGCCACGAAAGCATTCTCTACTTCTGCTGTCCAAATGAATGGAACATTCTTCTTGAGCAACTGAGTCAAAGCTCTACAGAGAATGCCAAAGAAACGGATAAATTCCTGTAGTATCCTGCTAATCCAAGGAAGCCACGCAACTCTTTCAGATTAGTAGGCCGGGGCCACTGTTGGACCGCTAGCACCTTGCTGGGATCAGTTGCCACTCCATTGACACTGATAATGTGCCCCAGGTACTCCAGCGCCTGTTGAGCAAAAGAACACTTGGATTTCTTGACATATAACTGATGCTGCTCTAGCAACTTGAACACTTCCTCCAAGTGTCATTTATGTTCCAGTAGTGTTTTGTTGTATATGAGTATATCGTCGACAAATACCAAAACACACTTGCGGATCAGAGGTGCAAATACTGAGTTCATAGCTGCTTGGAATGTTGCAGGAGCCGAAGTGAGGCCAAATGGCATCACACGAAATTCGTAATGGCCACTGTGTGTGCGAAATGCAGTTTTGCCCTCATCAGCTTCTGCCAAACGAATTTGATGATATCCGGAGCGTAGATCCAGCTTAGTGAAGAACTGAGATCCTGACAGTTCATCTAGTAATTCGTCGACAATTGGCATGGGGTATCTGTCCTTTACGGTGACAGCATTCAAGTGGCGATAATCCACACAGAACAGCCATGTCCCATCTTTCTTTCGAACCAATAAAACCGGAGAAGCAAATGGATTTTTACTTTGCTGGATGATGCCTTGTTACAGCATTTCTTTAATCTGACGTTCAATTTCTGTCTTCTGTTGGGGGCAGTACCTATACGGCTTGACATGCACCGGTTGAACTCCTGGCAAGAGAGTAATGCAATGATCATAATCCCGATGTGGTGGCAGACCTGAAGGTGTCTTAAAACACCCTGCATGTTCTTGTAGTACTTCCTCAATTTCGATTGGTATTGGTGTTATCTTGTCCATGTCGACCGAAGTGTCAAGCTGCACAATATGCTCCACAGCCCTTTCATCTGCCAATGCCTGCAGTTCCGAAAGTGATATTGGATCACAACGTTGTGTATTGGACTTGACACCTTTGAGCACCACCCGCACACCATCAACTTTATACCTCAGTGTTTTCTTTGCCCAATGAACCCACATTGGCGGCAAACTTTCCAGCCAGTCCATGCCTAACACCATGTCATACCCTGGTACACTGAAAATTTTGAAGGATGTGGTGAATTTTGTGCCCTGGCATGACCACTGCACATTAGGAGTTGCTTGATTCACTGTGGTTCGCCCACCATCAGCCACAGCAATCTGAACTGCAGGAATCTGTTCAGTTTGCAGTGCTAATTGTGCAACCGTGTCAGCGCTTACAAAACTTCCTGCACTACCAGAATCGAGCAATAACAAGATTTGTTTCCCATTGCATTCACCTTTCAGTCTGATGCTTTTCTTGGCCTAAATCCCCGCAAGAGCACATAACGAAATGTGTGTTAATGGCTCCTCTTCACTGCTTGTTTCCCTGTTAGCATCACTGTCAAGAGACTCACACTATAACACAGCCAATAGCTCCTCCACAAAATTCAGTGACACATTCTTGCTGCAATTGTGTCCAGGTTGGTACTTCTCCCCACAGGTGAAACACTCACCACGAGCTCGTCGTTGGTCTCTCAGAGTTTTGAGACGATCATCCACTGCAGCTTAGGCTTTATCTTATCATCACTGCCTTTTCCTCCATCATTGCTGGGGCTAGAAAAAATCCCTTTGCCAGAATAGCCAGATCGAGAGTAGGACTGCTTGAATTCTGCCTTGTAACGATTGCTTGAATACCCACGAGTTTCTTCAAGCATTTCGTCCTGTTTTTCAGCAAGAACTAACGCAGCATCAACTGTTCTAGGATTATGCAATTAATAGTTCTTTGAATGTCTTTCTTGAGACCACTAATGAATTTAGTGACAAAAAATGCTTCATCATATTGTTTATTATAAACTAGCACCTTATGTCGGATGCCCTCACTAGTACAGAACGACACATCGGAAACGGGCCAAAAACCCCTTCGGCAACGGAGAAAGGGTCCGTGTCCCCGCCTCTGTCACTGATGTGAAGCCTCACAATGGCAACGGAGGAAATAAACCGTTTCTGATGTATTTAACATTAGACACGGAGTTTTGCTAATAACCGTTTCTAATAAGGGTTACAGGAAAACAAAAAAAAAAACACGGTGACGGGCTGTGCCGTCGATGGAGCCCCGCTCCATGCGAATAGACGGCCGCCCGGTCGTCACCGTATTCCTGTACGCCCTGCTTTACAAAAGTTCATCAGTGCGCGTGGCTGGAGCTCTGCTCCTATGTCTTCACGGCCGCCAGATGAACATCTACTGTTTTCCTGCTGCGCAAAATGTACTGCTCCTGGTGACGGCACCGTGTATGGAGCCCCGCTCCTAGGTCTTCACGGCAGCAGCATCGTCACCAAGCATCCACCAAGCCCTTGAAACAACGAATATTCTTTGCTAAAAACAGCAAACAAAGCTAATAAACAGAGCCAATAAGCAGTAAACAAAGCAAACCGAGCTAAATACATAGCTGAAGAGCTAACTAACAGAGCAAACCAAGCTAAATAAGTAGCTAACATAGAAAATACATAGCTGAACAGAGCTAACTAACAGAGCAAACCCGAGCTAAATAAGTAGCTAACATAGCAAATACATAGCTAAACAAAGCAAACCGAGCTAAATAAGTAGTTAACATAACAAATACATAGCTGAACAGAGCTAACTAACAGAGCAAACTGAGCTAAATAAGTAGCTAACATAGCAAATACATAGCTAAACAAAGCAAACCGAGCTAAAAAAGTAGCTAACATGGCAAATACATAGCTGAACAGAGCTAACTAACAGAGCAAACTGAGCTAAATAAGTAGCTAACATAGCAAATACATAGCTAAACAAAGCAAACCGAGCTAAAAAAAGTAGCTAACATAGCAAATACATAGCTGAACAGAGCTAACTAACAGAGCAAACTGAGCTAAGTAAGTAGCTAACATAGCAAATACATAGCTGAACAGAGCTAACTAACAGAGCAAACTGAGCTAAATAAGTAGCTAACATAGCAAATACATAGCTAAACAAAGCAAACCGAGCTAAATAAGTAGTTAACATAGCAAATACATAGCTGAACAGAGCTAACTAACAGAGCAAACCGAGCTAAATAAGTAGCTAACATAGCGGTCATTTACCTTAGGCGAGGCGGGGTCGCTTTCCGTCGCGGATTGCGTCCCAGGCGTCGGCGTCGGCGCCGGAGCCACTGCCAGAGGAGACGTCAGAGGAGACCTCATCCTGCTCGAACACCGAGCGTCCTCCTCCTCCTCCTCCTCATCCTCCTCCTCCTCCGCCGCCGCCACCGCTGCCGCCGCCGCATCTGGCCCAGGGCCCTGGCCAGGGAGAAGAGAGCGGTCTATGGCCGCCCGGAGCCGCGTCTGGAACAACGCCTCCTCGGCGGCTTCTATCGCGTGCTCGGCGGCGGAGATGCGGATAGCTCTCTGCATCGCAGACGCCCGAATGACACCCTCGGCGCGCTCGCGCTCAAAGGAGGCGCGAGAGAGGAGGAGACCGACCTCCAGATCCTCGTCCTCATCGTCATCCGGGCGTCGGTGGCCGCCGCCGCCGTGGATCCGGATGGGATTTGACGGCTCAGAATGAACTCGCGACCGCAGTCGCCGGGGATCTCGCCCCAGTTGTAGGGGAGATCCGGGCTGCGCCTCGGAGGGTGGGAGGAGGAAGATGCTCCATCCTGACTTCTGTCGGCGCCGGAGGGGTTCGCCATTGATGGGTGAAGTAGGAGGAGAGCGTGTGCGGCTAGGGTTAGGAACTGGGGAGAGTGAGACTGAGAGTGAGAGTGAGATACAGTACTGGAGTGGGAGATATTAATACCGGCACCGCTTAATGTGCCTTCACATGGGAAACGGAGATAGACCGATCTCCGTTTCTGATGTGGACATATCAGCAACGGAGATATTCTTTCCTCCGTTGCCTATATATAGGCAACGGAGATCTTTTCAGCCTCCGTTACCATTGTGTCGGGCCCATCGACGCGCGCACACTCGCGGAAGTGCGCGGAGCTCATTTTTCCTTCGCCTAACTCTTGCTGTTGCCATAGAGGGGTATCCGATGTGTCGTTCTGTACTAGTGCCTCAAATTTGTGACAGTAATTTTCTACCGTATCAGTTTGTTTACACCTTTCTAATGCTTCTAAATGCCTATGATGTTTATCTTTACCAAATTTGGAATGAATGGCTACACATAACTCCTCCCAACTCTCAACCTCATGCTCAGCCTCATAGGTTTGCTGCCAAAGAGCTGCATTCCCAGTAAAATGCATGGTAGCAAAACTTGCCCAGGTGTCATGATCCACCTCATACAGAGCAAAATACTTCTCACATACCTGTTTCCACCACTTCGGATTTTCACCATCGAAGCGTGGAAACTCAGGTTTAGGTGGCCTGGAAGATCTACCATGAGTATGCCGTGATCCAAAGCGAGGAGTGTCACAATAAGTATCAGATGGCTCTCCTAATTCTAAACGGATTGGGTATGGGGAATAGTTCGCGTACCCTTGTCCAGGGCAGGTGTTTGTGCACGTGAGGCAGCAGTCACGGTACCCTGGTTCATCGTGTCGTTGTCGTGCCATTCAGGCCGAGTGGTGTTCACAGGCGGCAGAGTTGGTGCTGCCTCCAGCGCCGTTACCCTTGCGCCCACCGACTCCATGGTTTTCTGTAGTTCCTTCACCGTGGTGTCCACTTGGGGGATCCACAGGTTTAGGCCTTTCAGCGTGTCGCAGATGCTTTGGATCGATGTAGCAGTCTCTGCACCCTGCTTGCGCAGCTCCACCAGATCAGCCTGTACCTTGTCCATGACCACGTCGTCGCACTTCCCCCAGACCGCGTCTGATGATGCCAACGCCTGCCTCCGCCTGCGAGATGCGCCCCCAATGGCGAATGAACCTAGCTGTCGAGCCGGAATTTTACCAGGACAGACGAATTCTGCCCCAACCGCTCGATCCCCACCAGATTTCGCCCCAAGCAGTCTACCGCCGCCTTCGCCGCCGTGGTTCCGCCCGAGATAGGCAGCTCCGCCACCGTCGCCGCGGGAGGAGGCAGACCAGAGCGATTTCACGGGAGATCCCAACCTCTGCGCCCCCAATCAACCTGAATTCGCTGCCGACTCGAGATCGAAATGAATTGGAGGAAAAATTTGGTGGAAGCTTCAGATCGGAGGCTCTGGTACCAGATGTGGGGGTTCTACTACGATAGTCACTGATCTGTGATGAGGTTCGAGATTCAGATACAAGCCCTGCGTCACGCAAGGGCAGAATTCACGAGCACGCAGACTCGGATGAGGAGGAAGAGAGTATCCTGTCCAGAACGAGTTTGTTCATTCACCAGTCCTCCCCTTCTCCAAGCCAGCAACGATGCTATGTAGCGAAGCCGATCCCCTTTGTCTGCTTCGTGGGCTCGGTCTTCTTCTGGGCTGCACGTAGCTCTTGTCGATGCAGGGCCCGCCTGGTGGCCCGTAGGGCCAGTGGCAAGTACTGGGTCGTGACAGTCTACTGGTATATTAGGGGCGTACAACATGTGTAGTCCCGTTCAAAAAAATGTATAGTCTATGGAGTATGCCTTTTTTGACAATACAGGTATAAATCATGCAAAAAATAATAGAAACCATTCAAATACGTGTATTTGACTACACAATTATAAATTGACTACCCAAAGTTGAAATCCTACCACCACCACTGATTGGTAGGCAATGCATTTTCATCAATTATTCCATCTCAACGACTCCCAAGTTTCCTTTTTCTGCTGAAACATGACTATCAAATGGATAGAGATAATGTTTTGCAGGGTAGCAGCATTGCACGCGGAAATCTGTTTTGGGTCGTAGGTGTAGATACACTTTCTATTTAAAAACCACATTTTAAAATGTCACTAAAAATCAAACCAAATTTTCGGATATATGTACAGACATTTTATGTATGTACAAAAGTTTCGCAGAAAAAAAATTATGTGGCCTATGTAAAAAAATACAAATTTTGGTGTTCCAAATGATTTTTCATGAGACAACTTTTTGTATTTTTTATACAGGTCACAAAAAATTTCTTTTCTTACGAAACTTTTTGTGCGGACACAAAATGTTCAGATATACACCCAAAATTTCGGCTTGCAATTTTTTGACATTTTCAATGCATTTAAAATATTATTTTCATAATGGGTGCATCTAGACCCTATGAGCCAAAACACCGTGTCTCACTGCACGAGTTCATTGTTCTATGACGGGAAAACCCCCGAATGGGCACTGTTTCCTGTCCGACGGTGCGAGGCCGCTCCAATGAGCCCCTCGGGTTACACGCTCCTCTCCCCGGCCACCTCCCCTTTCCCGCCAAAGCCCCCGTGTTCCAAACGCCCCTCCGATGCCACCGCCACCAAATGCGGCGTCGCCCGAGGGTTACACGCTCCTCTCCCCAGCCACCTCCCCTTTCCCGCCAAAGCCCCCGTGTTCCAAACGCCCCTCCGATGCCACCGCCACCAAATGCCGCGCCGCCGCGCCCTCGGGCGACGCCGCTCTCCGTGCCTTCCGCGCGCACCACGTCGCCGGGCGCGCCCTCGGCGCCAACCCGACCCTGATGCCCGCCCTCGCGGCCTGCGCGCGCCTGCTGACGACCGCGGCCGAGGCCGAGCAGCTCCACGCGCTCCTCGTCAAGTCCGGCCTCGCCCGGTCCGTCTCAGGCGTCTACGCCACCACCTCCCTCGCCCGCGTCTACGCGCGGCTCGGCCGCCTGGGCGACGCGCGGAAGGTGTTCGACGGAATGCCGGAGAGGACGGTGGTTTCTTGGAACGTGCTCCTCGATGGGCTTGTCAGGGCCGGCGACCTGGACGCCGCCTGGGAGGTGTTTGTGGAAATGCCGGAGCGGAACTTGGTTTCCTGGAACACTGTCATATCTGGTTTCGCGAGGCACGGGTGGGCTGAAGAGGCGGTGGAGCTGTTTGTTGAGATGACTGCGGTTTACGGTTTGACGCCGGATAAGGCCACGATGGCTGGCTTCGTGTCGGCTGTTCGCAGTCTCGGTCTGCTTCGACTTGGGAGGAGCGCGCACGGTTATGTGGTACGGCGAGAGTTCTCGTTGGACGGTGCTCTTGGAGTCGCTCTGATCAACATGTACACAAGGTATGGGAGCATGTGTGCTGCATACCGGTGCTTCTCGAGCGTCATCGGCAAGAATGTGGAGCACTGGACATCTGTCATAGGGGGTTTTGCAGCACATGGTTACCCAGAGATGGCACTTAAATCTTTTGCCGAGATGAGGCAATTTGGTGTCCAGCCTAACGGTGTCACCTTTGTGGCAGTCTTGAATGCCTGCAGCCATGGTGGTCTTGTTGATGAAGGTTTCAGGTACTTCAACCTTATGAGGAGCATGGGTATTAGGCCATCGGTGCAGCACTATGGTTGCCTAGTGGATCTTCTTGGTCGTGCTGGGTTCTTGGTAGAAGCATTCAACCTTGCTAGCAGTCTACCAGAAGATCCGGGCTTTGTGACATGGAGCTCACTACTAGCTGCCTGCCAGAGCCATGGTAATGTCGACATGGCTGAGGTTGCTGCCCGGAAGTTGGCAGACGCGGAGCCAAGCCATGGCAGCTCCTATGTCTTGTTATCAAACGTTTATGCGCATGCTGGACAATGGGAGGACTTGAAGAGGACGAGGAGTAGGATGGAGGAGCATAGGGTGGTGAAGAAGCCTGGGCTCAGCTGGATCGAGGTTGATGGCAGTGTGCATTCCTTTGTCACTGCAGACAAGGCACACACTGAAAGCGAACATATTTATCTTATGTTGGAAGACTTGAAACTTAATTTGACATCAGCTGGATCTGAACCTGAAACATTTGCACTTCCTGAAGTTTGATTCAGGAAGTCGTTGCTGTTTGTATTGAATGTATCATATATAATCTTGGAAGATTGCAGTATTTGTTAATAGAAATGCAGCACATGAGAGATTTGTTCAGCAAATCATAATGAACAATCAGCATCAGAAGATATCGTATTGATTTGGTAAATTTCAGGTACTTGTACACTTAACTGCATCTACACATCCTGTGGCTCGTGCTAAATGGAAATCATTACTATAATCTCCCTCAACCATCAGAAGAGTATGGCACATGAAATACAATTGGACCCAGGAACTTACATTCTCCCACTACAAGTCACTTAATCTATAATGTCTAGCTGTCAAAATTGCACGTGGAAGCTTCATCTAGATTGAAAATTTGGCCGAAAGCTGGATGCACCAGATGGGGGTTGACGGTCTCTTGATTTAGTTTTAGCAACATCGACAACTATCATCCAACCGTTTATTATCTGCACATAGAAAAATACATGCAAGTTTAAGAGATAAATCGATGCCATGTAAAGGCTATCAGCAAACAGACTTTAGTCAGCTACCTCTCCATTCATTGCTTTCAAAGCAGCACCTCCAGCTTCTTCTGTGGTGTATTCTATGAAGGCATACCCCTTTGATCTTTTTGATATCCTGTCCATTATTATCTTAACTGCAGTAAAGGCCGTCATATTCAGTATCCCATATGAAAAGAGGTAAAGAATAGTTACAAACATTTCTGTGTTATAGTATCACAAACCTTCAACCAGCTCACCGAAAGGCTCAAAAGCTTCCCTCAGGGTTTTCTCAGATGTATAAAATGAAAGCCCTGCCAAATTAGACCAAATTAACACCACGATTAAAATATAACTGATTTTACCACACTTAGTTATCAAGATTAATTGTTGCTTGTCTTACAAAAGACAGCACTAGAAGTTTATGATCTGACCAAGGGTCCAAGACGCACTTATTTCTGTCCTGACTTTGCTTTCTATTGAACCAATATGTCTAAGTAGTGCTTAGCAGGTTTAAATTTCAACACTACACCTCAAATTGGGTCGAATTGTCTAATTCACACAAGGTAGATTTCCACGGTATTAAGAAAATTAGACATATGGTTTACTGACTGAACTTCCCTTTGAAAGGAAAGGCACAAAAGACTACACAGAGCAAGGCAGAGGCCATCATCTAAGTGATAGGTGATTAACCAAACAAGCTAAAAGCGTAGACATCTATCCCCCCAAAAAATTGTTGTTTCAAAATAAATAAATAATTGCATAAAGAAAATAATTTGTCCTTTACCTGTAACAAAGAGTCTTTTAGTTTTGACCTCTGCCACTTGGGTAGCTTCTGAGGATTTCAAGCTAACATCACCTGAAACCATAAAAGGTCTTACGGTCTGGCTCTTTTCACCATGCTTGCTTACGAAATTGAAATTCTGTACTTCAGAGTCCAGGCTTACTGGATATGTTCTCAGTGAGTGTAAGATGTAAAAGGATCGACAACTCAATATACATCAGGTTTATCTCAGATTAAGACCCTAGGGCTAATAAAATCATGGAATAACAAGTTCAAAATAATACATCATGGAATAACAAATGATGCCCTTATAATTCTACAATGATTGTAGAATCCCCACATTGCCAAGAAAAAAAGAAGGATCATGTCCCAATATGAACCTCCAAAATACTTGCTCATCCCATAATTGTGGAGTTAGGACTGGCAACCGTGCATTTTTTGCTATCTACCAGGGGAATAAGAAAGAAAAGGGATCAAATTTGGAAGTACTTTATATTGGAGGCTTAGTATCTCCCCTCCCCCCCCCCCCCCCCCCCATAAAGTGAACCATAATTCTGCTCGCCACTGAGACCCGCAATATTAACATGGATGAACACCTATGATGCTAGGATTAAGTACGAGAATAAATAAATGAATGGATGTCATCAAAAACAGATGTGATGAGACAAACCTTTGTAGTCTTTGTTGTCTGATCCAAAATTTGTATCAGGCAAAACAGATAGGACTCCAGGAATATCTGGTGCACAAAGCTAAATTGTTGGTATCGATATATAAAGGCAGAATCTCCTATAAAGAAAATACTCACATAATTTTCTACACAGTAGGGCAAAACACGCGATGCTTACCAGCTAGCTCCTTTGCGCATTCTTTGTCAATCTGACAGCAGAACCCATAATTCCTCTCCCATGAAACGTGATATATGCTAACTTGTGCATCCTTTTCACTAGAAAATTAAAAATATAGGATAGGCTTATCAGTCACAGGGAACATATACAGCAAAGTGGTAGCCAAGTTGACAATGAAACTCTACATACTTTCCCACCACTTTCATGAGGATTCGGGTATAGTGGTCTACCATTTGCGCTTTTGTCACAACTTCAACCCCGGGCTTCTCCATTCGGACAAGCCAAAACTCACTTTTCTCGGTAGAAGAAGAGTGGTTACAAGCAGCATCACTGAACCTTGCAAGATTAGCTGGTGAGAGGCTCAAGCTAAGGTTATTCTCCTCTGATGTGACACCCTTAACCATCCTAACATCCAAGACCCCAGGCATCTCTGGAAATTTGCAAGGGCATAAGAAGCAGGAATATACAACTTCAAAGTATGTTCACTGTTTGTTTGAGATTTTCGATTCGCTTGTATACGGTCATGAGTACTACAAGCTCCTGATTCGAAATTACTACTTTCACAGTGCAGTTTCAGAATCAGCCATACCCGTGATACTGCAAACTTATCAAACCTTACCGTCACACACCAACCTAGTCTACTGCTAGACTACCACATGTTTGAGGTCCAAAATATATGTGAATATGAATATTCAGAGGATGGAACAGTAAGGAACATACAAATCATCATCCCTCAGGCATCTATCATAATGGAAATCATAACTTGCATTACCATATTATCACTTCAATCCACCAAAATGGATTGTTATGTGATTATTAACTGAAAGCATCTAACACCCTTAGAATTCAGTTTAAAACAATCTCATTACTTTGCACATTTTTACGCATAGTAATTCAACAACATACTCGCAAGCTCCTTTGAGGCTTCCTCATCGATCTCGCAGCAGAATTCGTAGCTCCTATCCCATGAAGCATCATATATGCACATCTGCGCCTCCTGCTCGCTGCATTTTTCTTCAAAATCAGAGCGCAAAAGAGACAAGAGATCGTGTACCTATTAATTATTATCATCTACTCCCTCCGTATCAAAATATAAGACTTTCTAGCTATTCCACACACACATGTATTTATATTTTGATACAGAGGGAGTAATACAGAAGGCAGCAAAACTTGTAATCACCTTCCCAACACCCTGGCCAGTGTGGCGACGTAGTAGTCGACGGCCTCCGCGCGGGACACCTCGCCGCCTGCCACTGGCGCGGGAGGATCATTCATGACCACTAGCCACCTGGAGCAACGCGGGTGGATCGAAGCGGCGGGGAGTTGCGACGGGGTGATGCGGCTGCGGCGAGGCGGAGGAAGCGGCGGCGAGTGGTCCAAGAGAGAGAGGATAGGGGAAGGTGTGGGGTGGATGTGGCTTGGGA
This sequence comes from Poa pratensis, assembly GCA_947311845.1. NCBI lineage: Eukaryota > Viridiplantae > Streptophyta > Magnoliopsida > Poales > Poaceae > Poa > Poa pratensis. Next base: position 69,268,159 of record CAMZMU010000033.1, on the reverse strand, counting down.
GCTGGCGGTACAAACACTGAGTCCGCCGCCGAGGAGGAGGAGGGAGCGGACGGCGTCCATGGCCAGCGGTGGTGGGAGACTGGGAGCTCGCGGGAATGGCTGGTTCCGCTGGTTACTTGCCGGCTAGCTCGGAGATGACAAGATTGGTGGGCCTGGTGAGGAATATCTCGTGGCGGGGTGGAAATGTGGCCCGTGTGCGAGCAGTGAGCCCAATGGACCTCAGCAGAAATATTCCCCAGCTGGGCTAACTAAAATTTGCCAATTTTTTTAAAATAATACGCGAAATTTATTTAATTAGGAAAATAATACGCGTTTTTATTTTTTTTCAAAAATATTAGTCAGTCGTCTTAGGCTAAGCCGACTGGGCTAATCGTCCTTGGGTAAGACGATTAGGGCCTTGTCGTCTTTGGGGAAGACGATAGGTAGTTGCATGCATGCACATGCATAGTCCTTGCCACATGCAGATTCCTTGCACATGGGACCTGTCGTCTTCGCTATGACGATTAGTACTAATCGTCTTCGGCCTAGACGAGTGGATAATATTTTTGAAAATAAAAAAACACGTATTATTTCCGGAAATAAATAAATAAACGTATTATTTAAAAAAATTAGCCTGAAATTTCTTCGCTAAAAAAATAAAATTTCCTCATTAAAAAAACTTTTGTGCAGTACGAGCTGATGTGGAATACCACTACTCAAGACAATCATTCGGCGGTGATGAAGATATATGAGCAGGTTTCATCCATGCACTGAACCCGATGTCATCGATAAACTTTTGTACATAAGGGCGAACAGATATATGGTGACGAACTGCTACATCTAGTCGCAGGAGCGGGGCTCCATCGATGGTCCCACCTCACCGTTCCTTTTTTTCTCTGCCTCTCATTAGAAAAGATTATTAGTAATGTCTGTATCTATGTAAACATTACCGTTAACAGTCAAATATTCTAATTTTGGCCATACAATACGGGCAACGGCGCAAATAACCGTTACCAGTGAGACTTCACATCAGAGGATAGCGTCAGCTAACGAAGCCATTCTTTGTTGCCGAAAGAGTGTATTGATCTGCGTCCATAGGTCAGTGTCGACAAACCGGTAGTATCGCTCCTGCGAAGGGGACTATCTGGTGCTACCGTACCTGGTAGGCCACGGGCAGTACCACTCCAGAAGGAGCGGTATTATCGGTGCCGTCCCCGATACTATCAGGCCTGAGAAAACTGCTGAAACAAAAATTGTAATATCTTTTGCAAACTAATCTTGATTTCAATAAACTAAAGTTTGTTGGATAATGAACATTGTCTCAAGAACTAGCAGTAGAAAAATACAAAATATATCAAGATGTGAAACCTTCCTTAAACACGAACCGGCAATATCTTCAGCACCGAAAACACAGTAGAAGATGAATTTGAAACTTCCCATTTAAAAAAATGCACTTTCATGTGGCGATGGTACGGTTTTCCCCTCAGACGACATACCATAGGGAATAGTGTGTTTTGTGTTAGTAACAAGCTCCATGATGCCGAGACTCGCCATTATCTACGTGGCAAAAACCACGCAGCTCCACCATAGTACCCCTCTAGCCACCACCGGCTCCAAAAACGATGCCCCTAGGAGGGAGAACTGCGCCGCACGCAACCATCGTCCGATCCGGGAGATCCAGATCTCGAGTTTCCTCCGGAGCGGGCCGGGTGAGAAGACGAGCGAGTAACGATGCCTTCGACAAGGCTACACAAATACGCTGATATTCGTTCACCATGACCAAAGTCGGCACAGTTTTCATCGGCAGCCGCGCCTCCAGGAACCCACAACCGGCTAGATGCCACCAACCGCAAGGTTGGTGACGCCACCATCTCCCGCAGATGCCGGAGAAAGCTCCGGCCACCATGCGCCTCCTAGAATGAACCTAGGCTCGGGATCCTGTGATCCACCACCCCCAGACACTGCCACATGGAGCCACCTCCAGACATGTCATCCCCGGCGGAGGAAACATTGTCGCCACCATGTTCTTGTGACGTAGGCGGCTGGTGCCCCCTGCCAAGACTGCCCTCCCCATGAAGGAGCCGGGGGCCGCCGCGTCGCCAGGAGAATCACCCGTAGTAGGAGGTCACACGGCCGATCCAATCTACCGCCGAGTGTTGCCTCTTCTAGCCATTCCATGGTTGCGAGACGCCAAGGCCCCGCCGTCCCCTTCACCGGTGGCGCGCGGTATTTCCGACAGCCGCCTTCAGGGAGGACAAGGGGAGAGGAGAGGGAGGAGGGAGGTGGTGATGCATGTAAAATGCATACATGAACTTTGCACTTTAATTGCTTATATTCCAATCATATTTGCATCATATAAGGGTTATATCAATGTTTTATAATGATTTTTGGGAATATTCATTTATTTCCTATTTTTATGGAATTAACCCTGCACAGGCAGAAAACCCCGTTTTCTTATTTTAATGTTTCAGGGACCCAAACGTTAACGAAATCACCTGGAAATTTACGGGCGTCAATATTTGGAAGGAAGAAGACCTGTGGGCGAAGGAAGCGAACAAACGGAGGTCCGAGGACCAAACGGGGGTGGCCGCGTGGGGCCCACTCGTTTGGCCCTCGAGGCTCCGTTGCCGTTGATCTTTGCTCCACCGACTCCGTCTTGACCTAAAAACGCCTATAAAAAAGGTCCCCCGACGTTCTCTGAAAGGAGGCGGCGGAGAAACACAGAACCACGAAACAGAGAGTCAGAAGGCTGCCGCCGGAGAAGATCGGAGGGGGGAAACGCCGCCGGAATCCTCCGGAGGGCTCCACCCCCCTCCGGCGTGTTCATCATCAACATCTACAGCAAGAACTTCTTCACCATCATCACCATGATGAAGGGGGAGTAGTCCACCCCTGGACTAGGGTTTGTGGTGGTAACTTTTGTATCTCTCCTCTCTCTTGAGCTTCACTAATTAGTACCGTATGAGCTGCTGAACATGATTACGGTCATCTATGTAATACCTTTGTGGTGAATATTGTGGTGTGAGATGATTTGTTATGCATTTACCGTTGTGTTGGAGCTTTTGTGATTTGTCATACTTTGAAGTATGATGTATGTGGGTACGGGATGGCCGATGTGACACGGCATAGGTATTGAGTGACACAGTACCGCCCAACATCCTTTATCTGGGGGTAAAAAGAAAGAGTATGATGTGGGAGTGAGAGAAACCACGCTAGCCTTACGAGGGGTGACCTAGCAACACAAATGAGTATTTCTTTCAACTATGTGTTTTAGGACATATAGCCGTCATAAAAAGCTACCATTAAAACATGACAATTGTGTGTACTTTATCTATAACATGATGATCACCGTAGATGAGAGAGAGAGGATTAAGTGAACCCATGAACCATGTCCATTGTTCCTATAAGAAACACACACTTGAGCTTGTCCTCTTGCTACATAGAGGATTGGGCTTTCTCTCTTTGAGAGCTTTCACTTGCTACTACCTTTGTCTTGTCCTCTTGCAAAGAAGAGGATTGGGACACTTTTACATCCATCAAACCAACCATCTTGTTCTCTAAACTTGTTTAGTGCATAATCAACTAAAACTTGTGACACTTTAGTTGTAGGGAATAGATAACTTTTCCTTCTTGCTCCTGCGGATCGATACCTTACTTCCACATTGAGAGGTGCTACAGTGATCCCTTGCTCTTGGGGGTTATCAAGTACTTTTCTGGCGCCGTTGCCGGGGAGCGTAGCGCTTAAGTTTCTATTCTTGTGTGCACTAGACTAAGCTTGGGGAGGTTTCTTTATCTTGCAATCATCTAAGCTTGGGGAGGTTCTTTGACTTGTTTGATGATACTATGTCTCCCATTTATGATGATGAATATGATATTTTCAGTCCACCCACTATTGAGTATAAAGTTTATTGTGATTATGATATGCCTCCTATATATGATGATTACAATGATTATTATGAATGTTTTACTCCCACTATTCCTAATGAAACTGTTTATGCTTATGTGGAGAGTAATGATACTTTTATGCATATGGATCATGATAAGAATGTTTCATGTGATAGCTATATTGTTGAGTTTATCAATGATGCTACTGAAAGTTTTTATGAGAGAGGGAGACATGATTTCATATATCTCAAAAATATTAAGTCTCTCTCTTTTTGTTGAAAATTTTGAAGTTGCACTTGCTTTGCCTTCCTATGCTAGTCACTTTGTGCTTTATTGATTTATTTTCTTACAAGATCCCAATGCATAGGAAGTGGGTTAGACTTAAATGTGTTTGATATTTGCTTCTTGATGCTCTTTTATATTCAACTCTTATTCCTATGGAGCATCATTAAAACTATCAAGCCTAGCTATATGGCTATAAAGAAAGCGCTTTGCGGGAGGCAACCCGGTTATTTTTTGTGTGATTTTCTTTGTGTCCTCTTGCTGTACAAGAGACTTTGTTATAGTTTAGGTTCTGGAATTTTCAATAAAGTGCCAAGTTTTACCCTTTTTGGTTTGAAAAGTTGCTTATAGCGTTCGGAGATTTTATTCCTGCACGAGTCAGTGCACGGTATGATTTTTAATTCTTATTCTGTAACTCCGAATGAGCTCATATTTGAACTGTAGTTGCAACTTTTCATCCTCTGTATGCATGAATTTTTTCGGAATTTTTCGAGAAAGTTTGGTAGGGTAGAAAAATACGTTTTGCTGCTGCTGTTTTTCTGGACAGATTCTGTCCCATTTTGTTTGATGCATGCTTTGAGCTTTTAAGTTGAATCTTTTTGATCCAATTGAGTTTATGAGTAGGCATACAACATTATACACTTTCTGGACATTCATATGAATTTTTGTTCAAGGATTATATGCAGCAAGGAACCTATTTGTTTATCACTATTAATGCACCCCACAGAAAAGAGATGGGAGAAACGGTGTTTTGAAGTTTTTTCACAGGGATTGGAGGAGATGCACCAAGAGCTATCCAAGGATGGTGAAGACCATAAGCTTGGGGATGTGAAGACAACCCCGCTGGACCTACACACTCTCGGTTTGCACACGTCCAACTTCTGTTTTTCGATCGAAACACTTTATCGCATAAACTTGGAGCGTCGTTTTTGTTTTTGTTTGAGTCTTGAGAGACCACCACACTATCATTATATATGAGAGAGCTACTGGAAATATGGGTTGAAATATGTTGGATGCTTTTATAAGATTGGGAAAAGGGATGTTTGATTGATTTTTAATGATACATATAGTTGCATGATTCATGAGCTTGTTTATGAGTAATAGTTTGCAAATTCTTTTTGTAGAGCTATCACTTATTCATGTTTTGGTGCTGATTGTTATTTTACTTGGTTTAACATGGATTAGTTAGTTCTATGGACACTCATGCATGCATCTAGATGGTCAACTTTCTCCCTTTTGCTAGCCCAAAAACTCCAACAAGCAAAAACTTGTTTCCAACACCTTCAACCAAAGTTATTCCAGTGAGTCCACCATATCTACCTATTGGCTTTATGCTATTCCGAGTATGTTTAACATGTTGTTTGTGTTATCTTACCTCTGAATGAAAATGTTTATGTTATTGATTGCAATGGAAAAAAATTGGTTATATAGCTCTCACGAACTTGATGCACAATGTTCTTTTATTTGCATAATAAAACTTGACCCATTGTGATTAAGATTATGATGTTTGTGGCTTGATGAATGTTTTGGGTTGGAAGTTAGCCCATATGTGCTGTCACATGGCAAGCTTTCAACACGCTCTTCATCTCATTTAGTTGATATCATGTGCTTTTGTCTATGGATGCTTATCATGTTGAAATAAATGTGGAAATAGAGTGAGTTTAAATGAGTTTGTGTAAATGGTTAGAGAGACGCCTGGGCCGCTAATCTAAGCCATGCATCATTCATGGTGGAAATTTACTTACATACTATGGTGAACCTTCTGTGATACACCTTGCAATAAAAAACTATTCCAAATGGTAAATAAAAAGGGTGTTGAGATTGTTCATTTTGTTTGTTTGTCTTGTCATTTTGATATGGGCTTGTTCCATATCTTGGGACAAGAGGTACCCCAGTTGACGCTCTTGATGATACTATTATGCTTACAATGATATTTAATTGAACTTGCTTTGTTTCCCAAGTTGAGTAACACATGGTGTAAGTACTTGTATTCAAGGGGCATGAGACATTCAACCCATTCTTTATCAAGCACACTACTCATATTTGCTTTCACTTTAAACTTAATCATTCAAGATGCTATGATAGGGGCAATGAGAGCTTGACACCAATGAATACCTTATTGCAATCATTAACTTAAGTAGAAGAGTTTGGAAGTTGGATGAAACTTATGCATGCTTTACCTCTACTCACATATACATCTTTCCAAAGTGTACACCTATCATATTCAGATTTTCATCTACACTCTATGACCATTGTAGGATGTTCTACTTATCATTATGCATACATGTGTCCATATTACTTGCTACTATGTTACACTTTGTGAACTATCAATGAACATCCTTGTCTTGAATACTTGATATCACTTCATAAACTATTTGCATATTGCTACTCCTTTGAAGAATGAATCATTTGACTATATGTAGCAATTGTAATCATCTTTGATATTCATTGTTAAGTATTAAATTGCAAAGTCCATGTTAGTTTTATCATCTTCATACTCGAGGACGAGCATGGATTAAGCTTGGGGATGTTGATGCATGTAAAATGCATACATGAACTTTGCACTTTAATTGCTTATATTCCAATCATATTTGCATCATATAAGGGTTATATCAATGTTTTATAATGATTTTTGGAATATTCATTTATTTCCTATTTTTATGGAATTAACCCTGCACAGGCAGAAAACCCCGTTTTCTTATTTTAATGTTTCAGGGACCCAAACGTCAACGAAATCACCTGGAAATTTACGGGCGTCAATATTTGGAAGGAAGAAGACCTGTGGGCGAAGGAAGCGAACAAGCGGAGGCCGAGGACCAAACGGGGGTGGCCCACGCGGCCAGGTACTGTGGCCGCGTGGGGCCCACTCGTTTGGCCCTCGAGGCTCCGTTGCCGTTGATCTTTGCTCCACCGACTCGTCTTGACCTAAAAACGCCTATAAAAAGGTCCCCCGACGTTCTCTGAAAGGAGGCGGCGGAGAAACACAGAACCACGAAACAGAGAGTCAGAAGGCTGCCGCCGGAGAAGATCGGAGGGGGGAAACGCCGCCGGAATCGCCTCCGGAGGGCTCCACCCCCCTCCGGCGTGTTCATCATCAACATCTACAGCAAGAACTTCTTCACCATCATCACCATGATGAAGGGGGAGTAGTCCACCCCCTGGACTAGGGTTTGTGGTGGTAACTTTTGTATCTCTCCTCTCTCTTGAGCTTCACTAATTAGTACCGTATGAGCTGCTGAACATGATTACGGTCATCTATGTAATACCTTTGTGGTGAATATTGTGGTGTGAGATGATTTGTTATGCATTTACCGTTGTGTTGGAGCTTTTGTGATTTGTCATACTTTGAAGTATGATGTATGTGGGTACGGGATGGCCGATGTGACACGGCATAGGTATTGAGTGACACAGTACCGCCCAACATCCTTTATCTGGGGGTAAAAAGAAAGAGTATGATGTGGGAGTGAGAGAAACCACGCTAGCCTTACGAGGGGTGACCTAGCAACACAAATGAGTATTTCTTTCAACTATGTGTTTTAGGACATATAGCCGTCATAAAAAGCTACCATTAAAACATGACAATTGTGTGTACTTTATCTATAACATGATGATCACCGTAGATGAGAGAGAGAGAGGATTAAGTGAACCCATGAACCATGTCCATTGTTCCTATAAGAAACACACACTTGAGCTTGTCCTCTTGCTACATAGAGGATTGGGCTTTCTCTCTTTGAGAGCTTTCACTTGCTACTACCTTTGTCTTGTCCTCTTGCAAAGAAGAGGATTGGGACACTTTTACATCCATCAAACCAACCATCTTGTTCTCTAAACTTGTTTAGCGCATAATCAACTAAAACTTGTGACACTTTAGTTGTAGGGAATAGATAACTTTTCCTTCTTGCTCCTGCGGATCGATACCTTACTTCCACATTGAGAGGTGCTACAGTGATCCCTTACTCTTGGGGTAATCAGGTGGCGGATGGGGGCTAGGGTTTCTGCCCCGGCCGCCCTTGGAGGGAGACGACATTCCCTACCGGTGCATATTCACTACTAAGTATTTAAAATACATTTAAAATGTATTTTAAAATGTCAAAAATTTACGAAAACTATTCGTGCATATATTATAATATAATATGTTAACAAAGTCGTTTCAGAATGTGTAAAAAAGATAAAATTGGGTCCTAAAATAAGTCTTTTCTGACTTTTTTCCTTGTCTTTTTACACGGGCTATAAAAAATCGTTTTTTCGCGAAACGACTTTGTAAACACATAAAATGACAGTATGTATTCGTGAATTTTTAGTTTAATTTTTTGGCATTTAAAAATATCACAGTGGATTTCACTTAAACCTTTAAATTTTAAGTTTGGCTAGGCTTTAAAACGTTCTTTGTTCCGACCTTCAAGGTATCGCAGTATCCATAAAACTAAGGTGCACTTCAAGCTTGTAGGTTGCCCACAAGCAACTAAAAACTGGAATGCATATCCAATGATCACACACCTCATATGATACCATGATACGTACCACATATAAAAATTAAATTTCGAAGTTCCAAAAAATTCCGAAAAAAAATTGTGGATATTCACAAGTTGTGTGTTTACGTTTCCTAGAATTTGCACAACCAAATTCAAAACATACGCATAGAACCAAAAATATGAGAAATCCAACATGAATAGTGTCACAAGAAGACAAAACACAAAATGACTCTATTCAAGTCATAAATTGTCTTTTTTTTTCGGTGTGTATGTTGAATTTGGTTTCGAAAATTACGGGGAATGTAAACACATTTCTTGTGAACTTTCAAGGATGGTATCATTTAAACTCTAGTATCACTAGATATTTTCCCTTAAAAACGGTTGCTCTCTCTCCTCCCTCTCACACATATGTGTATGCCAATAGTATATGTGGATCCTAGCTTATAGCTAAATCTCATCTTATACACTGTAGAAATTCTGTAGGACAGTTGGGTCCCACCTTACGGCAAAAACTTTAAACGACCCACCCTTGAGCTGTGCACTGCCACCCACCTTATCTTCCATTGACTATCTGTATCACGAGAATCATCGTAAGATCTCGCTAATCATACTTTTAGGAAAAAAGTTAGAAAAGTTAGAAAGTTAGAAAAGTTAGAAAGACTTACCAGACAAAAGAAACTTCTTTCTCACACACACATAAGCGGCGTTTTTTTTCTGCCGTGGGCACCCCTTTTCACCGGCGCTATGATCGGCGTATGTTATATATTCCCTCCGTATCAAAATAAGTGTCTCAAGTTTGTCTAAAAATGGATGTATCCATACATGAAACATGTCTAGATACATTCACTTTTGCACAAACTTAAGACATTTATTTTGGACGGAGAGAGTACGTTTCAATCATATTATGAGCGCCCAGTTCAATCCAGATTACTTATCAAAACGAAACGAAATCCCTGATTTGCTGATTAGTGATTACCGACTCTTCGCTCAATCTAATGGACGAATAAGCTGACCCGACGTGTGCTGCTCTTCACTCTATACCTTGTACGGACCGACCGCCGTATGAAAGCGTGAAAAGGAACGAGGAACGAAACAAATCAGTATACGTACTTTATACATACGTACATAGTACTTGGTGCTAAAGGTCATTCCAGCTGCTCTCTGTTCTACGTCACCATGGAGGACTCGCAAGCGGCGGCGGACCGGTTCAACTCCACACCTGACCTGCCTTCTTCTCGCCGCTCGATCTCGCTATGCTGACCCTTTTCTATGTCATGATGCCGCGATCATATTCCTATCATACCTCCCCTTGTATACTGTTAACTATTCACTTAAGTCCCAATTCGATAGTCTCACTGCTCGCAGCCTGACGATCTAGCTCGAGGGCTCGATGGTGCCGCTGATCATTGCAATTTTTGCAGTCCTTCCTTTGAGCTTCGCACCTGCGCAGCGACGGCAGGCAGACGCTGAACATTTGCTTGTGGATGGAGAAACTTGTGATTATGCCTGGGCATGGGAAGCCCGGCCCGAAATTTCAGGGATTGGGTGGGACTAGGTTTGCCCACGGGCTGGGCCTATGCCTCAGATTTCGGTCCGATGGATGGGACGGGACGGGACTAGGCTTTGCATATTGGTGTTTTAAGGAAGAGGCCCGGCCCAAGACCCGACGGGATTTTGCAGTCACGGGACGGGACTGGGCCTGAAATATAAGCCCGATGGTCGAGTCGGGCCGAGCCTAGGCCTGGGATTTTGACCGTGGGCTTTTTTAGGCCCGGCCCGGCCTATGGCCAGGTATACTTGTGATCATGCACCGATCCCTGTTTCTACGTTGGAACTGTTGAGAGAGTTACTTATAGCTGCTCCATGTGCATGTGGTGCTTATATTTGTCCGAGAGAAAAATTTACTTACATTGTGCCATCGACAAATTCTCTTTGTTTTTGGTTATTTTGCTTTGGCATCTGGATGGTGCTGGATACTTGTTATACTATCGTGGTGATGAATCTGGATGATGTGGGATTGTGGGCTCAACGTGCAACTGTGCCACCCAACTAGCTTCGATCAGTATAGTGAGGATCGCCATGAGATCTTGCCAAAAAAATACTTCAGGAAGAAACTGAAAGACCGACGACGTCGTACAACGTCATTCCAGGTGCTCCGTACAACGTCACCTGGAGGACTACTCTGCCGCCGCTCAGGCTCAAGCGACGGACGGCGGGCCAGTTCAACGCCACACCGCCTGTGCCCGGCGGTGCATTCACTGCTTGTCCCCGTTCCCAGCTATCCCGGCTCCCTTGTCCTCTTTGCCTACCTCCTCTCCCTTTCGAACCTACTTATATGTGTGTCACTCACCAGATCATCCGATCATCCCTGTCAGTATTAATTTGCGAATTCGATACTCTCTCTGCTCGCCTGAGAATTTAACGCAAGGGCTAGCTCAATCATGTCGCTGATCATTGCCACTTTTGCTGTCCTTGCTTTGAGCTTCACCCCTGCTCCTGGTGCTGCAGCGGCGGCGACGACAGACGCTGTCACGGCGAGGCGGCCGCTGCGGGGCAACGACACGATCGTCTCGGCGCAGGGCAAGTTCGAGGTCGGCCTTTTCAGCCCTGCTGGCAGCTCCGGCAGGTTCTACCTCGGGATCTGGTACAAGAACATCCCCGTCCAGACCGTCATCTGGGTCGGCAACCGCGCGACTCCCCTCGCCGACGTCGCCTCCGCCGAGCTCCGGTGTCCGCCGACGACGGCAACCTCGAGCTCGTCGGTCTCGCCAGCGCATCCTCGTCCACCCCAGCCGTCATGTGGTCGTCAAACCTGTCGACGTCCGCGTCTCTTCCGGGGTCGAACTACACCGCGGTGATCCGCGACAACGGCAACCTGGTTCTCGTGGACGGTGGGAACTCCTCCAACGTGCTGTGGCAGAGCTTCGACCACCCGACGGACACGCAGGTGCCCGACGCGTGGCTCGGGGAGAACAAGCTCACCGGCGAGTACCAGACGCTGACGTCCTGGCGGAACGCCCAGGACCCGGCCCCCGGGATGTTCTCCGACACGGTGGACCCCGCCGGCAGCAGCGAGTTCTTGTTCCTCTGGAACCGGTCCCGCACCTACTGGCGGAGCGGCGTCTGGATGGGCCGCATCTTCGCCGGGGTGCCGGACGCGACCAACAACGTCCTCTTCAACCAGACCTACGTCGAGACGCCGGCGTATCGGCGCGTCACCGACGTGCTCTACGACAACGCCACCATCACGCGCATGGTGCTCGACCTCAACGGCCAGATCAAGCAGTACATCTGGGTGCCCGCCAGCCAGAGCTGGAACTTCTTCTGGGCGGCGCCCACCGTGCAGTGTGACGTGTACGCGCTCTGTGGCGCCTTCGGCGTCTGCGACCAGAGGAGCCATCCGCCGTGCCGGTGCCCGCCCGGGTTCGCTCCGGCGTCGGATGTGGACTGGGCGCTTAGTGACTGGAGCGGTGGATGCCGGCGGATCTCGCCGCTCACGTGCGCGCGCAACGGGTCGACCACGGACGGGTTCCTGGCGCTCAATGGCGTAAAGCTCCCCGACGACTCGGTTGTTGCGGGCACCGTTCAGAGTGAAGCAGAGTGCGAGGCTGCTTGCCTAAAGAACTGCTCTGTCAGGCCTACACCTTCTCTGGCGGTGCGCCGTCTGGCACGGCGAGTTCCGCAACCTTGAGCAGCTCCACACGGACTCCAGCAGCTCCGGGTCAGGCATGTATCTCCGGCTTTCAGAATCAGGACTGCGAGACTTGCGCAGGGCAGACGGGAAGGAAGGGGGGAAGACGTTATGGCTTTTTCTTGGCATCGCATTGGCAGGTGTTGCAGCATTGGCCGTGTCGTTATTTCTGGCCTGGAGGATTGTTCTTGCCCGGAGGAGCATGTCAGTCGAGAAGGGCTCTTCCCTGGCCGTGTACAGCTACGGCGACCTCCGCGCCGCCACGAAGAACTTCTCGGACCGGCTGGGCGGCGGCGGCTTCGGCTCGGTGTACCGCGGCGTCCTGAGGCAGAAGCACAAGGGAGGCACCACGACGACGACCCAGGTGGCGGTGAAGAAGCTGGAAGGTCTCCGGCAGGGCGACAAGCAGTTCCGTACGGAGGTGAGCACGCTGGGGAACATCCAGCACGTGAACCTCGTCCGGCTCCTCGGGTTCTGCTCCGCGGGCGACGACGTCATGATGCTCGTCTACGAGTACATGCCTAACGGCTCCCTCGACGGCTCCCTCTTCGGCGGCGACGGCAGCAGCAGCCCGTGCCTGAGCTGGAGCGACCGCTACGGCATCATGCTCGGCGTCGCGAGAGGGCTGGCGTACCTGCACGACGGCTGCCGCGAGTGCATCATACACTGCGACATCAAGCCGGAGAACATACTGCTGGACGAGGGCATGTCCCCGAGGATCGCCGACTTCGGGATGGCCAAGCTGGTCGGGAGGGATTTCAGCCGCGCGCTGACGACGATGCGGGGCACCATCGGGTACCTGGCGCCCGAGTGGATCTCCGGCCAGCCCATCAGCGCCAAGGCGGACGTGTACAGCTACGGGATGGTGCTCTTCGAGCTCATCTCGGGACGGCGCAACTCCGAGGGGTACCACCGGCATGGGCATGGCAATGGCGGCAGTGAGGTGGAGGCGGCCGCCGTGGCGTCAGCGTTCTTTCCCGTGTGGGCTGCGGAGAAGGTCGTGGAAGGGGACGTGGGCGCCGTGGCCGACCCGCGGTTGGGCGGCGACGTGAGGGAGGAGGAGCTGGAGCGGGCGTGCAGGGTGGCGTGCTGGTGCATCCAGGACCAGGAGACGCACCGCCCGACCATGGCGCAGGTCGTGCAGGCGCTGGAGGGCGTCGTCCACGTCCACGCGCCGCCGGTGCCGCGAGCGCTCCAGCACCTCGCCTCACTCACGTAGTAGTAATCCACGCGCCGAATGTTCATTCGAGAGTGAGTCAAGATCAGAGCATAAACTACTTTAGGACTGTCGGAAGTAGTATATTGGCTAGTTTCTCCGTCGGGGGATTTGCTTTTCGAATGTTGGATTTCCGTAGGACCGTTGAACTGGGCAAAATTGATGATAAACCCCCAGTTCACGCGCCTTCTATCATATGCCCCCCTTTGTGTCCCCCACATGTCAGTGACACAAGGGGGGCATATGATAGAAGCCGCGCCAACTAGGGGGGGTTATCATCAATGCGACTCGCCGCTGCCCAAAATTTTAAACTACTCCCTCACTTCACTAATATTCTAAGATGTTTCAATATGCACGAACTAAAATAACTGAACATGTGCACTGAAATGGTCTATGTACTCGTACATTTTCATGAAAAGTTAAACCATTTTATAATAGTGTACAAAGTGAGTACCAATAATCAATAGTGGACCAAAAAACATTTTAAAGCTGAGCACACTATAAATTCGAGGTGCTAATTTTTTTGTCAAATAACCATGGAAATACACAATGGCGGCCACCCGGAAGCCCGGGCAACTTCCCAGGCAGCAGGCGCGCTGGATCCGCCACTGCCAATAATGAAATTTTAATGACACATATAATCCTAGACAATGGAAAAGCTCTAATGTTTTCTTGAAAATCTTCGGTCGATAGTTTTGAACATCCCTCGCTTTATGTAGCACATCATCAAGTCATCAGAAAGGCGTCGTCGACATCTTGTTACATAGCTCGGTCTTAGTGATCTTCATCACTGAGAAGATGCTTTCTACTATTGTCGTCACGGACGGTAAAAGTAATATCAACTCTAAAGGTTTCAAATATCAAGACAAACTCTAAAATTTTCAATTCTCCGTGTATGAACAATGAATAGTCGTAAATTTTTGTATGCTTCTACTCATAATTAGAGAATTCCCATGGTGAATCTATGTAAAACCAGCAAGCGAATTCACATTGAACATAAAAATTGAGTCCTTTGAGTTCAAGCAAGATAAGTTCTGAAACAACTCTGAAGATAGATCATTATAGTGATGGTCAAAATCCGTGGTAAGAAATCCTTTAGCAACCTAGAAGGTGTGCAAATTGTGAAAATAATCAATTGTGGCCTGATGTCTTTCCCCTTTTACTTAGTTCCCCTCATTTTATTAGCTACTCCCTCCGTATCAAAATATAAGAATTATTTGTCTAGATACATGTGTGCCGAAAAAGGCTAGAAATTCTTATATTTTGATACGAAGGGAGTATTACTTAGGATTGCGATGTCATTTCCTGTGCAAATTCATATCTTTTAAAAAGATCTCTCAACCAACATTGAAGATAAAATAGTCGGTAGAAAAAACATACTTTACTTAATCAACAATTGAAGTCCATGTCTAAAAGCAAAACTATGGTACATACTCCTATAAACCGTGTCTATCGGGAACTGCACCGTTACACAATTAATAATCTTTGTTAAATCCTACAGTAGTCATTGATTTTAATTGCAACTAGCCAAACTTAATTTGGATGATATGCCTCGACGTGATATCTTCATTTAGGACCTTTGTATCTTGTTTTAAATATAATAGATTGCGTAACCATGTCCAGACATCCTTAACCAAAGACATTCACTCAACTGGTACACAATTAGAACTTTAGATCAATAAATTAACAAAGCCAAGTAGAATCAGCCATCGCTTACACTGTTCAAAGTCGGTTTTTGTTAGTTCGAGGATTAGTTTTGCAAAGAAAGAATTTGGTTATTGACTAGACTGGACTAGACTAGACTTAGTCCATGTTTTCGGCTCGGAATGAGTTTTACGCAGTGTTCTAAAACAAGCACAGCTTTCTCATGCGGATGAAATTATTCAAATACACATCTCTGAAATTTTTCACCAATATCAAGGTAGGACAGCTTCCTTACCATGCCATACCGGAAGCTCTGCCCCAGCTTATTACTACTATTGTTTTCATTTCCTCTACCTGCACGGTGGTATTTTCTAACGACCATAATCTGAAGCGAAGAGAGGCTAGGCTATTGTGTGGTCGTGCGGAAAATTGTGTGCACACCTAAATCCCTTGGCAGGTTAGGGGTCAAAATATGCATACATATGTTGAATTATGCTATGTGCATATGATGGCGCTGGTTCAAATTACTGATAGATGGTCTGCGAGTTCAGATTCCGGTGGAGGTTGGTAACTTGTTCCTGGTCTCCATGCCTCCAGGGGCGTGTTGCACTATGAGCATCACCTCGTGGTTCCTCCATGCCTCTAGGGACGTGTTTGGTTGCCCGTGAAATGTCCATACAAGTTCTAGGGAGCCAACTTCGACATGTTTGGTTGCCTCACGAGTGGGCTGGCTTGCGCTCGCACGGTGAATAAAACGCACCAAAGCTTGGCTCTAGAGCAGTGGCGGAGCTTGGGCCAACTGGCCGTGTGTTGGGGGGGGGGGGGGGGGGGGCTTCTTAGGCATCTTGGGTCAGTATTCGGGGTGCAAATGGCCGAATATCACTGATTTTGGAGGCAAGAGGGCAAAAAACGTACTAGTTTTTTGGGTAAAATTTTCTTTGGCTGCCCCCCCCCCCCCCCTCCCCTCCCGAGTTGTACATAGCTCCACCACTGGTCCAGAGGAACCCTCGAATCGACCGTTTCCACAGAGCCAACTTTGTTAGGCGAACATCGATGGCTCACTGGTGCATAACCTTGCACGTGGCTTTTCCCCTCGGTTCACTTAATCTCATTCAGTTAATCCCCTCTAATATACAAAATCTTTCAATTAATCCCCTCTAATCTACAAAACAACGCTTGATTCGAAATAAGTTGTACACAAAAAAGATGCGACATTGTGATTCCACTCCCGTGATCGGTTTTAAGTTTTTTTGACTGTACCTCCTTAATTTCGTGCTTATGTCCGGAGCTTTTTCAAAATTCATCGCGCACATGTGACCATTAAAATTTCCTTGGAGGAATATGTTCATCTCGTTGTTTGGCACAACATTCGCTTTGCAATAAAAACTTTACGGAGAACATGACTCAAAACTCGTAAAAGAACCATCATGGTAGTGGACAATGCTGCGATGTACCGGGCGGCGAAGCTTGAGGCAGCCGGGCCTTGCCGAAGCTGCCCGACACCAGCAATGGAGCGACTGCGTGCTGGTGAGGCTCAGTCGACGTTGGGGGCAGAGCCGGAGGGTTCTGGCAGAGCACCGTCGTTGACTGTGACTCGGGAAGTTGTTGTGCAGCGAAGTGACAGTCGTCAACCATCAGTGGCGATGCCGGTAGAGAAGTGGAGCCAGACGGCTGGGGTGTCTCCCGGAGTGCAAACTCTGGGGAGGGCACCGGTGAATGCTAACCATCAAATGCGGAGAGAGTTGATTCAGAAACATAGCTGTATCAGGATGGAGGAAGAGCACAACACACGATCAAATTTGGTCAATTCCTTGCTCCAATGTTGGGAGCGATTGGTGCAGGCATAATTAAAAGCTTCGGATGTTTTCCTGCGCAGAATTCGGCGGAACTCGTTTGGTGTTATGGATGGAAAGGAAGCTGGTTTTTCGGTACTGAGGGTGCCTGTATTCAGAGCAAGAATACAATAGATAGGTTGGAAAATTCTAAGTCTGGTGAGCAGGGGAAGCAGCCTCTGATGCTGTGCAGGTTGGGGTTACTGGGCCAAAAGAGCTTGGACCGCAGAAACATTTTGTGTGGGCTTGCTTGGGATGGCAGGCCGCTTTCGGTGGAAACCTGGGCCTCGATGACAGATAATAGAGGTGCCTGGATCTGGATCCCGAAATCTCAGCATATTTCTAAATCCACTCTAGGGTTCTTGGCGTCCAGAGAGGAGGTGAGGCGATTCGGCGGCGGTGCTCACAGGATTACGCGCTCGTCGGAGAAATTGGTCGACGGACGCTCTTTTGCGCAAGTGGTGGCTGGGATGTTCAGGCAGGAGTGGAACGGGGGTGATGGAAGGAACAACCTCCGATGCCGCCTTTTGTTGATGAGCAGGATCGAAGGTTCAAGCGCAAGTACGATGATCGTGATTTGGAGGAGCCAAGGGGAGATTTTCAGGACAGGAGGTTCGGGAATTTCGGAAGGGTAGGTCCCAGAAGAAACTTCAATGGGGATAGAGATTTGCAGAGGGATGGTCCACGCATGCCAACTGAGCAGGAGATCCAGAAAGAGAAAGAGTACAGAGAGAAGCTGCTGAGGGAAAGGGAGAAGGAGATTGCTGGGGCAAAGGAGGGTCAAACTGGGCTGCTGTGGTTGATACATCTCAAACGTATCTATAATTTTTGATGTTCCATGCTTGTTTTATACCAATTGCTACATGTTTTGCATCTACTTTATATCACTTTTATACATTTTTTGGGACTAACCTATTAACAAGATGCCGAAGTGCCAGTTCCTGTTTTCTGCTGTTTTTGTATTCCAGAAAAGCTAGTCTGGAAATATTCTCGGAATTGGACGAAACTACACGGGGGTCCCTATTTTTCCAGAACACCCTGACGGAGCGAAGGAGCACGGAGAGGAGCCAGGAGGGCCCCACGCACCTAGGGCGCGGGCCCCCCTCTGCCGCGCCCTAGGGTGGTGTGGGCCCCTCGGGGGTCTCCAGCCGCCGCCCTTTCGCCTACTTATTCCCCCCGACGCGAAAACCCTAAGTACCTGAGCAAATATCCACGAAAAGTTCCAGAGACGCCGCCGCCGTCAACCCTAGCTCGGGAGGGTTCAGAACCTCTTCCCGGCACCCTGCCGGAGAGGGGAATCGTCACCGGAGGCTTCTACATCGCCATGCCTGCCTCCGGAGTGATGCGTGAGTAGTTCATCCTTGGACTACGGGTCCATAGCAGTAGCTAGATGGTTGTCTCTCCACTTTGTGCCATCATGTTTAGATCTTGTGAGCTGCCCTACATGATCAAGATCATATTATTGTAATGCTACATGTTGTGTTTGCTGGGATCCGATGAATATTGAATATATGTCAAGTTGATTATCAATCTATCTTATATGTTATTTAAGATCTTGCATGCTTTCCGTTACTCGTAGATGCTTTGGCCAAGTAGATGCTTGTAACTCCAAGAGAGAGTATTTATGCTAGATAGTGGGTTCATGCTCCGTTTAACCTGGGACAGTGACAGAAAGTTCTAAGGTTGTGGATGTGCTGTTGCCACTAGGGATAACCTAACGATGCTATGTCCACGGGCATATGTGTTTGTTTACATTACGCACTTTACTTAATGCAATTATCCGTTGCTTGCAACTTAATACCAACGGGGGACTCGGATGACAACCCGGCGGTGGATTATTAGTCATAGATGCTGTTGGATAACGGTCTATGTATTTGTCGTAATGCCCAATTAAATATCATAGTAGTCATCATGTCATGTATATGCATTGTCATGCGCTCACTATTCGTCAATTGCCCAGCTGTAATTTGTTCACCCAACATGTTAGTTATCTTTTATGGAGAGACACCACTAGTGAACTGTGGACCCCGGTCCATTCTTTTACACTGATTAAACAACCACAAACTGCAAACTGTTCCTTTTTCATTCTCTGCAATTTAATACTCATTTTCCACACCATACGTTTAATCCTTTGTTTTCAGCAAGCCGTGAGATTGACAACCTCACTGTTTCGTTGGGGCAAAGTAGTTTGATTGTGTTGTGTGCAGATTCCACGTTGGTGATCGAGTACGGCGCCACAACCTTCTGAAGAGTTGCTGCTCCTACTGGTTCGATAACCTTGGTTTCTTTCTGAGGGAAAACTTGCTGCTGAACTATCATACCTTCCTCTTGGGGTCTCCCAACGAACGTGTGTTTCACGTCATCAAGCTATTTTTCTGGCGCCGTTGCCGGGGAGACAGCAGTCTTCTGCAAGGGGAGTTTCACGCTTCCAATCTCTTTACTTTGTTTTTGTCTTGCTTAGTTTATTTTATTTTATCTTGTTTGCTTTCAATTATCAAAAACACAAAAAAATTAGTTACTTGCATTTAGTTTATTTTCAGTTTTGTTTTCTGTTAGTTATCATGTCTGGTTCGGCTCATCATGTTTTGGTTCCTGAAGTTGAGGTTCGATCTTTTAAGCAACAAAGTGGAGAAAGTTTGAAAGATGCTTGGTATAGAATCAGCGATGCTCATCGTAGGTGTACTAAAAAATATTCCACTATGATCCTGCTTAGAAATTTTTATGTTGGCATAACTAGCTGGTATAGATATGTCTTGGACACTTTGACGGGAGGTAACTTTCTTGGTACCCTGCGTTGGAAGCTAGTTATATTATTGAGAGTCTAGTAGGAACACCACCTGTTAGTAACATTAAAAATGAGATCACCTTGGAAGATGTTATAAAGAAATTGGAGTCTATAGAGAAAAATTTGCCAAATCTCCTTGATAGTACTAGCAAAGTTGATGAATCACTGGGAACCATTAATGAAAGAATTGCTGTTTTAGAAACTAGTACTATTCAAGATAATCAAAATCTTAGGATTGGTGAATTAGAGGAGGCTATGGATGTAATAAGTTCTACTTTTACCTCTTTTGTAGAGAGCAAAAATTTATGTATGTGCCAAAAATTTCTAAACCAAAACCCACGGGTGTGTTTAAAACGGATAACGTGTTCAATGAGCTTGAGGGTGAGTCACATAATGGTCTATTTAAATTTTCTTCCCAAGAATTACGTAAACTGAAAAGTCCTAGTGTGACAAACCCTGTTCTTGATGAAGCTTTTGATGAATTAGACCTTTCTTCACTTGGTAATACTTGATGCATGCTTTGTGCCTAGCTAAAAGGCGTTAAAGAAAAGCGCTTATGGGAGGCAACCCATTATTTTTTTCTGCAATTTTTCTTTTATTGAGTCAAGGAGGATGTTTACTTCTGTAGCAACTCCTTTGTATCTTTATTTTCTCGCATTGTTGTGCCAAGAGTAGCCTCTAATGTTAAGATGATGCTTAATTTTGATTGCTGCGCAGAAACAGATTTTTGCTGTTCACTGTACGAAATTCCTAAAATCACCAGATTGTTAATTAAATCTGAAATTTTTGTGCGTAATCTTTATGAATGTCTGAAACTTTCATTAGTTCAGAGTTTTCGATCTGAGCGTCGTAAGTGCCTGAAAAAATTCGTCTTTGCGGACTGTTCTGTTTTAGACAGATTATGCCTTTTTATTTTGCATTCTCTCTTTTACTAGTGTTGAGTGAAATTCTTTTTTGGGTGGAAGAGCTTCACATAACATCAGTGGCTGTAGCTAATGTTTAAAGTAACAAATCATATTGCGTCTTTATAGAACATGTGAATTTTTGATTATGCACTAACCCTCTAATGAGATCTACTTTGAGTTTGGTGTGACGGAAGTTTTCAAGGGTCAAGAGAGAAGGATGATATAATAGGATCAAGAAGAGTGAAGAGCTTAAGCTTGGGGAGGCTCCCATGGATCTCCCCAGCATATTTCAAGAAGACTCAAGCGTCTAAGCTTGGGGATGCCCAAGGCATCCCCTTCTTCATCGTCAAAATTATCAGGTCATCTCTAGTGAAACTATATTTTAATTCTTTCACATCATATGTGCTTTTCTTGGAGCGTCTGTGTGCTTTTATTTTCAGTATTGCACTTTTATTTTCAATAAAGCTTGACTGGACCCTAGCATTCTTGATTGGGAGAGAGACACGCTCCGCTTTTTCATGAGAATACTCCTATTCTTCACTTATATTTGTTGAGTATTCATATCTAGCGCTGTTCAGCTTTTAGCTCTTGTTTTCATGTATCTCTTGTCAGAGCTATTAGCTTTCTTTTGTAGAAAGTACTCTCTTGCTTCACTTATATTTGTTTGGAGAGTTGATGAAATAAATTGATTGGTGTTTGGTTGGTTCAGAAAATGTTGCATGTGGTAATTGGTATAAGGAAAAACTTGCTTAATCTTGTAGATCACTAATGGATAACTTGATGCTTGTCAATTGTTTTGAGTTAACAAGTAGATCATGATTAAATTGTGCATCACATGAGTTAAGCCTATTAGTGAAGAACTACCGTAAAGCTTGTTGAAAATTTGGTTTGCATCGGTGGTATCTCTAAGGTCTAGATATTTTCTAATAACAGGGTTTGGTTAACAAGGAAGACGGTATGAAGTCTTATAACGTTTGCAATATGTTTGTCATATAAAACTTGGTGTACGGGTTGATATTCTTGTTTGCTTACATAACCTTGCTAGCCTAAACTCTGTACTGAGAGGGAATGCTTCTCGTGCATCCAAATCCTTGAGCCAAAATCCATGCCATTTGTGTCCACCATAACTACCTATATGTGGTATTTCCTTGCCACTCCAAGTAAATTTTTCATGTGCTACCTTTAAATTATTCAAAATGTTATTATTCCCTTTTTGTGTCAATGTTTACTAGCTCATGAGGAATTAGTGTGGTTATTCTTTATTCTATTTGTGAATGGACTTTTACACCTGGACTAGTGGCATATACATCCGCTTATCCAATAACTTGCAAAAAGAGCTGGCAACGGGGTGCCCAGTCCCAATTAATTACAACTTTAACCAATTAATTCTCTTCACACTTTTGCCCTGATTCATCAGTAAGCAATGACAAACAGTGAAATACCTGAATGTGTGTAAACCAAAGAGAAAGAGGGATGATCTGCCTTGCTGGTAGAAATAACGTCCTTCATGGGAGCCGCTCTTAAAAGTCCGTTGACAGGTAGAATACTGTTCTCACCCGCTACCATTCGTTGACAATTAACAAACACCTCTCAAAAATAGATACTCCTCCATGGTATGTGATTGATGGAAGGCACCCGAGGATTCGGTTAGCCATGGCTTGTGTTAGCAAGGTTGGGAGGAGTATCAAATATTTTATGCAATCTCTATATGCTTTCAAAAACCTAAAAGCTCTAGCACATGATTTAATCCCTGCTTCCCTCTGCGAAGGGCCTTTCTTTTACTTTTATGTTGAGTCAGTTTTCCTATTCTTTCTGTCTTCCACAAGCAAACACTAGTGTCAACTTTGTTACAACATGCGTTATATGCAATGTATTGGACTTGTTATACTACTTTGTGTTGACAATATCCATGAGATAAATATGTTGAAAGTTGAAGCAAATGCTGAAACTAAATTCTTCCTTTGTGTTGATTAAATACCTTTTATTAGAAACTATTGCTTTATGAGTTAACACTTATGCAAAACTGTTTGATGCTTGTCTCGAAAGTACTATTCATGAAAACGTTTAGCTTGTGTGATTCATTGTTTACTCATTATCTATTTGGTAGCAAATTATAGACCATTGACTTGGATCACTTCATTCATTTACATGTGCCTTGCAATATTATATGATCAAGATTATGATGTAGCATGTCACCTCAAAAATTATTTTGTTTTTATCGTTTACCTACTCGAGGACGAGTAGGAACTAAGCTTGGGGATGCTGATACGTCTCAAACGTATCTATAATTTTTGATGTTCCATGCTTGTTTTATACCAATTGCTACATGTTTTGCATCTACTTTATATCACTTTTATACATTTTTTGGGACTAACCTATTAACAAGATGCCGAAGTGCCAGTTCCTGTTTTCTGCTGTTTTTGTATTCCAGAAAAGCTAGTCTGGAAATATTCTCGGAATTGGACGAAACTACACGGGGGTCCCTATTTTTCCAGAACACGCCTGACGGACGAAGGAGCAAGGAGAGGAGCCAGGAGGCCCCACACGCACCTAGGGCGCGGGCCCCCCTCTGCCGCGCCCTAGGGTGGTGTGGGCCCCTCGGGGGTCCCAGCCGCCGCCCTTTCGCCTACTTATTCCCCCCGACGCGAAAACCCTAAGTACCTGAGCAAATATCCACGAAAAGTTCCAGAGACGCCGCCGCCGTCAACCCTAGCTCGGGAGGGTTCAGAACCTCTTCCCGGCACCCTGCCGGAGAGGGGAATCGTCACCGGAGGCTTCTACATCGCCATGCCTGCCTCCGGAGTGATGCGTGAGTAGTTCATCCTTGGACTACGGGTCCATAGCAGTAGCTAGATGGTTGTCTCTCCACTTTGTGCCATCATGTTTAGATCTTGTGAGCTGCCCTACATGATCAAGATCATATTATTGTAATGCTACATGTTGTGTTTGCTGGGATCCGATGAATATTGAATATATGTCAAGTTGATTATCAATCTATCTTATATGTTATTTAAGATCTTGCATGCTTTCCGTTACTCGTAGATGCTTTGGCCAAGTAGATGCTTGTAACTCCAAGAGAGAGTATTTATGCTAGATAGTGGGTTCATGCCTCCGTTTAACCTGGGACAGTGACAGAAAGTTCTAAGGTTGTGGATGTGCTGTTGCCACTAGGGATAACCTAACGATGCTATGTCCACGGGCATATGTGTTTGTTTACATTACGCACTTTACTTAATGCAATTATCCGTTGCTTGCAACTTAATACCAACGGGGGACTCGGATGACAACCCGGCGGTGGATTATTAGTCATAGATGCTGTTGGATAACGGTCTATGTATTTGTCGTAATGCCCAATTAAATATCATAGTAGTCAACATGTCATGTATATGCATTGTCATGCGCTCACTATTTGTCAATTGCCCAGCTGTAATTTGTTCACCCAACATGTTAGTTATCTTTTATGGAGAGACACCACTAGTGAACTGTGGACCCCGGTCCATTCTTTTACACTGATTAAACAACCACAAACTGCAAACTGTTCCTTTTTCATTCTCTGCAATTTAATACTCATTTTCCACACCATACGTTTAATCCTTTGTTTTCAGCAAGCCGGTGAGATTGACAACCTCACTGTTTCGTTGGGGCAAAGTAGTTTGATTGTGTTGTGTGCAGATTCCACGTTGGTGATCGAGTACGGCCACCAACAACCTTCTGAAGAGTTGCTGCTCCTACTGGTTCGATAACCTTGGTTTCTTTCTGAGGGAAAACTTGCTGCTGAACTGCATCATACCTTCCTCTTGGGGTCTCCCAACGAGCGTGTGATTCACGCCATCAGTGGTTCAACCGCTTGGGAAGAAGAAGAGCTTGTTGTATTGTCACAAGTGTACAAAAACGGGTCATACGCAGAAAGATTGCACTGCTCCTCCAACATGCTACTTATGCAAGAAATCGGGGCATGTGGCGCTGGATTGTGTGGAAAAGGAGACAAAATTAAGGGTTTGCGGCAGTGGAGCAACTGACAAGATGTTCTTCAGTATCAGGCTAGCTGTCCCTACTGATGTATCTACGCCATCTACTGTCACAGGTGTGATGAGGGTAATGACTGGAGAGTGTACCGCGGAGGAGGTTTTGTTGGAGCTAGCTCAGCTATTTGAGAGGGATTGGATATGGAGGCTCAAACCACTGGGGGAAAAAGAGTTTCTGGTTGAGCTCCCTGACCAGGCTTCTAGGCGTGATCTGATTAAATTTGTCAATGGATTTAACTTCATCTCGGATGATAGCATCCGTGTGAAAGTTTCTGAATCTCTGAGAGAATTTGAAGCTTTTGGTATGTTAGAGGAAGTCTGGGCGAGGGTTTTTGGTCTGCCAAATTGGGCTCGTTTTGAACAAGCAGTGTGGGAGCTTGCCTTCATGGCTGGCGAACCAAGGGGAGTGGACTGTGATTCCCTGAGTGGCAGAGATCCAGTGAGAGTCAAGATTGCGTGCAAGGATAAGTCGCAAGTGGATGGTTTCTATAATGTGTACATCAATGGCAGAGGTTTCCGTCTTGAGTGGGAAGTGATCACCAATTCGATCTCAGAGTCTTCGCATAACTCGAAAGGAGATGATGGAGATGATGATGATGAGGAGGAGGAGGCGGAGAGCAAAAGGCGGGAGGAGGGAAAACGAAAAGAGGAGCAGAGGAAGGCAGATTTGTCCAAGAATAAAGAGGGGGGGGTGCAGGCTCGAGCAACTGTCCCAAGAAGAAAAGCTATGACAAGAACACCAAAAAGTGCAATCTGGACACTCTTGAGGAAGAGAAAGAGAGTGGCGATGACAAGTCACAGGAAGATGACGCTATGATGTATTATGGAAGTGATTCTGTTCCCAAATGTCTGACCTACTATGCTGAGAAAGTGGATATTCCAGAAGTTTGTATGTCAGATGAAGATTCTGAACCTCTTGATGCCACTCCTGTTGCTTATGCACCACCAGTTGGGAATAAGCAGTGGGATGGTACCACTCCTTGGACGCTGGTGTCACACTCGAAGAAGAAGCAAGTGGTGGAGCCGGCAAAGGGGAAGAAACCGGTGGTGGCGACTAGGCAAAGTGTCAGGCTTCAAGGCAAGGAGGATGGGCTGCCAGTGAAGCTGCGAGCCAAAATCAAAGCATCTAAGAAGAACGACATTTCAGGTACGCTTAAAGGCTTTCATGTTCTTAGTGATTTACAAAATGATGTTATAGCTAAAACTGCTCTAGATAGTGGAATTATCCTGGGTGATAATGAGACTGAAATTAACAGACAAGTTAACATTTTCAAAGCTAAAGAGTTGGCTGAGGCTGTTTTGGCAGCAACTCGTGCTAAGGTTGCGGTAGAAAAAGAGACTCCTGCAGGTCTGGAAACTCAGGAAGACATCGAGGGGGAAGAGGTGGCTTCTGATCAAGAGAAGATGGATGGGGTTCGGGAGAGTCAGGATGTGGGGGAACTGGAGGGTGTAGACACTCCTGTTTCGCCCCTAAAACACTTGGAGGATGATTTGGAAAAGAGCTAGGAGAGAGAGGATTTTTGACAAAAAACAAGTAAGGTAATGGGGCCAGGAAAAGTGGAGGTAGCTCCACTAAAAAGAAGGGGAGGAAGCAGAAGAAGGGTGGGGGTGGGAGAAAAAGTAAAAGATGACTATTCTTTTTTATAATGCAAGGGGGTTGGGGGCTGTGGGCAGGAAGCAGCAAATTGGTGACATAGTGATTAAGAAGCAGGTCAAATTTATTTGTTTGCAGGAAACAATTTGTGAGAGTGTCAAGGAAGGCGATGCGCATGTTGGGTGGAGGTTTCTGTTACGATTGGAACGTTAAAGCAGCTAATGGGCACTTAGGGGGGGCTCCTCATTGCAGTCAGAAGTGACTGTTTTGAGGTTTTGAGTCAGGATCAGGGTGATTTCTTTGTCAATTCGCAGGTTAAAGATAGAAATAATGGTTTTGTGTGGGAAATAGTGAATGTTTATGGTCCTGTGAAAAATGAATTGAAGGATGCGTTCTTGGCTGAAATAACAGACAAGGTACTGCGCACGCAGGTGCCGGTAGTTGTGGGTGGGGATTTCAATATGATTCGATATGACCATGAGAAATCAAAGGGGTGCTTCATAGATCTATTATGTTCAAGTTTAACACGATGATTAATCTATTGGCACTGCGAGAGTTGTTTCGCAGTGGCAGTAGGTACACTTGGACTAATAAGCAAGTTAATCCCACTATGGAGGTCTTGGACAGGGTGCTAGTCTCGGTTTTTTGGGGAAGCGGCCTTTCCTTTGGCTTCGGCCTCTTCTAATATCAGGTCTGGTTCTGATCATGTTCCTATCTTGGTGGATTTTGGTGAAACTGTTGTCCTGAAAACCAAAAGGTTTCGAATGGAGACCTCTTGGTTTGCGAATGGCGAGTTTAAAACCTTGGTTCTGGGTAAGTGGCCGTCGCGTAGGCGTGGTTATATCCTGGACCATTGGAAATTCCAGCAAGCTGAGCTTAGGAAGTGGATGAAAGGGTGGGCGGCAAACACGAAAGGGGAATCTAGAAGAACTAGGAATCACATTATGGACGAGATCAAAAATTTGGATGAGAAAGGAGACCTTGGTGAGCTTGATGAGTCAGATTGGGCAAGAAGATATAGTTTGGAGGAGGTTTTGTCAAAAATTAACGCTGATGAAGAATTATATTGGTAGCGCAGAGGAGGTGAGCAATGGATTTTGAAAGGAGATAATAATACGTCCTTTTTTCATTCGGTAGCGAATGGACGACGGCGCAAAACTGCCATCTTATCTCTTGAAGAAGAGGGAATTACTATAGAGGATCCAGAGCTGCTGAAGGTTCATATAACCGAGTTTTACAAAAATCTTTTTGGTAAAATGCCTGCTTCCAATGTTAGACTTCGGCCTGAGATTTGGAGAAGTGGTGGTAGAGTTTCGGAGGACGATTGCAGGGAGCTGGTTAAACCTTTCTCGATGGACGAAGTTGAGACAGCTGTGACAAAAATGAAAACAAATACAGCTCCAGGCCCGGACGGTTTTCTGGTTCTTTTCTACAAGGAGTTCTGGTCTAGGTTGAAAGGGTTGGTAAAGGAAATGATGGATGATCTGCATGCAGGAAGGTTGGATCTCGGAAGACTGAATTATGGTGCTATCACTCTCATTCCTAAAGTTAAAAATGCAAGTGTGATAAAACAATATCGACCAATCTGCCTCCTGAATGTCATTTTCAAGATTATTACTAGGGTACTTATGACCAGATTGATTAAAGTGGCTGAAAAGATAGTACATATCACACAGCCTGCTTTCATTCCCGGGAGACATATTTTGGAAGGGGTGGTGGTTCTAAGTGAGGTTATCCATGAGTTGAAAAGGACAAATGCGAATGGCATTATCCTTAAACTCGATTTCGAGAAAGCATATGACAAGGTGCAGTGGCCATTCTCGATGGATGTCCTCCGTAAGAAAGGTTTTTGTGAGCAATGGATCAGCTGGATTGCTTTGGCGGTGGAAACAGGCAAGGTGTGTATAAATATAAATGGGGAGAACGGGGACTATTTCAGAACCTATTGTGGCCTGCGTCAGGGGGACCCTTTGTCTCCAATCCTTTTTGACATTGTGGGAGACGTTCTTGGTGCTATGATTTCGGCAGCAAAGAACTCTGGCCATTTGAGGGGTCTAGTGCCTCACCTTATTGATGGAGGGCTGACTCACCTTCAATACGCGGATGATACGGTGCTTTTTATTGCTAATGATGATGGTTCTATTGCTACAATTAAGCTTCTGATGTTTTGTTTTGAGGCTATGTCAGGCTTAAAGGTGAATTACCAGAAGAGTGAAATTCATGTGTTTGGGATTGATCAAGATGAACAACGTAGGGTTGCTAACTTGTTCAACTGTGAGATTGGATCTTTTCTGATGAAATATTTGGGGATTCCGGTTTCGGACAGGAAACTGCTTATTTCTGATTTAGAGTTTATTGTCGATAAGATTAAAAAGAAGTTGGGGGCTGGCAGCCGGTTTCGTCTGGTGGGAGGAAGGCTTGATCGATTCTTGCCTTAGTAACTTGGCCACTTATATCATGGGGTTCTATCTTCTACCTGATGGCATCCATCATGCGGCTGATATGGCAAGGGCCAATTTCTATTGGGAGGACAAGGGAGAAAAACACAAATATCATATGGTCAAGTGGGATGTTATGTGCAAACCGAAAGAATTTGGTGGCATGGGTTTTGCTGATAGCAAAATGAGAAACATTTCTCTCCTAGCCAAGTGGATTATCAAGTTGGAGCGAGGTGACCAAGATTTGAGTTGTCAAATCTTGAGGAAAAAGTATTTGGGAGAGGGAAGTTTTTTCCGGTCGGATCCATCTGGGGGCTCGCAATTTTGGAAAGGTTTGCACTCTATTAAAAAATTCGTAAAAAGGGGGCTGGCTTATAAAGTTGGTAATGGAAGGAAGATAAATTTTTGGAATGATGTTTGGCTGGGTCAAGTCCCGCTGGGGGTTTGTTTCCCAACCATTTTTGCTCACTGTTTGAACCATGATGTGACGGTGGCTGACGTTTTGCAACCAAATGGAATCCACCTTGATTTTAGAAGATCGTTTGGGACAAATGAATTGAGAGAATGGGAGGAGCTGAGAATTAGTCTGGGAGAGGTGCAGCTGTCGGCTAATCAGGATGTGGACTTTTGGGCTATCACCAATAATGGCAGATACACAGCGAAATCGATGTATAATATGATTCTTGACCCTGGGGTGGTTGATAACGATACGAAAGAACTGTGGAGTTCAAGTATGCCTTTAAAGATAAAAATCTTCCTTTGGATGTGTTGTCAGGGTCGTATCCAAGTTACTGCTAACCTAAAAGCCAAAGGCTGGCCAGGGGAGCTCGGTTGCATCCTTTGTGGGGAGCCTGAGTCGACTAATCATCTGATTTTTTGGTGCCCTCTTTCTCACTTCAGCTGGTGGTGCTTGAAAGAGGCTCTGGGTTGGGATCGGCCCCCGAGTAGTTGCCAAGATTTCTTGGAACTGCGGGGGTGTAAGTCAGGGGCTAAGAGAAAGTTTAGTTGGGCAGTGTTGGGTGCGCTGGCCTGGTCTATTTGGAGTACCAGGAACGACTTAGGCCCAGTTCTTTTGAGCTGTAGCTTGTGCATAAGCCACTCCGGCTTGAGCTGTCCAGAGAAACCACAGTGAAAATAAGCTCATGAGAAATTGTAGTCCAGTTCTTTTCGGCTTCCATCGTTCTGGCTTATTTTCTGAGCAGTATGATGATAAGTCTGTAATGCCCCTGAGATTTTGTGTTTTGACTACCTAAATTCGAGAGCATCATGAAGAGCTAAACATTGGCAGAAAACAAATATAACAATAGTGCTTGCACCATTCGGTATGAACAACTAGTACAATGTTTGAAGCATTGCAGCCACTGACGCTAGTACAATGTAACTTCCGTACAAAATTAGCTCCGGCCCGCAAGCAGATCGACACTAGCAATGAAACTTCAGCCAATGATCGATGCATGACAGTGAGGAGGCAGCAGCGAACGCCGGAGGTTGGAGGTGTGGCTAGCGAGGTCCGGATGGCTGCAGCCGGAGGTGGGATAAGGCAGCAGCATACGGCCGTAGCAGATCGATCCCCGCGGACGAGGAGGCCACAGGAGGGTGGTGGCCGCAACGCTGGTGTACGGCAGCAGCAGAACGAGCCTCGGCCGGCGAGCTCGACCTCGCCTCAATCCGACGATGACGGAGCCGGGCCGACGGGAATGGAGGCGGGCCGACGAGGACGGAGGACGGAGCCGGGCCTACGGGCTATCCTCCTCTCGAGCGGCGGGGTGGCCGGTGGCGACGGGAGAGGTCGGTCGGCCGGCGGAGCACCGGTGGAGCGCCGGAGCCGGAGCGGCGGTGGATGGCCGGCGCAGCAAGGTCGCCTTGTGGCACCAAACTAGGGGCGCCCATGGAGCAGCGGGGTGCCGGGAGGAGGCGACGGCCGGCGGCGGCGGCGCAGAGGAACCCTAGCCAGGGAGCTCGGCTGCCACGGGAGGGGTGAGAGGAAAACTCCTTCGCTAGGGAATGGATGGAAAAAAAAGAAAAGGATTCGAGGGGAAAGCGCAGGAGACAGCTCGGTGGCAGTTTAACGTAAATCTCACGTGAAACAGGGGCAATCCCGAATAACGTTTCGCTGGACTTGCGGGAAGCTGCGCGCGGCGGCGGGAAGTTGGGGTAGGGTGGCTTTTTCCCAGTGTGAAGAAATGGTGGAAGCTGGCTGCCCAGATAAACGGCTTAAATTCGAGTTATTTTGGGATTAGGCTTATTTTGACCATTAAGCTGTCTATAAGCCCCAAAAAAACTAGGCCTTAGTCTTCAATCGCAAAGTGTGTGCTTCTCCGTTGTCTAACATTTATCAAACTATTTCGCTTTTGTCGCAGTGGAAAGTGCTATTACCAGCAAAGCATGAAGGGGCGTGGGACGCGGCGCTGGAGAAGATGAAATTGATGGCAAGGAGATATCAACTGATGGTGACGAGGCGTAGTGGAGTTGGTTAAGTTTCTAGTCGTTTTTAGTTGTTTCCTAGCTCCTGCGTGAGCTCCTGTAGTCTCTCCCAGCCTGTGGGTGTAGTTTTTTTTTGCCTGTTTTTTCCTTGTTGCCCCGGGTGGCGAAGTTGCTGGTGGTTTTTGGCTTGGCTTGTGGCGCGCTGCGCGTGTTTTTGTGGTGGTGTTTTTCTTTTCTTTTGGTTGTAGACAGTGGTTGCCTAACTGCGTCTCTCTATGCTTTATAAAAGCAGGGCCCTTTGGGCCTCTTCTCTCAAACTTTCGTTACCAATAATTCACACGTCGAATCGCAAAAACAAAACAAAAATGCACATGTCATCCGCGATTATATTCAGAATTAGCCAATTAGTTCCACTCGTAAGCCAATCCGCGTCGCTAACGTTAACAATCAGGATGGTAAGGTGAGTCGAAGAATTTATCCATCAAAAAAATTCCAATTATACACCGTTCTGTTGTAAAAGTCAAAGTCAACGATCCAATCAGAGTGTCCCGAGCTCCGACTCCACACACACCAAACCAAAACCATCCCCCCTTCCCCTAGCCAGTTTCCTCTCCTCACTTGCCTCCGATGTCTTGCCCTCCCCGCCGCCTCTGACCCCACCGCAACCGGAGCGCCGCCGGGATCTCGACCGGAGATGCCGCGCCCGCCGCGCCCACCCCGCCTCCGCGCCCGCCGCCTCCGCCGGAGCAGCCGCAGCTCCACGGCGTGGTCATCATCACCCTCCCTCCGCCCGACCAGCCCTCCAAGGGCAAGACCATCACCGCCTACGCCTACACCGACGAGCCCCCGGCCTCCCTGACCCCACCCCCGCACCGGGGAACAGCTATGGCGCCCGCGTCCGCGGACTCCAGGCGATCGAGGCGGGCGCTGTCGCCGCGGCGGGCGGCGGCGATGGTCCTCCTTCTCGGCGCGCTCGCGCTCGCGGCCTACTACTGCTTCTACTCGGACGTGGCCGTGCAGTTCCTGGGGATGGAGGAGGAGGAGGCGCAGGAGAAGGGACGAGATCAGGTCCTTCCTGCTGCCGCTCTACCCCAAGGCGCGGCAGGGGCGCGCGCTGCGGGAGTTCGGGGACATCAAGCTCGCCGCCAAGAGGGTCGATGACGGCGGCGGCGGCACCAGGAGGGTCACCAAGAAGTTGGATGTCAAGGGGGCGGCGACATCGGCCGGGACCAACTCCACTGTTCTGCTCCCGATCAAGGGCAATGTGTTCCCCGATGGGTGCGTACTAATTCAATTCTTCTGGAATTTGATTTAATTCGTGCGACAAATATTGCTCCTCCACGTTATGATTCAAGGGGATAATGTTTCTAATGATCAAATCCAGATGTTGTTAGTATGTTCCATGTATCTGGTATTCTGGTTTGGGGAAGGGATGGGCTAAGGCGACTTTTAGTGTTAAATCCATCTAAATGCTTATATGAAAAATTGGGTTCAGTTTGATCCCAAAAGTGGTTTAGATGATGCGATGGGTTAAGGTTTAGTAAGTACTAAAAACAGGTTTAGAAGTTTGGCTTTCGTCCAATTACAACATTTATGTTCCTTAGTTACTTCAAGAGCTCAAGATGCAGTCTTAGTTAGTTGTACTGTTGTACGATGCAATGGGTATATGAGTCAAAGAGGGTAGTCCTCTTATGTGCCATAAATGCAATTCCGCTCCTAAGATCATATGCAGACAGTTCTTAAGGCATGATTATCTATCTTTTTAGTTAAGGCTAGCCTCTTAACTAAATGCAACAAAGAGGGCAGTACTGTTGTATGATGCGATGGGTATATGTGTCACAGTTCTGCTCCCAATCAAGGGCAATGTGTTCCCTGATGAGGGCGTACTAATTCAGTTCTTCAGGAATTTGATTTAATTCGCGTAAATATTGCTCCTCCACATTATGATTCGAGAGGGAAATGCCTCTACTCAGCTTGGGGCTAAGGAGGATGCTTTTGATGATCTAATGTGGTTAGTATGTTCCATGGATCTCGTTTGGGGAAGGGATGGGCTATGCCATCTTATAGAATTTAGATCCATCTTAATGACATAATTGGGTTCAGTTTGATCCTGAAAATAAAGGTTTAGACGATGTGATGAGGTTTAGATTTTGCAAGTACTAAAAACAGGTTTAGAAGTTTCTTTCTTCCAATTACAACATTTCTGTTCTAGAAGGTGGTGAGCATACTATATGTATCTAAGCCGAAAGTCCAGTTATATGGCGAAAATGCATTCTTCTTCGAAGATCATGTGCGGACAGCTATTCAGGTCTAAGCATCGATCATCTTTAGTTCAGGCTAGCATCTTTAGTAGACTGAACTCTGTATTCCGATTGAAAAAAGATGGCTGCTATTTATGTTAATATCTCTGGAAATATGTCATGCTTGGCCTGTTAAGGCTAATATACTATCTTACACTAACTTCAGGCAGTATTACACATCCATCTTTGTTGGCAATCCACCAAGACCTTATTTTCTTGATGTTGATACTGGAAGCGATTTGACGTGGATCCAGTGTGACGCACCCTGCACAAACTGCGCCAAAGTAAGCAAAAATTCCGTCTCTGTACATCAGTATATAATTAGGCTTACTATTCTTCCCAAGTTTTTTGCACTGCTCTCAAACGAATTTATACCGCGATCGCAGGGACCTCATCCTTTATATAAGCCAACAAAAGAAAAGATAGTTCCTCCCAGGGATTCGTTGTGTCAAGAGTTGCAAGGTGACCAGAACCACTGTGAGACTTGCAAGCAATGTGACTACGAGATTGAATATGCCGATAGAAGCTCCTCTATGGGTGTCCTAGCAAAGGATGATATGCATCTGATCGCTACAAATGGTGGAAGAGAAAAACTAGACTATGTATTTGGGTACGGTCAAACCTTTGAACAGATAACCTGTTCACATGCATGATATGTTAGATTGATTTAAATGACCAAGTATCTAACTGATTTTTTCCCTACCAAATAGGTGTGCATATGATCAGCAAGGCCAGCTTTTGTCCTCTCCAGCAAAGACTGATGGGATTCTTGGTCTTAGCAGTGCAGCAATAAGCCTTCCTAGTCAGCTAGCCAGCAAAGGAATTATTGCCAACGTTTTTGGTCATTGTATCACCAGAGAGACAAATGGTGGTGGGTACATGTTTCTGGGTGATGAATATGTACCCAGATGGGGATTGACTTGGGCTCCTATTCGAGGTGGTCTAGAGTAAGTCACATCATTTGTCTTTTTTACAGTTTACTTGCATGTGTTGCCATATTTAGCAACCCTTTTTCTTTGGCTTCTAAATCAAAGCAGAAATATATTAGCTTTTGTTGCTAACATTCCTCGACTCTCCTCAATGATTTTTTTTAATTGCCAGTAACTTATACCACACACAAGCCCATAATGTGAATTATGGAGATCAGCAGCTCAGTTTGCACGGGCAAGCAGGAAACTCTGTTCAAGTGATTTTTGATAGCGGAAGCTCATATACATACCTTCCAGATGACATATATAAAAACATTGTTGCTGCTGTGAGTGCTGTTATCAATTTTGTGTATGGTTAAATCTATCCAATCTCATTTACTAACTTTTGTTCTTAACTTCATAGATTAAATCTGACTCCCCCAGTTTTGTCCAAGATGACTCAGATACAACATTACCTCTATGCTGGAAAGCTGATTCTTCCGTAAGGTAATAGGCTGGAACTGTAATAGATCATCTCTCCTAGAAGAGGAAGTTCGACAGGAAAATCCCCGTAGCAAAAACAACTTGCCCTTTTCGTAATCATCTAAGATTTTTCATTTTTCAGGCATTTGGGAGATGTCAAACAATTCTTCAAGCCCTTAAACCTTCATTTTGGGAGAAGATGGTTTGTTGTGCCCAAAACATTCACCATTCTTCCCGACGATTACTTAATCTTGAGTGTAAGTCTGTATTTTTATTATTTTCTATTACGTCTTGTAGCATCTATCCACATTCTAACATGAGTCCAATGCTGAAAATTCATATTTATGTTTTATTCTTGCTGGACTTATTTCAGGATAAGGGCAATGTTTGTCTGGGGCTGCTTAATGGAACAGAGATCAATCATGGGTCAACAATAATAGTCGGAGGTATGTGTGGTTCTATTCTCTTGCTCCCCAATCAGTAATTGTGGCCGTGTAATCTAGCAGATAATAATTTTGTCTAACCTGCCATGATCATTTCCTGTTTACATGTAGATGTTTCTCTGCGCGCAAGTTAGTTGTGTACGACAATGAACGGAGGCAGATTGGATGGGCTAATTCCGAATGCACCAAGCCACAATCACAGAAGGGCTTTCCCTTCTTCCTCTGACGAGCATTTCACAACAAACATGGTCAAGTGATACTACTACATAGATAGTACCATTGGAGCTGCTCATTGGATAGCAGCTGCCATTACGTGCACCATCTCGTCGACAGTCACTGACCGTATATCCCGCTGTCTGTTGTACTATTTGTTTGTAATGCACTGTATTGTAAATACGCAAGAAGAAATGTATGTATTAATCAGCTAAAGAATGCCTGAATGACCTTAAATACGCTATTGAAGGTTGTATTGTATGTAGTTCCACGGGCCTGTAGACCCTTAATCATATAGTGCAGCTATCCATTTAGAGAGTACATATAATTCCTTCACCCTGATTTGCTTCACTGCATGAGGATGAGGACTTGGTAACTTGTATTTACGTGGTAACTTGTTTCAACATTCTCTGATTCCCATCTCTGTATTTACATGGTAACTTGTAGTCGATATCAGCATCTCTTACGTTGTCAGCCAGTATCCATCAACCGTATGCAAAACCGGGCGGTTAATTATAGTGTTTAACTTCTTGCTACACGCATCATCTATTCAGTCTAAACAATCTTCGTATTCTGCCTACAAGACTCTCCTCCCGGGCGCCGGCAGAGGGCTCCTCCACGGGATCCTTGAAGCCGGCCTTGCCGCTCAGCTCCTCGACCGCGTCGACGAGGTTCCGGAGCCGCGCCACGAACTCGATGAGGAGCGACGCGAACGTCGCCAGCGACAGCGCGCTCGCGCTCTCGTACG
This sequence comes from Poa pratensis, assembly GCA_947311845.1. Classification (NCBI taxonomy): domain Eukaryota; kingdom Viridiplantae; phylum Streptophyta; class Magnoliopsida; order Poales; family Poaceae; genus Poa; species Poa pratensis. Next base: position 69,231,892 of record CAMZMU010000033.1, on the reverse strand, counting down.
TCCTCGCCTCTGCGGCCTCGAACGGCAGCCCCGGGTGGAGCGGTGGCAGCCGGAAGGGCCAGGACGACTGCGGCTTGAAGAGCAGCAACCCGTCCGCCGTCAGGGCCGCCATCGACGACGACGCCGCTGAGTCGAGCGGGCCGAGGGACGTGTTCGAGTCCGACTTGTGCATCCCGCTCGCGCCCGCACTGCCGACGTTGGCGAGCACGGCCTGCCGGGCGAGGGACGTGCTCGAGTCCGATTTCTGCATCGCGCTCGCGCCGCCGACGTTGGCGAGGACGGCGTGCCGGACGAGGGACGTGGTCGAGTCCGACTTGTGCATCGCGCTCCCACTCGCGCCGCCGATGTTGACGGCGACGGCGTGCTCCGGCGGCGGCGGCTCGTTCTCCCTGGCGGCAACGGCTCCTTCGTGCCGCTTGCAGGCGACGACGGCCTCCCCCCACCGCTCCGTGTTCACGAGGAGGTAGGACCGCTGGTCGATCTTCTTCTGCAGCTCCTCGGCGGCGTGGTGGACCTCGGCGAGGATGTTGGGTGAGCTCAGCCTCGTCATGGTCTTCACCCGCTGCCCGAGCTCCCGCAGCACCTTGGCGGATTCGTTGCCCACCCTGTGGAGCTCCGCGCTGAAAACCTTCCTGCTCTCCGGCGGCGACTGCATTTTTTTTACAAGGAAATGTTCAGTCAGGAAACTGATAATTCCACAATTCGTCAGTTATTCGCTGCTGTCATGGAAATGCACGAACCTGGATCTCCGACAGGATGCACCCGTGCAACGCCATGACGGCGAAGGAGCAGTGCCTCAGCGCGCCGCCAACTTTGGTGTAGTTCTTCCAAGGATACTTCATCATCTTGTAAGGCCCGTGCGGTGGCTCCCATATAGCAAATCCTAGCTGCAAATTAACATAGCATTACACTACCGTTAACATACTACAAGGAAAAGTAATAATCCTAGCTAGAAGCATCGCATCGAGCAAAAAGGCAAGAACACATACCAGGGTTTCCTCTTGTGCTTCTGACTCAACAGCTGCCCTGTACCCGCTGTACAGAGGATCATCAGAAGCGTGGTACGTGAGTATCTTGGAAGGAACCCTCTCGTACTCCATGCATGTCAGGTACCCATCCACGCATCCTGCAACAAACAACGAACAACACAAACTGGTTGGAATTCTGCCCAAAGAATTCTGGCGTTGGAACGTTGGATATTGGTCATGATCAATCAGCCGTACCTTCCAAGGACTCTGCTACTCTGGAGAAGTTCTTGGCCACCAGGTGGTGCAAATCCTCTCCTGCCCAGATGGGGTATATACCTATGTTCACAGCCAGACTCACGGTGGCGCCGATGACGATCAGCAGGAACCTGCTCACAGCCGTGCCGGTGAACTTCCCCGTGTTGTACCCGGACACCGTGACGTAGCAGAAAGTGAGCAGGAAGACACGGAGCCCGTACTCGTATGGCTTCGTCTTGGGGTGCAGTTTTATCAAGGTTGTACCGAATCCTGGCAAATCAAAGGTATAAACGACGGTTCAAACATCGGAATTTACAGATTGCACATGACGATTTGGGATTTGAGCAACAAAAAAAAATTGGTACTCACCAACAACGAAAGTGGAGATGATAAGAAACACTACGTCAAGATTGCCAATGTGCGTGGCTAATTCAGCAACTGCTAGGGCAAGCCCTCCAGCAGTGAGAGTTCCGAGTCCTCTGTTGAGCCCTTTGCTCAAGGTTGCACCTGCGTGACAAAAATAAAACCCATTTAACCTCCTACAAGCACATAAATTGTGCGACAGGCACCCGGTAAATGATCATAGGTTCATAACCCAGTTTTCTTTCACAATGAGTTCACTGTTTCACGGTATTCCCTCCGGTTGAAGAATATAAGTAGTATTATTATGTTTGCGGTCAACGTTTTCAAACATTTGGCCAGTAGTATGTGCAAGAGTATATGGACTCCGCAAGGCAAGAGCAATATCCCTATATACGTTTTATAAAATCATTTTATGTTATGTTATCTTATACCGATTTTCAGTCATGTGATTGTTGGAATCGCGTATGAGAGATTCAGAAAAATCGGAAGTGTACATTGTGCGCATAGGAAAAAGTTAAAAGTTGTGCATCAGAGATCATCTGCAATTTTCAACTAGGTAAGCCCTCGGAAGGAATTAGGTCCCCACACTACAAAGAGTGAAGTTTGTAAGCAGGGGTACACCTACACCCTCACTTGTTTTAGACATTTTTGTACCAAAAAATTGAAAAAATCATCTACACATCGTTCTAGAGAAGTTAAATTGATCTGTGAAGCTTGAGGTTAATAGGTTCTGCTATTTGACAGAAAAATAAATAAATTGGATGAATCTATATTTACATATATTTGCTACCACTTGTTATTTTTCCCTCTAAATATTTTTGTGTCACATACTATAATCTTGCACTACACTCGTCCTTTTTTTGTGATTTGGTATCAAACAATAAATGAAAATTAGTGAGGGTGTAGGTGTCATGGTGCTCACACATAACTTTTCCTACAAAGAGTGCTCTTTGGACAAATTTTAGGATGTGGTCACGTGTTGTTCATTTACAGTTTGGTGGAAAATGTCCCAGACTTTCAGTAACCATGAGCGTTCTTCCATTGCTAAAAGATGAAATTTAGAATACATGTTACTTCCACCATCACAAGTGTATCAAGTTTCAATTTTAATGATTCTAACTTGATTCAAATTTTACCATTGCTGACAGGGACTGGCCGGAAATTTCAAATTTTACTATTGCTGCAACCTGCAATGTTGTTTTGTGTTTTTTCAAAGGATGTTTTTGCTACAGAATCGATAAACATAGACGGACACATTCAGAAGCACAAGCACCCGCGCATTAGGGCACCTCAAGGATCGCAAGGAACACAACCATCGGTCGTGTTGAGATGAGAAAGGAAAGAAAAGAGAAGGAACACTGACCGATGCTAAACTCGAAGACGACGACGACGGTGAGGATGGCCCAGACGGAGTGGCTGACGATGTCGCTGGGCTCGCGGAGGAAGACGAGCAGCGTGATGAGCGCGAGCGCCGTGGCCACCTTGGCCGCGAACACGGGCTTCCTGGGGTCCTTGCGCGCGAACGCCCACATCTCCCTGCACCCCGCGCGCACCGCCCCCGCCGCCCGCCGCAGGGGTCCTCGCTGCTCCTCGGCGCCGCCCGCGGTCCCCTGGAGGACGCCCCAGTCGAACGGCGGCAGCAGCGGGTCCCCCAGCCCCCGCTGCTCGAGCGTCGACCGCAGCGTCCGCAGCTCCGGCGGCAGGGGCGCCAGGGGCGGCAGCGACGCCATGATAGACCGACGATCGAGGTCCGGGCCTCCCGGCGATCGATCGTGGTGGTGCCGCGTACGTGGGACGCCAGGAGTCCGGGGCTCCGTCTTGCTCGGAGCTATTTGTTGCAGTATATTTTTTCGTTCACTTTTTACCAGGCTTCCTTTCCTGTCTCGTGTGTGGCTCGGATTCCTGGTTCGTCCGCGCGCGCTCTCTGCCTGCGTCCGAACGTGACGGTCCTTGGAGCGGGCCACGGGATACGACCCATTTTTCGATTTGAAACCAGTGCGGCCCATCATACTCCCAGTTTCGGGCCAGCAGGAATACCTGCCACGCCACGGCCCAAAACCCTCCCGTCCAGGACTCCTGGAGCCCTACTTCTCTCAGTCTTCCTCACACCTGCGCCGCCTCTCTTGTATCCTCCTCTCGCCTCCACCGCCGACCCTGCCGCCGCCACGTACCCGTCACAACACCGGTACAGGAGACGCGGTAGCCGCCCGAGCTTACAGCCAGGAAGAAAGCGATGGCGGAGGTGGCGGCAGCGCCGATCGGCCTGTCGTGGGCGCCGAAGCTGCCTTCCCTGTCGGCGGCCAGTGGCAGCGGCAGCAAGAAGGGCTCGGCGCCGGCCTCGAGCATCGGCGCGCAGGACTCCCTCTGGAAGCCCAGCAGCGAGCTCGTGGACGGCCTCTTCGTGCCCCCGAGGGACCCTAGGAAGATCAACAAGATGGCGAGGAAGAACGTCAAGGACACCACCGGCAAGGGCTGGTGGGTGGCGTCCCTCTTGTAAACCAGAAAGAATGATTCGGTAGATTTTTTGGATGGGTGCTTATGATTCGTCGCTTCGTTTTTCAGGTTCGACATGCCGGCACCGACCATCACTCCCGAGTTGAAGAAAGACCTTGAGATTTTGCAGGTATGTATGGTGTTACACCTCCGTGTAATTCTTATCTCAAGTAGTGATTTAGTGTGGCTGCATCATGTAACTGTTCAATCGTGGAATACAGAGAGCTACCTGTTTAGTTTAGCATTTAGGAAGGTGATCCTGAATTCCTGACGGGTAAGCATCCATCCATTTGATAATTGTGTAGTAGTGCTAGTCTGCTAGAGCAAATGTAGAATTGTAGATTTTGCGTACTCATGGATTTGTCTTTTGCTTGCGGTATACACTTATACCGAGGACAATAGATTTCTCCAGCAACAAAAGTTAAACGTTTTCGTTTTGTCTGGTCTCAGTAGGAGAGAAATACACATGAGCAAGCTTGCATGGTTTAATGAACACTTGGTATAACATCAGTATTTCCTTGGTTAATGCACCGTCTTTGCTGGCCTATGTGGTAGCGTTGCAATCTGAGCGTACAATTTTACTTTTTAAAAAAAGTATCAGATATTGTAACTTGGTATACTATGTAAATTCAAGTGTTGGATGAGGCTCTACTTTTTCTTGATTTTTTATTCTCTTGTGATACCAGCTTAATATGCTATATTTTGCAGCTGAGGCATGTGATGGACCCCAAAAGGCATTTCAAGAGGTCTGGTAAATCCAAGGCCCTTCCCAAGTATTTCCAGGTAAGTGATCAAATCACAAGCTTTATAAAATGTTTTAGCTATCTCACTGTTGAAAACTTGTGAATGCTCATCAGTAGTTAGTGTGCTGAATATCTCGATAATGGGTTTAGGTCGGAACGGTTATTGAGCCCGCATCTGAGTTCCACTCAAGTAGGCTGACAAAGAAGGAGCGCAAAACAACCTTGGTTGATGAGCTATTATCTGACCAAAAACTCAAGAACTACAGGTAAGCCCATCACACTTTTCTATGCACATGCACTGATACTGAAATGCTCACTGTCTTTGTTCTTATTGTTCACCTGTCAGTGCCAGTATTTGTGTATATATTGCATATGTTTTGATGGTTCTTTGGATTCTGAGAGTTCAGGGGTAGTTATACAACACCAGAACTATATTCTAAAAATAGAGTAGAGCCTTTCCTTGGTTTGGATTTGGATTCAGACGCAGTGTTCCAGCATATGAATCACTGTCTGATCATGTCTAACATATTAGAAGTAGCTCCAGTCTGAGAAAAGAACAAGACTGAACTTATTTACTTCCATTGAAATTACTGAAGAACTTGGTAGAGAATGTATCTTTTCCACTTAACTAGAGCATTCCTGAAACTGAATGCCATCACTCTCCGTCAAAATTCAGGATGCGTAAGGTAAGGGAAATCCAGGAGATCCGGACGCCAGGAGGCAACCAGAAGTGGAAGAACAGGGGCAGGCAAACATTTAAAAGGGCCAAGGATAGGCGGAAATAGGATCCAAGTGGACTATTGCCCCTGTTTTGTGCCAAGGAGAGGAAGAACTCAGAAATGAAGCCAAACAGAAGTACCTGAGCACATTGATATTGCAGCCCCTAGTATGTTCGTTATTTGTGCACTATGGATTCTGACTCCAGTGTAATGTGGTGAACTCGTGTAGTACGACGATGGCATTTCTAATCCTATATGTAAGCAGGTGTAATGGAACGGGAGAAACTATCTCTTTCCTCGCTTTCTAGTAATGAGATCAGAGCTTGAGAGATTATCCAAGCATATCTCCCTTCCATGACGTGAGGTAACATCTGGTGGATTCGTATGTTTTGCATCACAAGTGTTATAGAGTGTGCCATTTGGATACATTACTGATTCTAGAATAGTTTACAGCCCCTTAATCCTAGAGATGATCGCTGGGGAGTTTACAGCCCCTTAATCCTAGTGATGATCGCTGGGGTCGGTCGTGGGAACACAACTGTGGATGTAGGGCGACGGCGAATGTGTCAATCTGTTGTCCCCTTGCCCAGTGCAGTAGCGGCGCATGCTCAAGGACACGCCGGGGCAGCGTGGCCGTCCGTCTCATTCTACCCTCAGGCTGGCTTGGCCCTCCGCGCCCTACCCCATGAGCAAATCACCGTTGCCTGTCTGCCATGCCACCCATGAGCACCTCACGGCACATGTTCTAGCACAGTGCCCCCAACCATGTCCGTCGGTGCCACAAATCATCTGCGCAACGAATTCAGATCAGGTGCGACAAATCATCTGCGCAACGAATTCAGATCAACAGATCATGCCACAGTTCATGTAGTACTACATACATATCTATCGCGTACTAGTATATATATTACTCCAAGATTACAACATTCTTCTAGCAAAAACCCGGCATTTCCATCTACGGTTCAACCCGGAGAACGGGTGCTTGCTACATTTCTCCTTCACCCTCTCTTCTTTGTCATAGCCTTACAGGTTGTACTACAACAGAGGCGGCACAAAATATAGAAATCTAATCATCATGTAGCAGGCAAAAAGGATCAGCCATCCTATACTGGATGCCGCTGTGTTTTCTTTTAGCCCATGTAACCGCTGCGGTACCGCAGCCCGTTCTGCTCATAAGCCACGTCGCTGTAGCTGGCGCGGCGAGTGCTGTCCCCCTCCTGCACGGCCCCAAAGACGATCTCCTCGTTCACCGCCTCGCAGTTCGGCTCGTAGAAAGTCTGCGGTCCCAGCGAGTACTGCCTGTTGTGCTGCAGGTACTGCTGGTGGTGCACCTGTTGCTGTTGTTGTTGTTGCTGCTGCTGCTGAGGCGATTCTCCGTTCCAGCCGCTGTACTGAGCCCGGCCCTGCCGGATGTGGTGTATCTTCTCCGGCTCCTTCGACATGAAAGCGTAGTTCTTGCGAGGGGTCGGCGTTCTTGAGTCCAGCGCTGGAGGCGTCTCGTCGCGCGGGATGGCGTAGCTCTCTTGTATTGGCCAGGGGTTTGCTCTTCCCTGCTGGTAATGGTGGATGTTTGCGCGCTTCTTCCTGGAAAATGCTGCACCGATGATCTCTGCAACAGACGATTTTGCTCCTCCGATTAGTTTGCCAATTGAGGTGAAGAAACCCTCTTCGACTTCTTGTTTCTCCGATTCTTCCTCGTTTGGGATTAGTGGGGGTCGAAGGGAAGGCTTCAGTGGCTTCTGAATCTGGTACGGAGGAATGCTCGCGATGCTGGCTTTTGCTGGAATCTGAAGTTCCTGCAAGGTGAAATTTTCATTCAGAACAATGTTGTGAACGAATTTACTAGTAGAACGAGACCCCGTGTAAAAAAACCCAGTTACTGCAACAAGAATGCAAGTGACAAAAAACATGATTTTAAAGTTAGCCATGGGAAGGATAGATTAAACCCACAAAATTATGCTGTTCATTGTGTTACGTTTACAAGATATTTCATACTGAATGATTCTTCCAGAATACACAAACTGGGACATTTATGCAACCTTCACATGATCAGAAGCAACTTACACTACTGTAGGTATGTACAAGCTTCCGTTCCGAGTTATCTTAACTGGATCGATAACTAGCACTATGAACTTCCCAAGAATAAGTTATTTTACCCACCAATTTCAACTACAATGATGTAGCTGGTAACTGTGGGCTATGTGCTGTGGGCATAGTAAGGAGGCAAGCTGGGGCCAATGAATGATGAAAATCAGTACCAGGAGTGACAAAACACTGATGGCAACATATTCATGTGCTGGCCTGCTGGGGTACAGCAGGCCCATGGTCCAGTGTAGCCTTTGCCTTATTTGCTAACTCAGCCAAGCTGGCAGGGATGGCACACGATGTTTTTTACTCGCAAACAAAGGAACAGTAAGAACTTACATCTTCTGTTGATACCATCCCTAAAACCCGGCGTTGGAGCAATGCAAGCATGTAGCCGAAGAAAGCAGCAGCAAGAAGCAGTGCTACACCTGTAAGGATACAACTTTATGTAATTAGCTACATTGTACAGAGGTTAAAAATTTAACAATGTAGTTATAGTATTCAGGTCATGTAACAATTGCACATAACAGCATGACTATACCTAGAGGAAAACCAGCTTCGTACTGGTACACACAGTCATCAAAGTTGAGCTGAATCTCCCGAATAGCTTGGTTTCCTCGGTCAATCACCAAAAGGGAACAGCTACTGGCAATGTAACGGACTTCAAAATCAGTAGAAAATTTTGCATCATCACTTGGTCCATCAACATGACCTCCTCTGCTTGATTTCCCACCAGCAATAGTTGTAACTCCTAAATGCCAGAACGCAATATGTCAAGCACTTGTACAAGAAAAAGACTGACAGATAACAAAAGGTATGCATAAAGATGGGTTGAATTTTACTGCAATGGAACTCATTTGAAGACTGTAATATAAGTATGCATTGTACAAGAATTCAGCTGTATTGAACTACCACCACCCTATATAAAATGACGGATTATAAGATTAGATGAATGGGCTCATTTAGGCACGCGGTTACAATGCAAGAAAAAAATATTGTATCGACAATGCCAAGTAAAAGTGTTATGAGGGGATCATTTGTTGTTATGAAATAGACGAGGTAGCAACTTAATCAAGTTATAAAAGCAATCAACTTCCAAGAATAGCTTGGTGACTTGCGGTGTACTCTATCATTTCTTGGCTCACAGTTGTGTGGTGCTAACAATTAAGCAAAATCATTTTTCTCTTCCATTTCTGCAAATCAAGTGGCGTGTATACAAAAAGCTTTCAAGAAGTTTTTAGAAATCAGAGTTTGGTCATCACGATGACTTCCAGAGCTCACTCTAATCAGATTTACACAAGCTGGGTACATAACCTTTGATATTGGTTTACACTTTTCATCCTTCCAAATGCAATTTTTTATGCACGTGCCAGGTGCTTAATGCATGCTGCAGAAACCCAACAAATGCCAAAAGGCAAACATAGGATGCTCAAGGAACAGACAAAACCATGTGCATATACCCCACGAGACATTTTAGCTTACCTGTATCACTGATCTTTCTTACAGCCATGTTCATAGCATCAGCCACATAAATGTTACCCTGCCGTCCACCGTGAATCCCTTTGGATGGTTCATCTTGGCCTCTCGCAGCCTCCCATCAATATGACCAGGAATTCCTTCTGGTGAACCAGCAATAAGCTTCGGTCTGCTATCTGCATTGTTCAGCCCAGTACCACAAGATGAAACCAGGTTCAGTATAGATCAAAATCATCTGTTGCTAAACATGGATAGCCATGTCATCATCACCTTACAGAAAATGTACAGATCGAAAAGGTAGATCACAGAGCAACAGGTAAAGGTATAGGACAATTATCATGTCGAAGTCAGGATACCATCATGCCAAGTTGTCCTTGCCAATGCTATATAAAATATATCATCAACTTGAAAGATTACAAACATGAGATTTTTAAATAACGCATAGTGGATCAAACCGTTTAACAATTTTTTGATCCAATTGTCCACTTTTACAAGGTGTAAATTACTAATGTTCTTTTAGATGGTAAGTTACTGATGTTGCTTGTGTAACCAGTTCTTTTCAAGTGGAACTAACAAGATTACAAGAATAGATGAAAAACATCGCAATTAGAGACTGCTAACTAACAAACACATCGCAATTAGAGACTGCTAACTAACAAACACATCGCAATCAAGAGATAGGCCAGACCAGAATTCATGACTCCAACGAACCCACAGCATCAGCAGTTCAGCACCAACTCCCACCAATCAGTTCGCGGACATCTGATTAGCAGAATCCCAGTTGGCAGTAACACTAGCACACGCCAAATCTAGGGAGGACTAGACAGAGAAAGGGGCTCACATCGGGACAGCGGCAGCGCGATCCTGTAGATGTTGCTGTTCATGGAGTCCATGACGAGCAGCTCGCCGCCCTGGGTGACCTCGACGGCGTACGGCTCGATCCCCAGCTTGCTGCCGTCGAAGACCGTCTCCACTGTGTACCCGCCCTCGTACTTCACCATCGACTTGGCTCCGCTCGCTGCTCCCCACCACCCAGAGAGAGCAACATTGTTTCAGGAAGACCCGAATCAAGAAATCTGGCGAACACGCAACAGTACAAGAGAGATTTCCGCAGTCACCTGTCTTGGTCGTCGATTTGAGCGACCAGAGCCGCTTCATCACCGCCGACGCCGCATTGGTGAGGAACCCGGTCACCACCCCTGCGACGACAAAGAAACACTGGTCAGAAACGGAGGATCGAAACAAATCAATAAACGCGGAAGGCGAGAGAGCAAGAACCAGGGGCTCACTTTGTGGGTACGACGACGCGTCGGCGGGAGGGGCGAAGGCGGCGAGGAGGAGCGTGGCCACCAGCAGCGCCGAGACGGCCCTCGCCCTGCCTCCACTGGCGCCATTGGCTATACAGCAGACCCTCCAGTTCCTGAGCCGCCGACAGCCAAGAAGCGGGGGGTTTGTACCGGCGGGGGATTCAAGTTCAGTGGGAGCGAGAGCGGCCACTTGGGGAGGATAAAAGCAAGGCAGGGTCTCAGATCGAGGAGGGGAATGGGGGAAACCACCAAGAATCCGAGCTTTTCTTGCGGGAGGACAGAGATTAAAAGGAGGCGGAGGAGGAGAAAGAGACAAGAGAGGCGCGTGTTCGCCTGCCTGCTATCGCCACTCCACTCGCCTTCTTGTCTGCGCTTCGCTCTACGCAATTTTTGCCTGGGGTTTAGGGGGGACCGGAGAGAGATGCGACGGTGACGAGAGAGAGAGAGAGAGAGAGAGGAGAGGTTCACGTGCAGAGAGAGTGATGTAGGTGGTGTTCATCCGTCATTCCGGCGTCTACTTTAAATCCATCGCCGCCTTTTCATTAGAGGAATCTGGGAAGAAAGCAGCTTTTTTTGTTGTTTAGTAAAGGTACCGAACATGAAGCGCTAAATCATGGATTTTTTAAGTAACTCGAGTGTTAAATCATGCTGAGATGTCTACTGTCACGGAATCAATGTGTCCTATTTTAATTCTCTAAATTCCACACAAATTATACCCACTGAAAACTATCTTTTTGACTATGGATCCGGTGATATACTATTTGGGCATATAAATTATTTTCTGTTATAGAAGGGTCAAACTTTTTTATACAATTGGGTCTTATAAATCCGAGCGGACAGAAACGGAACCATTTTTTTTTTGCTAGGAAGACAGAAACGCACACCGTAGTCCGCCGTCAACGCGGGGCGAGACACTGGTGCTCGAGCTCGTGGTCAGCGCGGCCAGCTCCACCTCACGTTCCAGGTTGACCCGCGCTGCCGAGGCTCACGGTGTCCACGCTGTCGCACGTTTCCGGCAGCAGCTCATACGTTCACAAGGTGTTTGCGTGAACAACCGAAAAGATGGAGGGTGTTGTTTGAGGGGGTGCAGCCTCCACCCCCATTGTGCCAGACATGTGTCCGGCACCTCCCAAAGAGGACACAATTGGGGGTGCTGGACAATTATTTAGCTACTCCCGCTGGAGATGCTCTCAAGGAGGCTTGGTGTGCATTGTGCAAGCACACCTCTAGGTGAGACTTTTGTGTTTTAGGGGAGCACTATGCTGTCGCACCTCTCCAATGAAGACTAGGTTCTTTTGGAAAGTGAACATCCAATGTATCTTTGTCTCCTAATGTCTCGATTATCTCTTATCTATTTATGCATTTACTTTGTGATACCCTTCATGCTTGAAGTTATATACCTTACTATCACATAGTTGTGTATCTTTTCTAACATAAGTTGTTGGTGCACATAGTTATCCTAACATATTTAGATTTTGTGTTTGATAAATTAACCACTACATTTATTACAAATTTATTCAAAAAATGTAATTAGTTTAAATCGTCGATTTACCCCTCCCCTATGGGCGACATCCGTGTCCTTTTAGCTGTAATATCTTGTAAGTCTTAAGAACCATCTAAATCCAGTGACATTTATTTGGAATGGGCAATTTGAGCACCACTGTAGTCTTTGTTAGGTCAGTTGCTACACCTTTGTCAGAGATAACTTGACCTAAATATTCGAGTTGTTGATTTGCAAAAGTGCAAGTGCACTTGTTCCTCCTACTAGCAATAGCACGTTTTCTTGGAGCAATTTTAAGACTATTTCCAATGATGTGGTGTGCCACCATAGATGTGTTGTACACCAAGATGTCATCCATGAATACAATAACATTTTTTCCTGAGATGTGGTACACAATTGTTGTTCATCAAGCATTGGGATGTGGTTGATGCATTTGTTAACCCTGACGGCATAACTCTGAATTGAAAAACATCCATGGTGAGTTTTAAAGGCATTTTTCATTCATATTCAAGCACCGTTCTAATCTAATGATACCCACTCCTTAGGTCTAGTTTGAGAAAATATTTAATGTCTTTCAGCTCATCTGGTAACTAATCAGTTGTAACCATGTCTAGTCTCCTATAATCCACGCAAAACGTTTAAGAGTTGTTCTTTTTCTTGACAAGAAGCACATGAATGTTAAAGGGCTCATGCTAGGTGTGATAGTACCATTTGCAAGCATTTCTGCTATTTTGTTTTCAATTTCATCTTTCTGAAATGATGAGTGTGTATAGGCTAGCATTCAGAGGAGCAGCGTAAGGTAATAATGCTATGATCAAAAGGTTATATGAGGTGGAACTTTGTGGCTTCTTAAGTACTCCCTCCGTTCCCAAATATAAAATTGTTTTAGGTGTTACACATGTTGTTTAAATGCATACTAAAGTGAGTGAACCTACACATGGAATATGTCTAGATACACTTGTGTGCATGTGAATGTGGACAAAAATTAAAACATCTTATATTTGGGAATGGAGGGAGTACCTCACTGTATTTTGTAAGCAAGGACTTTACTAAATGGAATTAGCATTAGTTTCGGGATATTTAGTCAAAGGGTGGTGCAGTATAGTAATTGCCCACAAGTCATTTCATTTTTCCCACTTCAACGGTCGGTCTGTAGACACTGGTAATACTTCAGATGAATATCCAGGCTGAATTTGTTGTAAAGTGACCACTGCGTTGTTGTGTTCAAATGAAATTTCTTGACCACCTAGTCACAACCATGGGATTACGTTATCTAACCAATCCATGCTCGTAACTGCATTATAGTCACCAATCTCCATCACGTTAAGGTTACGTGAATAAGCATTTCCTTGGCACCACCAAGTTGCAGTAGATACTTCTTTTTCACACATCATAGTTGGTCAATTATCTATCTTCACACCCATGGGGCTACTGCAGTTTCAGGTACACTAGTACAGAGCCTTACATTAGAGCGGACCCCAGAGAGTCATCTCAGTCGATTATCATAACCGTCTCTAGGCAGGGTCTCTAATGTACGTTTCTTTAGAGCCGGTTCCCTCGGCCGACTGTAATGAGCTCGACACCTCAGACGGCCAGGAAAATAAACCGTCTCGAATATAGAGACGGCCAACATACTCACCCGTCGGTGAATATGACTAATCAGAGACGTCCCTTATTACTGGCCGTCGCAAAACTCGTGGTGTCCGACATATCCCTCCGGACGTAATATTCGTTGCCTCTGGAAATATATCCGGGGAGTCCAACTTTGTGAAGCAAAACAGAATAATTACAGCAACCCAGTTTTTATAGCGAGCTTGTTATACAAAGCAGAACCTCCAATTATTCAAAACAGTTACACAACAACGTACATGTAGAAAATGTTCAAGAAACTATATAGATTGTTCAAAACTGCATTTTAGTGCAAACAAACTACCTAATAAGAAAAGACTACCTAATAAGAAAATTGTTCAACAATCACGATGAAAAATTGTTCTATATGATCTGCATCTCAATCATGACCTCCAAGCTAAGTTGATTGGTGTTCCTAATAATGATCAAAATAGGTTGATTGATCTTAAAATGCTTGCCTTCAATGAAATTCTTCCACCCCAGTTTGTCGAGCTCAATGCGGCCATCAGTTTTCTTGTTGTACGTAACGGTTGTGACGACCTCTACTGCTCCAAGTCGTAGTCCAGCTTTGCCATGAGTAGGTAGAACAACGTCTTGAAATATCATCTTAGATAGTTTCTGCGCATAAAGGACAACATAATATATTAGCTTAGGAAAGAGGCACATATACCGGGTAAAGAGGCGGTTATTCTTGAATTTAAACTTTGGAAAGAGGCATATATATATATACCATATCATGTCTCTTCAAATTTGTGGTCATCAAACGAGTCACAAAAGGAACACCAACATGGGCTTTTACGGGTAGAAGTTTAACCAGGCGGTCATTCTCATGTGTCTTCAGATGCACTCTTTGGGCAACTGTCAGAATAATAGTCGGAACTGTCAGAATCCTCGTCACTGTCCTCTTCATTGTTGCCATAGTCCATAAAGACAACAGAGATCCTCGGATTTGGTCTGTCATAGTAAAAACAAGCAACACTACTACTCCCCCGTTCAGATTGTTCTGCTCAACGAACTGTTCCCATCCTTCGCCATGCAAGGGGTCTTTCTCCATCCTTTGGTCACATTAATGTTGTTGTATGTTTTCCCAAAAGCACGAAACAACACAGTGTCGCCTACTAACCGGTTGAATGCTTTCCGAGCATTGCACGGTACTATCTATGCAACAAAAAAATAAACAGTATTACAGTACATGAATTAATTAGATATTATAAAAAAACAGAGACACGTTATAGAAGTTGTAGTCCTACTTACAAATGACTTGCAGTGACGACTATCTGGCAAACAAACACTAAAACTGGATCCACTAACGTGCCTAGAGCACTCGTTCTTGCATAATGGGCACGTCATGTCCTATTAATTAATTAAGTTAACACATGTGCATCACGAATTCCTATATCATAGCAATTCAAGCTAGTTTTCAAACAAACATATGGAGTTTAAGTGGTACAAATGGACATCACAAATTCCTAACACTCGATATGCAAACCAAGAAGCTAGCTAATTGAGAACTAACTAAAACTAAAGATCTGCGTAAGGTGGTGCATCAACATGCAGCACTAATTCCTAAAAAAGGGCAACACAATTTATAAAAGAAATTGAGAACTAGGGTTAGAACATGCAGCAAACCAAGGAGAGTTAGCTGCATGGAGGACAAGGTGTGCTGTGGGGGCGGGCCGGTGCGGAGGGCGGACCGTAGCAGCAGGTAGAGGCACGTACGGCGGTTGGGAGGCGCAACGACGGGAGACGACAGTGGACCGACGCAGCGACGGGGAACGGCGGCGGGGAGGCGAGCAGCGGGGAACGGCGGCGGACCGGCACAAAGAAGGGGAACGGCGGCAGGGAGGCGGGCAGTGAGGGAGGTGGGCGAGATTTCGATTTGTGGCATGGCGGCAAAAGGGGAAAATTTCCCCCTGTTATCGATTTGGGGCCTGAATTTTTTCACTTTGCCGCCAGTTATTCACAATCCCCACCGTCCGGATATGTTTGTTCCCTCCGAGATTTACCATAATCCAAATAATTACAAAATATTCAAACAAAAGGGAAGATAAATGATTTATGCGTCCTAATTAGTGTTACACTGAGTTGTAGAAGAAAAAATAGGTTCATATACCGAAGATAATTTATCCGGTAGTAGAAAACTTGTACCTTACATGGAAAGGTCTGGTGTTTTAGAACGATGTTCTTCTTTACGGCTGTACTTCAAACATACGAAAGAACTTTTCACAAAATATGAGTAATTTCTATGGTTTTAGATAGTGGACTCACAGAGGTACCATAATACGAATTATTCATCCATGTACAGCAATTTTCACGTGTGCACTTTGCTCGTATTTCATTTTAATATGGAATTGACTATATGTTATATTAACTCACGAAATACAGAAAGTGAACAATATATATTTATAGAAAATACAATTAGATAGAGTTCCTTGTATATTTCATTAAATAAAGTCTGTACAAATTTTGAAGAAATTTTAGTTCTGTATATTAAATTAGCCAAAATTTGGAGCATAGCCGGACCCTCCGGATATTTATGTACCTAATTATCGCACAATATATGACCCATATAATGACGAATAGACAATATGGATGCATATATATAGCTCAGAATGTATCACGTATGTTGAAAATATATCAAAATATATCAAGACTTCATCTTTAAATATTTTTAAACATCCGTACCTTCCGAACTATTTGAGATCGCATGCATGCATGCGTAGGCTTTGACCATATTTTTTCTCGGTGTGAACGGCGTAGTGTCTGAACCTCCGGATAATTGGACATGACCGCCCGGTCCCATCCGGACCCGCGGCCAGTCGGCACAGCGCCCGAGATTCCCCTCCGGACTTGTGAGCTTTATTAACTACGGCACCGGACGGTAGAAATTCATCCCCTCCGAGGTTCCCCTCCATCTAGAGCACACCCTAGCCGCCGCCGAGCGCATCATGCCTCGTCGCCTGCCCACGACCCACTCGAAGCTCACGCCGCCGGTGCGGTGAATATTTGCTATAAAAATCACTGTATTTTGCTACTAATTATAATACTAAGTTATGAACTCTGATCGATCTGTTTAATTCGGCCAGTTCTCAGTTCAAGATTTTGTTCACGTTTTCGCGCGCATTTCTCTTCAGTATAAGTTCCTCTTAGTCAGCGCGTGAGAGCTATTACTTAGACGGTGAAGTTTCCCAGCCATCTCTACTGGTTTTACAGACGGTGAAGTTTTCCATCCGTTTCTAATGGCGTTGTATGGGAGGCGGCCAGCACTATCAGCGTCTCATGTTGTATTAGAGACGGCCACAAATCAGAACCGCTTGTAGAGATATGTCTTAGACGGTGAAGTTTCTTTTTTGATAGACCGGCTATAGATCCCGTCTAAGTGAGGTTTTGTACTAGTGGTAGATCCATGCGAGCTATCATTCACTCTGAATGAAACTATGAGAACTCACTCTATCAATAAATAATAACATGACTTGATTACCCATCAAGGTTCTTAACTGAATGGTATTGTGATGAACTGTGCCTGACAAAACATGAATAGATATAAACATACCGTCTGACGCCAAGCATTACTCCTCTAGTTCAATGATTGCATACAACAAGGCTTCAGTTAACACAGAATGCTCAACATCTTTCAGTGCTTTTAACTAGTGGCAGGTTCAGAGCACTTGTCAAACTGATAGAAGAAGTATTCGGTAACTGTGACTCGACAGGTCCTTTCAATTCTTCTTTCAACCCTAAGATATACTGAGCCACAAGCATCACACCCCCCAGTGGATGGATCAAAGCAAACATTGTAGACCAACCAGCTGACCAAACTGCTTGTCATACTCCTCTATAGTACCCAACTGTTAAAGAAGTAGAAGATCACACATTTTGTCGTTGAAGACATTTACCTCAAATTCAGCCAGAACGACCCGCTGAAAATATTTTCCCACGCCAAGCATTGTTCAGTATGTACTACGGTTAGTACCAGCGTGCTCCTGCATTCTCCGTCAAATTCATGGAAGCAACCGACACCTTGATGTCACCTAGTACTAGAGTATGATCAAACACAAGCTCATCCGCATTGAGTAGCCGTTTTCTGCTACTCGGATGTTTCCAACAAACAAGTTGCAGGAAAAGGAGGTCCAATCCAAAGCTGGAGAGATGTTTTTCACGCATGCATGCGTGCGTGCCTAGCTGTCCACATCTCCCCGACCGTCTCACACGTTCCAAGGCGCCGGCCGGCAGCGTCTCCGTTCCCGGCCATGTTCCTGAACCACCGTGGTCAAATTATCTGCATTTTATTAATTAGTCGCAGCTCGTGTCGATCTCGGATCTGCACTCTGCCCCATCACTACAGAAGAAAACTCTGAATATATCCCCCTCGTGTTCTTCCGAAGGCGGCTTCAGCTTGGAACTAACCGGACGCTCTCCTTTGGTAGGGTACCTACTACAGTAGTACACTTTACTCCGCGCTTTCGCCGCCCTTTCGAGCTCCTCCTTCCTCTGTCACGCACCGCCACCGTGCGCCGTGCGGTCCATGGCCGGCGTGCGTGCTTGCCATGTGAGGGTTCTTGTTTGGGCGTGGCCGGAAACGTCGTCTGTTCCACCGCCTTTTTCCCCAGTCGTGGTCGCCATCGCCACCGTACCCGTCCGCGAGCGACGAGAGATGCGCTGGCCCTCGGAAAGGCCGAAAGGGTAGGCAGTAAAGAAATATCGGATCCAAAGCGTATTCGCTCCTGAGAGCAACTCTACCGGTTACCGGATAAGATGGTACCGGATATCTCGTATCCGGTTAAGCTGGAAAAGTTTTGCAGTACCAAAATTTCCTAAGATGTAAGGAAGTCAAGGCTTGTTGGCGATCGTCTTTGCTGGAACAAGTTCGTGTCAGTTTGCTTGACTGCTCAACCCCAATGGAATTGGTGGAACGTATTCTCAAGCTGCCAGAGGAAAGGAAGCTACGTACCATATGCCTACTCTGGTCGTGGTGGTCTGAAAGGAACAAAGCCAACCATGGAGAGCGGCGTCTAAATGCAGATGAATTCCAGAGGCAAGTCTGGCACGAAGTGGGCGAGTGGAAAACTTTCTTTGGAAAGAAAAACACGCCTTGTTTGCCTATGACACAGCAATGGAAGCCACCGCCGATGGATTGGGTCATGATTAATTTGGATGGTTCCTATGTTGCTGAAAATGGCACGGGTGGCTGGGGATGCATTGCTCGAAACAACGCCGGGCACGTCCTGTTCGCAGCAGCTGGCAGCTTTGTTCACCTGTCGGAGGCTTTGCATGCTGAAACTGCTGCCCTACTGAAAGCTGTTGAGCTAGCTGAACAGCACGGAATGGGCAGGGTTGTTTTCTCTACTGACTGTCTTAGTTTACAGCAGGCCATCTCCTCAAACACTCACGATCAAGCACCTTTGGGTACACTTTTCAGGGAAGCAAAGTATTTGCTGAATCTGGGCTTTATTGAGTACCAAATCGTTTTTAAGCCTCGTTCTTGTAATATTCCAGCGCATGTGCTGGCAAAACTGGGTACGACTGAGGTCTTTGGTAACCATGCTGTGTGGTTTACCGACCTCCCGATTGATGTAGCCCGTGTAGTGGCCGACGATGTTGTCGAGTCCACAGTTTAAATGGAATGCCAGGTGTTCCCGTCAAAAAAAAAAAAAAAAAAAATACTCTCGCAGAACAGATGCAGAAAACTGATACTGGATATTTGAACTGAAGAACAAATACTAGTTCGCGCGCTAATTTTACAGAGGAAGTTTATCGAAACTAAACTAGAACTAAAATTAAACATAACTAAAACGTTAATGAAACTAAACTAGAACGGAAAGGAACCCTAGATCTACTCCGGCGGCGGCATCGTGCTTTTTCCCGGTGATGCGACGGCGTTCTTCTCCCCGGCGTCGGCGTCGACCTACGGGTCGATGTCGAGCTCGTCCTTCTCGGCGATGACGCGCAGCGCCACCGCGAGCTCCTGCTCGTCGACCGCCTTCACCAGGCGCTCCTACGCACCACGAGCTCGGGCCTCCAACGCCGCCGTCGCGGCGACGACCTCCTCCTCGGCTCTACGGACACAACCGTAAGCCGGCAGCAGCACCTCCTAGAAGCGGTTGAAGGGGACGATGGCGGAGCCCCGCCGGCATTCGGGGGTCACGCGGACGTGCCCCGCCGGAAAGGGGTCCTCGACGAATTCCTCCTCCGGCTCCTCCGCCGGCTCCTGCCGCTTCCTCCTCCGGCTAACGCTCGAGCTCCCCGCCTCCGTGTCGTGCCTCCGCGGCGTCCACGGCGTCATGAGCCCCGCCCACTGGCGGTCCTTGTACGAGCCAGGGAGGCGCGCACCATTCGAGCGGTTGAGCGCGGCCTGCCGCGCCTTCTCCTCGACCGTCCTCCTCGCCGCCTCGTCTTCCGGCGGCTCCCGGCCTCCTCCGCGCCCGTCGGAGCTGCGCAGGCTCGATCCCGCCATGTATCTGGTGGTGGGGAGGGGAGAGGAGCAGCTAGGCGGCGTCAATTGCTCGTCGGAGCTGGGATCGGAATGCGGCGGAGGGGTTCGGTTTTGGTACCGAATCGACCCCTCCGGCCCGGCTATATAAAGGACGATGCGCCGCTTATACGGATCACCGGATACAAGTTTCCGGACCATGGGCTTATTCCGTATCTGATCGGGCCAAAAAATCGGCCCATACCTCAAATCGGTCGGACTTTTTGGGACCTAGGGGCTTATTCCACATCTGCTAGAGTTGCTCTGAGTCCTGAAATTACGTCGCGCCGGCATCCCAAGAGCCAGTTCGACGCTAGTTGGATCGCACATCGCTCCGGTCAGTCGGCGGCCGGCTAGCTCCAGGCCACACCGGAAAGCGGGAAGGTCCGAGCTAGAGCTGCCGTGTGTGTGTGCGCGCGCGCGCCTGAACTCTGCTCCTGTGCAAAGAGCAATGGCACGTTTTACCTCTGCGTCCTACGAACTATGCGACCGATGATGATGACTGGCGTCACCATGCATCCAGGGATAATTTGGGGATGATTGATCGAAACATCTTGTTGGATCCTGATCTCTAGAGAGCTTGGTTTTTCTTAATTCAAAATATTTACTTTCAAAATAATCAAAAACAGAAAAACCTGTGGGTACATATGTACGTGCTAATTCTCGTTGAAATATTTTTTGTTATGCATACAAAACATATATATGCACCCAACCATAGAAAAAAATCTGAAACTTTGTAAACATCATTTCCGAGATTTCCAAAAAACCGAGCTCCCTAGAGCTAGGGAGCCAAAACGTCGCATCCTATAATTGATGCCACAACTTGAAATTGATATGTTCTAGGGACTTTTTCTTCTTGTGGAAATGAAAATTCTTTGTATGGACCAACTGGGCACTAAAGTTTCCCTCAACAATTAAAACACGTATGTCTTTGATCTCGCATTTTCTTCCCATGAAGATACCTAATGAGATCAGTGACGGAAAACTCTTTTCTCCTATATGGTTCAAAGAAGTAGCAAAATTTCTACAGAGAGAGTAAGCTTGGCAATGATTTTTTTTCCAGAAACACGCAAATGAAGTGCCCAGGTTGCTTGGCAATGGGCTGTATCTAATGAGCATGCTCAAGTACGGAGCACTTATCAGTCATCTTTTAGTTGTTAAATTGATCCATGACACATACAACTCATTGTCTGCTTTCGACACCTCAAACTTAGCCTCAAGCGTGTAATATTCCTAGTTCAAAGACTCAAAAACTGGGTAGAATAAGGTGCGTGCGTTTCAAGATCGTGTCAATGCAAGTTGGATCGCACATTGCTCTGCTCAGTCAGGGGCTCATGAGAGGGCCAAACTAACCTTTGTGCTAGTGCCTAAACTAATAAGCTCGTCTGCTCCTGTGCTATCGCAATGACACGCTTTACGTTTGCAGTCGAATGGCATGCAGACATGGGCTTTCAATCAGAGAAACACCTGAAAATTATGCGACGGATTATGATCAAAATAAAAATGTAGACTGTGATCATCCATAAAAAAACTGAGTGGAACATCAAAGAGACTAGGTGAGGTGGATGTACAGTATCCGAGGGCGGGCCTTAGGGGTCAACAGAACGTACCTAAATGCAGCTAAGAGTATATGCGAAAAGCCAGGTGGGCCGTATAGAGCCCACGGCATGAATGTGGTGTACAGCCTAGTCTAGAGATGAGCGGCGCCACAATTCACGGATAAATTCGTGGGACGATCGGAGGAGCCACAACTTGTGACGGCACGGCGACGCAGGATGTGTAGGTGCCGCCATGGCGAAAAGGCACATGCTCGGAACGCTCTTCGCGTTGGAAGCGGGAGAGGCAGCGCAGGTGCGGGGATTCGCCATCATATCGTCGTCGGGCGTCTTCTGAGAAGAGAAGCTCAAGGCTCAGCCTGTAGATGACTAGATGAGGTAGCCCTCACCGTCGGAGACCACGACGAGGGCACGGGTGATGAGGCGCTGCCCGGCGGCCATCGATCGTCTCACTGATTTCTTCTGCACCGCCGGAGAGGAAGGATGGGTTGTTTTGATCGGAAGAGATTGTGGAAGGCAGTGCTATGCATATACCATTCGGGTGTTCTGAATTCAGATCGGATGAAAGAAAATTTGAATCCGGATCGCGGGATCGGAAATATTTAGACGTTGCTCTAGCGAATCAGTAGGGATGCAGTCACTATCATAGCCTCGTAGGCAACGACGGATCGGAACGATTACTTCAATTTTCAGGTATGTACTGAAGTTTGCTGCCGAACGGAAGACCATGTCTCCTCGATGCATTGCAGTTTCAGACACCAACAAGAAATAAATCCACCTTTCAAGTTAAAGCAACAACAATAAGGGCCTCTTTGATTCAAATAAATTTGTATAGCAAATTCGGAGGATTATATTCCCTAGAAAGTTATTCAGCAGAGTTGGCTTGGTTTGGTTTGGATGATTTGAAACTATAGGAACTTTTTCAAAGGCCTAATTTGCATGCAATCTTAAAGCCATTTTTTCCTTCGGTCCAACCAGAGAGTAGAAATTTCCTTTGTTTCTATGACATGCACACAATCTTTCAGAAAAAAATGATTTTGTCCTCATCGTACCAACCAAACAGGCAAATCAAGGAAACCATAACAAGGGCCATGCACAACCAACGGTTTGACAGACACCCGGTTGCCGAAAACTATGCCGCAGGCACAATGCCAATTCTCGTGAGTATACTGAGTGGTAATAAGAATAAAAGTTTCTAAACATAAAAAATTCTATCTCTCTAGTCACTTCTTACAGACTTAAAGATCCACCAGCAAAGCAACAAGAGCAGCAAACAGATCCAGGAAAACCAAAAGCTAAGGGCCAACTCAACAAAAAGCTTGACACTTGATGGACAAAAATGCACACTTACTGTATGGCTCTACAAAGACCTGCAGCTGCCTGTGTTAGCCCATGGTGTGCTCCAGCATCTACTGCCACCGCCGGCTGTCGTGTTAGCAGTGTCGGCGACGGGAGGGGATATATACAGATGGAGAAAGAACAGCTCATCTGATCTCTCTACCTTTCATAGAGCTGCTACTATCAGATTTGGTACACCATCCCTACCTCCAGTGTGGAAGCATGAGGTATGTTAGCGGCATAGGATGGACCGCGGCTGTTCTTCCTCAAGAACTCGTAGACGAAGTTTATCACGATACGCTTTATGAAACTAGACCCGCTCTTCGCCTTCATGTGGGAGTGCCCCAGGATGAAGGACATGCCGGCCTCCCTAGCATCCATGAGGTCCTGCAGCTCGCTCCGTACCTCGCCGTCCAATGTAGCGCTCTTTGGTAGCACGAACCTGGCTTTCTTTCTCTGTTGCGCTACAGTCTGCTGGTTTATCTCCTTATTAGGGGATGCCGATCCATCAATTTCACCTTCCTCTTCCCACAATGGAATGGTGCCGCTCCTAATGGAAGAGAGTTTGTCTGCACCTTCCACAGAGCCGTTCTGGTCAGAACCGCCGCTGCGGATGAACTCCGCAATGCTGTTAATCAGATCCTTCTCAAATTCTAGGTCATCCTGCTGCACATCACGGTACCCATATCTGGCAATGACCCTGTATAACCTGTACTCTTTCGGACCAATGCGACCCACTAGAAATCTTTCTTCGGGCTCCACATGTGGCACTGGAACTGATTTAACACACAGAAAGACCAGTACCTGATCAAAAATACAATTATAAGCACTCTAGAAGATTGATGCACGAATTCATAGGTCGAATGGCCTAATGTATCTAAATTTCTGAGAGGTACAATTCAGACAAACTGGCAGAAATTGGTCGAAAAATATGCTAATGAACATTCAGGGATGCACGCTGAATAGGAAAATTATGGTAAGGTGCCTACCTGGTGAAATGCTGGCAAATTTGTTACGAAATGGGAGAAAATGGCTGGAATCCCAGACATAAGCTCTGTATGTATCAGCCCAATGCCTCGAACACGAACAATTCCCAGCGAAGGACCGAGGTTCAATAGCCAGTTTACGGAAACCTTGTTTTGAACATCAAACTCGTACTTCTTTATTGTGCCATAGTGCCACACAGACATGACTATCATAAATACGACGAAAGGGTAATAGGGACCCAAGCACCTTCATGAACCTTGACAAGGGCAGCTGAGAAGTAGAGTACTTCAATTGAGCCAAAGAGAAGAAGGAAACCAAGGGCAAGGAAGATACTCTTGTTCCAGCAAAGGACGATAACCAATGACATTAAACAAGTGGTGACAAGCATAACAGTTATGACTGCAAGACCTGTAGTTGGGGAAAAACCACCACAGTTATATACGGAAATTCACATCCGTGCATGAAAATACAACGAGAACAAGAACTAGATGTAGCATGTGCAAAACGTGGTGTCCATAGGAAGAACTGTCTGCATATTAACTTGTCTCACCTTGCGCGTTCGCCAAGTGCTTTGCGTTATTGAAGCCAATAGTAACAGCCAGGCAGAGTATCATCAGGATCCAATTAATTTCAGGGATGTATATCTGACCGTGCTTCGTAGAGGATGTGTGCACAATCTTTACACCAGGGAAGCAACTTAGTGCCGAACACTGCTTGATAATTGAAAAGGTGCCAGTAATAATCGCTTGACTTCCGACTACAGCTGCTAGTATAGCAATCACTAGGACAGGCCATCTGAGTTTTTCTAAAAACACAGTTGTATACATCAATGCTAAAAATAAGCAATTCTTATACTTATCAATTGCTTTACAAATAATACTCCCTCCGATCCGTAAAGCTACATAGGAATTTGTACTATGCTAGTATCGTTTCCACGACATTTATTTCGGACCGGAGGTAGTATTAAAAATGGAAAAAGGCAAACCCAAAAGAGTACCTGGTACAGACACATAGAACCCAATATGATAGTTATTCTCAAAGCTGTGGTGTTGTGAGATATAAGCAGCCTGTCCCATATACGCCAGAATAAGAGCTGGATAAACCACAGATATGAACGCAATCTGTTCGAAGCAGAAACATGACAATAAGTTCTTTTTTTACAACTACATGACAATAAGTACTTGATGACAATCCAGTTTTTAGTTTTAGAATGGTGAGTAGCACATGTCAAAGATACAAAGTATCATGGAGTTACAAGGTGAATGTTGTATAAGATAACTCCAAATATAGGACTGGGTGACAAGGACGAAAATACATACAATTGTCCCATATGCTGGGTCAAAACTGATGTATTTCTCAAATTAAACAACAGACTAACTTTGTATCTCCTAAATTGGAGGGAAGCACAAAGATCACTGAGTATCAAGGAAAGAGGTACATCTGGACAAAACTGAAACAATGATTGACCTTCTGAAGAAATCAATTCATTAGTAGTGGCATTCAGATGTAATCTTCACCCTATACAGAAAAAATATATACTCGGGAAACACTGCTTTTAAAGAAGTTTACCTAACAAGCACCTGACCAGCTACTTAGAATTGCTTGTCACTAAAGAGGGAACAAACAAATAATAGGTGAGATGAAATTGGAAGGGTCGTACTAAACAAAGCGCGGCAGATGGGAGGTCGAGGAGAAGGGGTAAACAGACGGGGCATCACTGAAAATCATGTGTAAATTATTGTTGTGAACGATGTACGTTGTAAGATACTCATCTGGTACCTGAATTGATCTTTGTGAGAAATGTCCAAGATCTGCATACATAGCTTCCGAGCCTACAAATAATATCATTTCAAGAGAGTCAGTTTTTTGTTGTAATCCGTCGATGCAGAGGCTGGGGCTTTTCCCCCTTTTCTAAAAAAAAAAAGCTAAAAGGCAATAGCCTAGCTTATCTGTACCTGTCACGCAGAGAAGGATTCCACCCAGTGACTTCCAGCCACCTGTTTGAGTCTTCTTGAGAAACTGATACATGTAGTATGGCGAAAGTGCTCGATACACATGGTGGTTCCAATAGATGATATTATAGAGTCCTATCGAGCTTATGCAGAGAAGCCAAACGCAGACGATTGGCGCAAAGATAAACCCAACTCTGTGTGTGCCATAGTGTTGGAGAGCAAACAAGCATATGAGTATAGCGCACGTCACGGGAAGACCTACATCTGCACATTGACTTGTAATCGTAAGCATCTCATATGCATGGTCCAATCAAACAAATAATAAATACAAGCCAAATACTAATTGTTGTCGACTAGAGCTGTAAAACCATCTCAAGCCAAATACTAATTGTTGATGCAATTGCGCTGCCAATCTAGCTAGCAATGGAAACAGCTGAAAGAAACAAGAGAGCGAGCCTACATTTGTGAGTCTCCTTCCCCAGGGAAAGCTCGAGGCCCGAGACGGCGGAGAACACTGAAAAAGGATGGGCATAAAGAGGAGAAACCAAGATGGACAATGCCAAGAAGACTATGATGGGAGAGGGGTCAAACCGGAGACCGCAGGGGTGAGCACGCCGTCGCCGATGACCATACACGTCCCGAGCAGCGCGAAGAAGAGCAGCAGCCTCTGCAGCACCCTGTACCTCTCCAGCAGCGTCTTGGCCCTGGACACGGCCAGCTGGTCGTGCGTCGCGAGGTCCTCGCTGGTGCCGCCGCCCGGCAGGAGGCCGGCGCGGACGTGGCGGCAGATGAGGGAGTAGAGCGCGAAGGTGCCTCCCTCCCCTCCGTCGTTGGCGCGGAGCACGATGAGGACGTACTTGATGAGTGAGATGAGGGTGAGCGTCCAGAAGACGAAGGAGAGGACGCCGTAGATCTCCTCGTTGCCCGCCGAGTGCGTGATGTCGTCGCCGGCGAAGGCGCTCTTGAAGACGTAGAGCGGCGAGGTGGCCACGTCGCCGTACACCACCCCGAGGCTCTGGTACGCCAGCAGCAGCACCGCGCCCCACGACTCCCCGCGCTGCTGCCTCTGCGGAGCAAGAAGAACCAGCTCGCGCGTCAGGAAACCCGCGGACACAGAACCCAACAAAGATTTCACGCCGAACTTTACTCACCTTCCGTGGCGCCCCCGCGTCGTGAGCGAGCTCCAGATCCATGCCGCGGCTCGCCTCCTCAATGCGCCTCGACACCCATCCAAATTTGCTGCAAGAAAGAACTCGCACGATTCGCAGGGGACTCAGCCGGCAAATCGTATGCCAAGATTTATGGGCTTGGACGGTTGCGAGGCAGCCCGGAGAAGAAAGGGGGACACTCCTCCTCCGCCCCCTTCCAGTAGCTTCCTCCAACCCACACTGCTCTCCCCCCACCCTAGACCCTCTCCTCCTCCGCTCGCCTCTCCCTGATTAGCTCGTACCGGCACGAGACAGATTAGTACTTGTAGGACTAGTAGGAGTGGCGAGCCGCTTTTAGTTTTCCTCTCCAAGAAGGCCGCAACAAGTCAAAGAAAACTAGTGAACAATTTCCGGCGGAGAGACTCGAGAGTGTGAGAGCAGCCAAGCCAGCCAACCAAGCAAACAAGCGAAGAAGCAAGAGGAAGTAGATAGGGATGTGGTGCCCCGGCGGTGGGTTCCCTCCTCCCGCTGCCCTCAAAGAATTTGGTTTGCGCAACAAAGAAAAGAAAATGATTTTGTGTGGAGTGAAGCCGATTGTTTCGAGACCAGAACGGAGCCGGTGGGGCGGAAGGTGGCAGGAAGCGGGGAGGAGAGCGAAGCAAAACAGGGGCGGACGGCGGACGGATCGATCGTGGATTGGACTTGCAGCTGGAGAGGAGAGCGCGTGCCGGTGGGCGGAACGGGACGCGTGGGGTTTATCGCGTCGACGGCTTTGATACGTGGTTGCGCCTTTTGTGCTGCCCCTGTCTATGTTGGCCTATCTATTGCGTCTTTTCACGCCAGATCATGCGCTTTTCAGTGGTGTCTGATTAACCTTTTGTTGGCTGAGCTTAAGTTAGTGAGTGAACAGCGAATTACACTTGTTATTAGATGGAGTAGGAATCTACTATGACGCTGGCCAACGTCACGGAAGGAAAGCTCTACTCCCTCCTATCCATATTAATGGTCTTAACATTGTCTAGATACGGATGTATCTAGTCTAACTAGATACATCCGTATCTAGATAAAGTTCGGAGGTTGTACTATTTTTTATAGAGAGCATTTTAAATATTACATCGGACTCTGCATAAACAAGATACACATAACCGCAACTCTAATAAGGAAAGTTCTATTTGTAAGCTCAACATCGTGTTGGACAAGACTGTAACACGTGCAAATGTAAGAAAATATATGGCACTCTCTCGCACCCGCTCAAGTGTGGATTGAAAAATCTTATACAAAGTAAAGACATCCAACATACATGACATTGACATTCCTAAGGATTACAAGCCTACAAAATACATATATTTTTTTTTACAAATGTAACAAAGTAGGGATTAGCAAATCTGAAGAGGAAATGCAGTATATAGCTCTGATTGTGTTGGCGTTCCTACATGAAACTGTTCACGAACTACATCGGAAAAAGCTGAATGGGGTCATCCTTAAAATTGATTTTGAGAAAGCTTATGATAAAGTTAATTGGTCTTTTCTCCAACAGACCCTCAGAATGAAAGGTTTTTCTTCTGAGTGGAGAGCGCTAGTCGATAGCTTTGTCTCGGGAGGAAGTGTAGCCATTAAAGTTAATGACGACACTGGCAAATTCTTCCAAACGAAAAAAGGCCTGAGACAAGGTGACCCACTATCGCCAATACTATTTAATATAGTGCCGGATATGTTGGCTATCTTGATTGAACGCGCTAAATCTGAGGGCCAAATTGAAGGAGTGATTCCACATCTTGTCGATGGTGGTTTATCGATTCTTCAATACGCCGATGATACAATTCTCTTTATGGAACATGACATCGATAAATCTCGTAACTTAAAGCTGATTTTGTCGGCCTTTGAGCAACTGTCGGGTCTTAAGATTAATTTCCATAAAAGTGAACTGTTCTGCTTCGGTGAAGCTCAAGATAACGCCGCCTTGTATGCTGAACTTTTCGGCTGTGAGCAAGGTCAATTTCCTATCAACTATTTGGGTATTCCGATTCACTATCGGAAACTTACAAATGCTGAGTGGAAAAAGGTGGAGGAAAGACTTCAACTACGTTTAAACAGCTGGAAAGGCAAATTACTATCCCTGGGTGGAAGATTGGTGCTCATAAATTCGGTGCTGACAAACATGGTACTGTATATGATATCATTCTTCCAATTACCAAAAGGAGTCTTGAAACGATTGGACTATTTTCGTTCTAGATTCTTTTGGCAAGGGGACTGTGAGAAGAAAAAGTATCGGCTAACTAAGTGGAGTGTGGTTTGTTGTCCTAAAGACCAGGGAGGGCTCGGAGTTCATGACCTTGAGGTCAAGAACAGAGCTCTGCTCGGCAAATGGCTCTCCAAGCTTCTCAATGAAGATGGAGCTTGGCAAACCCTCCTTAGGAGAAAGTATGTGGGATCCCAAGCCGTATCTCAGGTTCACTGAAAACCTGGTGATTCGCACTTCTGGTCAGGCCTTATGGCTGCGAAGAAGTTCTTTTTTCCTCAAGGGTCTTTCTCAATTAGGGATGGATCGGAAGTTCGTTTTTGGGAGGACAAATGGCTTGGCCAATCCTCTCTCCAAGAACAATATCCGGCTCTATATGCTATTGTACGAAACAAGAGTGACACGATCGCTAAGGTGTTGGGTTCCCACCCACCAAATGTTTCGTTCAGAAGAAGTTTACTTGGAACGAGACTAGCTTCCTGGAATGCTTTGCTCCGCCGATTGGATTCCATCAATCTTTCGGAAGGCCGAGACAAATTTCTTTGGAATCTTACGAAGAATGGTAAATTCTCGGTTGATTCCATGTATAGAGCATTAATCTTACCCGTAGGTCCGGTCGATATTAAAGATAATAATAAAATTTGGAAGATGA
Organism: Poa pratensis; assembly: GCA_947311845.1. NCBI lineage: Eukaryota > Viridiplantae > Streptophyta > Magnoliopsida > Poales > Poaceae > Poa > Poa pratensis. Next base: position 69,202,012 of record CAMZMU010000033.1, on the reverse strand, counting down.
AGATCCCGCTAAAAACTAAGATGTTTGCGTGGTATCTTCGTCGAGGAGTAATTCTTACAAAAGATAACCTTGCCAAACGCAATTGGCACGGAAGTAGAAAGTGTGTCTTCTGTCATCACGATGAGACCATAACACACCTTTTCTTCCAGTGCGAGTTCGCCAGGTCTATATGGTCAGCCATCCAGATAGGTTCTACCTTACATCCTCCGTGCTCCGTTGCAAACATTTTTGGCAACTGGTTAAACGGGTAGATCCTAGGTTCAAACTATTCAGTAGGGTGGGAGCGCTTGCCGTTATTTGGTCGCTGTGGCTATGTAGAAATGACAAGGGTTTTGACGATAAAAATGCTTCTTTCATGCAGGTGATCTATCGGTGTACAGCAACACTACGTGCATGGTCGGCCCTGCAACGTGTGGAGCACCGAGACTTGTTTTTGGAGGTGGCGTTGCGTTTGGAGGCGGCGTCCAGGGAGTTATTCTCCCGGCATGGATGGCAACATAACCTCCGGATCGACCTTCCAGCAGCCTAGACGGATTTACAATTTCTCATTCTGATATGTAATTCGTCTATTTTATTCTTCAGCATTGGGTACTTGTGAACTTGTGACTGTGTGCATCCTATCTATGCAGAGGCTGGGTGTTATGCTTAAAACTCTTAAGTAATAAAATCCCTTTATCTAAAAAAAAAAGCTCTGATTGTGTTTTTAGAAGTCAGAGAAATAGTTGGGCGACCCCGTAGGCCCTCTCCCCACGCCCTCCACCACCAAGAAAACCTCCTCTTGACCGCCCCAGTCACCTCGCCGTCGTTGGAGGATGTCGTTCGACGGTAGTCCCTGCCCAACCTCTTTTCTCCCTAGCGGTATTCCCTTGCCATGCAAGGTCCGAAGGTTTTCCCCATTTCGTGTGGCTCGTGACGTGGGTCTGTAGCACACGGGCGTAGCAACATGAAAGCAGACGGGAACTCGGCTTCCCTGCTCCATGTTGTGCCATATGGGAGTAAAAAGCGACACGATAATATGTGTTGTGGGCCTCTGCTCCTCGCCCACGGACTACCATGTCTCGTGTAAGTGGAGACGTTGTCGAAGATACTCGGGCCAGCCGCACGCCGCGACCGACACCATGATCACCGTGGTCAGGACACGACTCCCGTGGAGGTAGCTCGAATTCGACACGGTCGGCCTCCCATACGCGTGCAGTGTGACTCCAGCTTGACATCCAAACATGTCGTGGGTGCATCGATGCCACTTGTCGATACAATCGAGCACGCCGACCACGATTACCATGGTGCAAACGAATGTGTGGTTTTGCAAGGCGGTTGCCTGAGGAAGGTCAGCGGCTCGATGGCTCGGGTCGAGTTCAAGTTCCCTAAGTGATGTTGGACGACATCGACATAATGTAAGGGGATAGGACTATGCTTCACAACTCGTTGTGCAAACACAATTTTGTTTGCATGGAAAAGCCCACGTCAAAACCATGTGTGTGATAATTATGAGCCTGGCGATCGGTATTTTGCAGCGATGGTCTCGGCAAATGGGGGTGACAACACATAGTGACTTCGTTTTAGGTGGTGCCTTCTGTGTACCAAATCTCGATTTCTAGACTGAAAACTCTATATCTAACATTTATTTATTGTACCTAGCAATGCGCCTTCTAGTCGCTCTCTTATTGAAGGCTTTTGTCTGGACTTTGATTGGATTTTCTCCGTGGCAAAAAATATCATGATCTTACTTTGGTAGTTAGACCGAACGGCGACGTCGCTTGTGCGTTGTTCCCTTAATAGAGGCGTCATTGGAGAACCTCTTTCGTAGTCCGGGTGTTGCGATTGGTGGTTCTTGTTTTCTGCTCCTCTGAGTTGCGGAGGGGTTTGTTCTTTTTTCTGTTGCATTTTTTTTCTTATTTTGTGTTTTTGGCTTTGTGGATCCTTAGTTCTTGATATTAATATATTCTCTTATCAAAACAATGGTTACAAAATGTTACAAAGTAAAACAACCAACATACAAAATGTTCCTAAGGATTACAAGCCTACAAAACTTATATACGAAAAAATATCTTTGAGAGCCTATTTGTATCGTAAATGTATAAACACAATATACTCCCACGTTTTCTCGAGCACAAATAAAACATCAGTGTCTTGAAAAAAAAGATTCTTGTGCCATGGAATTCTACACTTTCTAGATTCAGATGACCTTTTGGAGAAACACCGAAACAAATACATATAAAAGAAAAATGAGCACTAGATTTCTCAACGGTCAAACAAATAATTATATGTTACCACTTGTTGGTTTTCCAATGAAACTGATGGCATATAAATAAATTCCATGAAACTTTAAGAACCATAGTCTTATACAAAATCGATTGTAGGAAAAAATCTCAAGATTTAAATTTCCCAAAACTCATATACAAAATATGTGATGTAAAGCCTGAATATGAGAGGCTGTATAAAAAATCTATGTCAATGTAATCGACATTCGACAACTAAAGAAAGCTATAAAACACAAGTCAAGAAATTGTATTTTTTCTTATAACAACGTCGATTCAACACACATCTATCATCATGAAGTTGCTGTTCTAAATTTGGTCTACACGTCAAGAATCAAATGACACAATATTTTCATAAATGATTTATGTGCTTGGAATGTTTTTCACAGCCTTTCAAATCTTGAGACTATTGTCCATATTTTTTCGTAAGATACTAATTGTGTACCGTCAAATTTTCTAAGAGACTTTTCTACGTGCTTTGACTTCTTTTACTCATGGATGGGCATTTCAACCCTCTAAAAGCATGGTGGACAATTTTCATATATTTTTGCTTGATAAAATATCCTTTTCACAGAGAACATATTTTCACTTTTCTTTCTATGAGAAGGAAGCATTAGGTATGCCCACTTTATACTGCTTATGTCTTATGATAACTTGTCTGCCGATTGTATGGGACACATGTAAATTAAATAAATGTGGAGGATAAGCACGGATGTGTACTTCGTGGTGGAAAGCTACATCCGGGCAGCAAAGAAAAGAAAATAGAATGGTCGAAAGCTACGGGAGTATGATGGCCCAAGCATATGTGGAAAGATTCGCCCTCTAGAAAGAGGCATCTGCATACTGAAAATGATGTTAATTGCTGTTTGCTAATAGCAATTTTGCATGCACGAGAGATTTGAGTTCTGCCGATCATGCATAGGCTAATAATTGTGTTGGTTTTTTATTAGCTGAAGATGAAACGTCTCGCGTTTTGACAGGCTGATGAAGTCTGTCTCTGCTTGTATATCTTTTTTTTAAGAAAAGGGTCACCCAGACTCTGCATCAAAATGATGCATACAACCGCTTTATTTATTTTATTCAACATAGCTGGCAAAAGCCTTACAACGAACGAATACAAGCTGAATCCACCATCAGTACCACAACTAGCACAAACAACAGAGTGAAACGGGGCCTTGTGCCCCGGCTACAACCATCGCCGGCTCCCTGGCCAACACAGAGATAGCGCCTTGTGCACACGCTCCGGAAATCGCCTCCATCCTCTTCCTCCAACCCAATTCAGCATGCCGATCGGAGCAAAGACTCTCGCCAGGCCTGCCGCCGATGCCACCATGACACCTGGCTACGCCCCCTCCCTGTGCAAGTCCACCATAACACGACCGTCGTCGAGTCCCCGTTGCACCACGCCGCCAAGACCAGCCGTCTTTGTCATGGAAGGTGAAGCTCCACTCCACCGGTAGACCACTCCAGGCAGCACGTGTTCCAAAACGATGCCCTCGAGAGGGAGAAGCGACACCGAAAGTGCCGCCATCGTCCGATCCGGTAGCACCAGATCTTGGGTTTCCCCCGGAACATCATGGAGGAAGGTAGAAGAATCACGGCGACGACGCCTTCAGCAAGGTAACGACGCCCACGGGCACCGCCATCGTCGGCTCCGACCTCGGAGCCCAGATCTCACCGGCCATCATCAACACCTTCAGATCTATGCAAGCAGAGTCAAGATCTGGGCATGACACGCCACCGGAGTGAGCGGCACACCCGAATCACCCTGCTGGTCAGATCCGCCCCACGCCCGCTCACAAGGATCGGAACGCCGGAAGCCGCCGCTCTGCGCCTGGAGGGCCGGGATCTACGCCGTCCGCCACGCCGTCGATGCAGGGCGTCGACGTCGCCGTGGCGACCGGCGGCCGCGCCACGCCCGAGGATCGGCGGCGCCCGCCCGCGCCGGCCCGTCAATCTCGAGGACGGCCAATTCCCCCCCGCCGCCGGCCGTGCCCAGGCTTTGCCTGGCCGCGCCCATGGTGGCAGCGGGGGAGGGAGGAGGGAGGAGCGGTGGGGGGCTGCGGCGGCGGCGGCGCTAGGGTTCCCCCCTGCCGCCGCGCGGGGGCGAGAGGGGGGTTACGAGAGGAGGGGGTACGTGTCGTTCAATTCATGCAAGTTGGCAAACGTATTGCACTTGTGGACTTGTATACGGATTAGAATTAATCTGGAACTCTTGAAGTCACACGAAATGAACCTCTTAAACGTATTCAACTTAGTAGGTACCCTGTTAAGGAAGTTCTTCTCAACCACTAGCTAGTAGCCTTTCAGGAAACACACGAAATGACACCGAAAAACAAGTGCCACCTACTCCGACAGAGCCGCATATGACAGTCATTGGGAGACCAACAAAATCGTCAAATCAAACAGAATATTTACAGGCCAGATACTGATCAAGATGTATTGATCAATTCGATCCCAAAGCGGACTGAAATATTGTTTACGTATAACCGTCAGATTTACATGTGGAGAAGACGTGTGTCTAAGGAGAATCTGAAGTCGGCAGATGAAACCTTTTGCTTCCGCGACACTCACTGAATTTCAGATGCGGCCACCACAGTGCGGCTGGGAAAATTTCGGCCACCACTGAAATCCCTGAAATTCAGTGAATTACAGATGAAATCTCACTGAATTTGAAAACCATGGTTCCAAGAGCGTGTCCCATTCAATTCGCCTGCTTGAGACGGATGAATCACTTGCGCTTGAAGTTTTAGCTTGACAGAGGCATATTCCAACCACCTTTGCTCCCAATAGTAAAAACACAACCTTCTTTTTTTTTTAAATTCAGTGCAACTTAGGAAAGGCAAAAGAGCAGCATCTTAGTCTTTTTCTCTGGCCACAAATCCTGTGCCAACCCTAGATCTCAGCTGGGACGAGCTTCCTCATTTGGCGTAAGCTTAGTTACGACGAGCTTTCTGTGACCATATGACAGTGTCTGGTCGAGAAGAAGCGAGGGGAAGGTGAGAAGTTGTTGTCGGCGTCTAGTACGGTTTAATGGACCGGGCGTTTGTTTGTACGTATCCTTCCAACAAACACAGCCAACTGTGTATCGTTAGTACGCTTTGAATTTGACAGCACGTACGCGAGAATCACTTGGGAGCAATGTTTCGATATTAAGTAAAACCACTGATGCTGCAAACATATACTCCCTCCGTTCCAAAATACTTGTCTTCCATTTGTTCAAATTTAGCTAGCTGCGACAATGAACGCCGGTGGAGGCCTCGACGTGGCCAAAAGTTTGGCTCCGGTCACATCATCGCCTGCCTAGCTAGCAAGCTTGGACCCTGCGCACGTACGTGCCGAGGGCAAGGGCAAGCTTGATGTCGACGCGACGGGAGCACGAGCCAGAATCTTCTAATTTTTGCTTTACCACACACTCTTACTTACTCTTGGTCTTTGATCTAGACATTTCGTAGGTGTTAAGTTTTGACTTATTAAGCTTCACTCACAAGTCACAAGTCTCAGTAGTCGAAAAGGACCCGCTCGTCTCCCGCGTCCCACTCTGAGGAAACCTTAGTTTAGCCGCTGCTAGCCCTCCCCCACTAGCGCACCCAGTCGGCACCGTCGGATGAAGCGGGGCAAAGTCCATGTTGCCGATGATAGAGTCGGGCTTCTTCTCGCGGTTTTTCTTGCGGCGTGCTGGTCTTTCTCGACGCCTGAGTATCGACGTGATGGCCAGTCGATGTTGCAGCGGTGCCTAAGTATCGGCGTCGCTCGGCTACGAGGTTGTGCGGTGGTCGACTGTGGAGATATGCTGCCATAGGTATTTGTTTCACTGCCCCGGATCTGGCCGCATTGGTCACTCTTCCCTTTGTTGACGATGTTGAAAGATGCTATTCCCTCCTCAGCTCCAACTAGGCTTGTCGTCTCACTAGTACGGCACATGCGCCACAGAAAGTCCCGCCACAGAATTTTTTCCCCTCTCACGCATGTCTACCCCCCGGATCGCCTTTTCAGTTTTGTAAACAAGAAAAAAAATGATAAAAATTTCAAAAAATAAAATCCTTTGACATGTAGTTAGGTTTGAGTGTCTAGTTGGTATAGAAATTTTGAAATATAAATTTTGACCTTTTCTGCAAAAAACGAAAAAAAAATATTGACACGGCCATAACTTTTGCATACGACGTCGAAAAAATACGTTTAATATACCAAAAAAAATCGTGAGAATAAAGGAGCTCGATTTCACCCGGGTTTACCCGGTGAACTTTTCTCAGATTTGGGAAATTCGAAAAGAGTAAAAAGTTATTTCAAAAAGAAGATTTTTTTCTACAAAATCAAAAAAATAAAAAAATTGAATTTTTTTTTCTGTGGCGCACGGTGGTTGGTGCGCCACAGAATTGTTGGGCGGGATTCGAAATTTGAATCCCGCCGCCGGCGCCCTTCTCTTCTTCCTCTTCTTTCTCCTTCTCTCCTCTCCTTTCACTTCTCCTCCACTTCTCCTCTACTTCTCCTCTCCCCTTCTCTCCTCTACCTCTACTTCAACTCAACTCCGGCGACCTTCTCCTCCTCCTCCTCCTCCACCTACTCCGGCGACCTTCTCCTCCTCCTCCTCCTCCTCCACCAACTCCGGCGACCTCCTCCTCCACTGATAATCCCCAAGAGCAAGGAATCACTGTAGCACAATTCGATAAGTATTTGAGTGTCGAACCCACGAGGAGCTGAAGGTAAACTATCTATTCTCTAAAGCCCTATAACCCTCTTATATGGCCTTTTATGCAAAGCAATAAATATGAAAGGATCTAACTAATGGAAGCAAGTGACGTGGAATGGTTTATCTAGTAGCAAGTTTCTCAAGCAAGTTTCAGACACAAGTTTCTTAGAGCAAGTTTCTCTCAGTAGTTTTCTCAAGCAAGTTTCTCAAAGTAGCAAGTATCAAATATCTCAAGTAGCAAATATCTCAAGGGAGCAAATGTTCTAGCAATTGTTATTTCATTCGCGTGGTTGTCACAATTAGTGAAGCACATGTTTCAGTCTTAGTTGTTTCTTTTAGGTGGGAGCCATAAATAGGTGTAGCCAAGTAAATGAGCAATAACACAACTCTTATGATGGATCTCATGGCCAAATAAATGTGCAGCACAAGAATTATTAAGACATAATTGTCCCACCATAGCCTTAAGTTCTAGGGTCCCCCATATATATCCCCCATAAAGTAACTTCAAGTCTCAGGCACCGGTTTCTCTCTACTCCGACATGTCCTACTCAATCCATTACGCTACGGTGATCACCTTACATGCATTCCCCAACATATGCGTGCACTCATATATTGTACATAAAGACAATCATAAAAGATAACAACACTTGTATGCAACCAATCAACGAACTATTTCACAATTGCCATGAACAAATCACTTCTCAAACACAGATGGGAGACACAATAGATCAAGGGAATAGTATATTGCATCATACATCATGTTTGCCAAGAGTTTACAGTGGGGAGATGGAGATGATCTTGCTGTAGATGTTGATGATGAACACGCCGGAGGGGGGTGGAGCCCTCCGGAGGTGATTCCGGCGGCGTTTCCCCCCTCCGATCTTCTCCGGCGGCAGCCTTCTGACTCTCTGTTTCGTGGTTCTGTGTTTTTCCGCCGCCTCCTTTCGCGAAACGTCGGGACCTTTTTTATAGGCGTTTTTAGGTCAAGACGAAGTCGGTGGAGCGAAAGATCGACGGCAACGGAGCCACGAGGGCCAAATGGGGGGCCCCACGCGGCCACAGTACCTGGCCGCGTGGGCCACCCCCGTTTGGGCCTCGGCCTCCGCTTGCTGCTTCCTTCGCCCACAGGTCTTCTTCCTTCCAAATATTGACGCCCGTAAATTTCCAGGTGATTTCGTTGACGTTTGGGTCCCTGAAACATTAAAATAAGAAAACGGGGTTTTCTGCCTGTGCAGGGTTAATTCCATAAAAATAGGAAATAAATGAATATTCCCAAAAATCATTATAAAACATTGATATAACCCTTATATGATGCAAATATGATTGGAATATAAGCAATTAAAGTGCAAAGTTCATGTATGCATTTTACATGCATCAACATCCCCAAGCTTAATCCATGCTCGTCCTCGAGTATGAAGATGATAAAACTAACATGGACTTTGCAATTTAATACTTAACAATGATATCAAAGATGATTACTATTGCTACATATAGTCAAATGATTCATTCTTCAAAGGAGTAGCAATATGCAAATAGTTTATGAAGTGATATCAAGTATTCAAGACAAGGATGTTCATTGATAGTTCACAAAGTGTAACATGGTAGCAAGTAATATGGAACACATGTATGCATAATGATAAGTAGAACATCCTACAATGGTCATAGAGTGTAGATGAAAATCTGAATATGATAGGTGTACACTTTGGAAAGATGTATATGTGAGTAGAGGTAAAGCATGCATAAGTTTCATCCAACTTCCAAACTCTTCTACTTAAGTTAATGATTGCAATAAGGTATTCATTGGTGTCAAGCTCTCATTGCCCCTATCATAGCATCTTGAATGATTAAGGTTAAAGTGAAAGCAAATATGAGTAGTGTGCTTGATAAAGAATGGGTTGAATGTCTCATGCCCCTTGAATACAAGTACTTACACCATGTGTTACTCAACTTGGGAAACAAAGCAAGTTCAATTAAATATCATTGTAAGCATAATAGTATCATCAAGAGCGTCAACTGGGGTACCTCTTGTCCCAAGATATGGAACAAGCCCATATCAAAATGACAAGACAAACAAACAAAATGAACAATCTCAACACCCTTTTTATTTACCATTTGGAATAGTTTTTTATTGCAAGGTGTATCACAGAATAGTATGTAAGTAAGTAAATTTCCACCATGAATGATGCATGGCTTAGATTAGCGGCCCAGGCGTCTCTCTAACCATTTACACAAACTCATTTAAACTCACTCTATTTCCACATTTATTTCACATGATAAGCATCCATAGACAAAAGCACATGATATCAACTAAATGAGATGAAGAGCGTGTTGAAAGCTTGCATGTGACAGCACATATGGGCTAACTTCCAACCCAACATTATCAAGCCACTCATCATAATCTTAATCACAATGGGTCATGTTTTATTATGCAATAATAGTAAATTGTGCATCAAGTTCGTGAGAGCTATATAACCAACTTTTCCATGCAATCAATAACATAACATTTTCATTCAGAGGTATAGATAACACAAACATGTTAAACATACTCGGAATAGCATAAGCTATAGGTAGATATGGTGGACTCACTGGAATAACTTTGGTTGAAGGTGTTGGAAACAAGTTTTTGCTTGTTGGAGTTTTTGGGCTAGCAAAAGGGAGAAAGTTGACCATCTAGATGCATGCATGAGTGTCCATAGAACTAACTAATCCATGTTAAACCAAGTAAAATAACAATCAGCATCAAAACATGAATAAGTGATAGCTCTTAAAGAATTTGCAAACTATTACTCATAACAAGCTCATGAATCATGCAACTATATGTATCATTAAAAATCAACTCAAACATCCCTTTTCCCAATCATAAAAGCATCCAACATATTTCAACCCATATTTCAGTAGCTCCCATATAAATTATATGTGGTGGTCTCACAAGACTCAACAAACAAACAAAAAGACGCTCCAAGTTTATGCGATAAAGTGTTTCGATCGAAAAACAGAAGTTGGACGTGTGCAAACCGAGAGTGTGTAGGTCCAGCGGGGTTGTCTTCACATCCCCAAGCTTATGGTCTTCACCATCCTTGGATAGCTCTTGGTGCATCTCCTCCAATCCCTGTGAAAAAACTTCAAAACACCGTTTCTCCCATTTCTTTTCTGTGGGGTGCATTAATAGTGATAAACAAATAGGTTTCTTGCTGCATATAATCCTTGAACAAAAATTCATATGAGATGTCCAGAAGTGTATAATGTTGTATGCCTACTCATAAACTCAATTGGATCAAAAAGATTCAACTTAAAAGCTCAAAGCATGCATCAAACAAAATGGGACAGAATCTGTCCAGAAAAACAGCAGCAGCAAAACGTATTTTTCTACCCTACCAAACTTTCTCGAAAAATTCCGAAAAAATTCATGCATACAGAGGATGAAAAGTTGCAACTACAGTTCAAATATGAGCTCATTCGGAGTTACAGAATAAGAATTAAAAATCATACCGTGCACAGATTCGTGCAGGAATAAAATCTCCGAACTCAAATAGCAACTTTTCAAGACCAAATGGGTAAAACTTGGCACTTTATTAAAAACTCCTGAACTAAACTAGACACAAATCTCTTGTTACAGCAAGAGGACACAAAGAAAAATCACACACAAAAATAACCGGGTTGCCTCCCGCAAAGCGCTTTCTTTATAGCCATATAGCTAGGCTTACTTACTTGGTATCAAGATGGTTGAAGTGAGGTGGCTTGGCATCCCCAAGCTTAAATTCTTGTACTTATTTGATATATGTAGGGTGAGCCTAGGGGTACATCCCCAAGCTTGAGTTTTTGTCCCTCTTGATCTTGTTCATCACCCTCAATTCTTCCACCTTAAAATTCTCTTTACACAACACTCGTCACAAACTTGATTAGAGGGGTTAGTGCCTTCATAAATTAAATCCACATAGGCACAGCAAAGACATATCATGAATTGATTTTAAACATTAGCTACTGTTACTATGGTTATGTAATGCTCCTTGATCAAAAGAACCGCACAAAACACAAGTAATGAGAGTAATGCAGAATAAAGACAGGATATGTCAAAAACTGGACAGCGAATTACTATTATCACTCTTTTTATTTGGTTTTAGCTTTGGGAAAAGTTTAAATGATAGAGATTTTGCAATGGTTCCATTGGCATGAACAACACATGTTCAAGGTCGACCCCAACTTCTCCATTACTCATCCTTCTCATTTACTTTCCCAAATTTCATATAGAGTGAAAATCTTAAACTAATTGTTAGAAATCAGTAGGTAAAGTTATTTTGCAGGTTCTCAAGATATAAAGGTGTGCCCAAACTGAATAGGAGATAAAAGCATAGAGAGCACACCTCAAAACATTAAACCATTAACTTTTAAGTCTAACTCTTTTCCTATGCATTGGCATTTTATATATGAATAAATAACACCCATTTGAGGTAACCAATGCATATAATGATCAATAGCTTGCATTTTAAATAACATAGAAACATAGAGAGGATTCTTATCTCTTCCTCTCATAATAGTTGCAAGCATTGAAGTTAAATATTCCCACATGATTTTGAATAGAATCACCACATAAAGACTTATCATCTAATGAGCATATTGGATCATCAAACTCACAATCAATTTCATCCTCAATAGTAGGGGGACTAAAAATGTCATATTCATCAAAACAAACTTCCCCAAGCTTAAGGTTTTCCTCAGTATTAGCAATAAAGTTGTTAAAAGAATTAGTACTACCACAGACATGATTGTTATGCAAATAAATTTTAATTTTCTCCTCAAACACTTCATGTCCTAACTCAAGATAGATATTATACAATTCTAGGATTGTTTTGTTGTTTTCCATTTTATAATTTTTTTGTGTTTTAGATTTATATGTTAGTATGCAATGCAAACAAGAATAAAAGTTTAGCACAACGCTCCCCGGCAACGGCGCCAGAAAAGTACTTGATAATCCCCAAGAGCAAGGAATCACTGTAGCACAATTCGATAAGTATTTGAGTGTCGAACCCACGAGGAGCTGAAGGTAAACTATCTATTCTCTAAAGCCCTATAACCCTCTTATATGGCCTTTTATGCAAAGCAATAAATATGAAAGGATCTAACTAATGGAAGCAAGTGACGTGGAATGGGTTTATCTAGTAGCAAGTTTCTCAAGCAAGTTTCAGACACAGTTTCTTAGAGCAAGTTTCTCTCAGCAGTTTTCTCAAGCAAGTTTCTCAAAGTAGCAAGTATCAAATATCTCAAGTAGCAAATATCTCAAGGGAGCAAATGTTCTAGCAATTGTTATTTCATTCGCGTGGTTGTCACAATTAGTGAAGCACATGTTTCAGTCTTAGTTGTTTCTTTTAGGTGGGAGCCATAAATAGGTGTAGCCAAGTAAATGAGCAATAACACAACTCTTATGATGGATCTCATGGCCAAGTAAATGTGCAGCACAAGAATTATTAAGACATAATTGTCCCACCATAGCCTTAAGTTCTAGGTCCCCATATATATCCCCATAAAGTAACTTCAAGTCTCAGACACCGGTTTCTCTCTACTCCGACATGTCCTACTCAATCCATTACCTACGGTGATCACCTTACATGCATTCCCCAACATATGCGTGCACTCATATATTGTACATAAGACAATCATAAAAGATAACAACACTTGTATGCAACCAATCAACGAACTATTTCACAATTGCCATGAACAAATCACTTCTCAAACACAGATGGGAGACACAATAGATCAAGGGAATAGTATATTGCATCATACATCATGTTTGCCAAGAGTTTACAGTGGGGAGATGGAGATGATCTTGCTGTAGATGTTGATGATGAACACGCCGGAGGGGGGTGGAGCCCTCCGGAGGTGATTCCGGCGGCGTTTCCCCCCTCCGATCTTCTCCGGCGGCAGCCTTCTGTCTCTCTGTTTCGTGGTTCTGTTTTTCTCCGCCGCCTCCTTTCGCGAAACGTCATGGGACCTTTTTTATAGGCGTTTTTAGGTCAAGACGAAGGCGGTGGAGCGAAAGATCGACGGCAACGGAGCCACGAGGGCCAAAGGGGGCCCCACGCGGCCACAGTACCTGGCCGCGTGGGCCACCCCCGTTTGGGCCTCGAGCCTCAGCTTGCTAGCTTCCTTCGCCCACAGGTCTTCTTCCTTCCAAATATTGACGCCCGTAAATTTCCAGGTGATTTCGTTGACGTTTGGGTCCCTGAAACATTAAAATAAGAAAACGGGGTTTTCTGCCTGTGCAGGGTTAATTCCATAAAAATAGGAAATAAATGAATATTCCCAAAAATCATTATAAAACATTGATATAACCCTTATATGATGCAAATATGATTGGAATATAAGCAATTAAAGTGCAAAGTTCATGTATGCATTTTACATGCATCAACATCCCAAGCTTAATCCATGCTCGTCCTCGAGTATGAAGATGATAAAACTAACATGGACTTTGCAATTTAATACTTAACAATGATATCAAAGATGATTACTATTGCTACATATAGTCAAATGATTCATTCTTCAAAGGAGTAGCAATATGCAAATAGTTTATGAAGTGATATCAAGTATTCAAGACAAGGATGTTCATTGATAGTTCACAAAGTGTAACATGGTAGCAAGTAATATGGAACACATGTATGCATAATGATAAGTAGAACATCCTACAATGGTCATAGAGTGTAGATGAAAATCTGAATATGATAGGTGTACACTTTGGAAAGATGTATATGTGAGTAGAGGTAAAGCATGCATAAGTTTCATCCAACTCCAAACTCTTCTACTTAAGTTAATGATTGCAATAAGGTATTCATTGGTGTCAAGCTCTCATTGCCCCTATCATAGCATCTTGAATGATTAAGGTTAAAGTGAAAGCAAATATGAGTAGTGTGCTTGATAAAGAATGGGTTGAATGTCTCATGCCCCTTGACTACAAGTACTTACACCATGTGTTACTCAACTTGGGAAACAAGCAAGTTCAATTAAATATCATTGTAAGCATAATAGTATCATCAAGAGCGTCAACTGGGGTACCTCTTGTCCCAAGATATGGAACAAGCCCATATCAAAATGACAAGACAAACAAACAAAATGAACAATCTCAACACCCTTTTTATTTACCATTTGGAATAGTTTTTTATTGCAAGGTGTATCACAGAATAGTATGTAAGTAAATTTCCACCATGAATGATGCATGACTTAGATTAGCGGCCCAGGCGTCTCTCTAACCATTTACACAAACTCATTTAAACTCACTCTATTTCCACATTTATTTCTACATGATAAGCATCCATAGACAAAAGCACATGATATCAACTAAATGAGATGAAGAGCGTGTTGAAAGCTTTGCATGTCGGAACTAACTAATGAAAGCAAGTGATGTGGAATGGGTTTATCTAGTAACAAGTTTCTCAATCAAGTTTCAAACGCAAGTTTCTTAGAGCAAGTTTCTCTCAGCAGTTTTCTCAAGCAAGTTTCTCAAAGTAGCAAGTAGCAAATATCTCAAGTAGCAAATATCTCAAGGGAGCAAATGTTCTAGCAATTGTTATTTCATTTGTGTGGTTGTCACAATTAGTGAAGCACATGTTTCAGTCTTAGTTATTTCTTTTAGGTGGGAGCCATAAATAGGTGTAGCCAAATAAATGAGCAAATTACACAACTCTTATGATGGATCTCATGGCCAAGTAAATGTGCAGCACAAGAATTATTAAAACATAATTGTCCCACCATAGCCTTAAGTTCTAGGGTCCCCCATATATATCCCCCATAAAGTAACTTCAAGTCTCAGGCACCGGTTTCTCTCTACTCCGACATGTCCTACTCAATCCATTACGCTACGGTGATCACCTTACATGCATTCCCCAACATATGCGTGCACTCATATATTGTACATAAAGACAATCATAAAAGATGACAACACTTGTATGCAACCAATCAACGAACTATTTCACAAGTGCCATGAACAAATCACTTCTCAAACACAGATGGGAGACACAATAGATCAAGAGAATAGTATATTGCATCATACATCATGTTAATTCCATAAAAATAGGAAATAAATGAATATTCCCAAAAATCATTATAAAACATTGATATAACCCTTATATGATGCAAATATGATTGGAATATAAGCAATTAAAGTGCAAAGTTCATGTATGCATTTTACATGCATCATCCACCAACTCCGACAACCTTCTCCTCCTCCTCCTCCTCCTCCTCCTCCTCCACCACCAACTCCGGCGACCTTCTCCTCCACCAACTCCGGCGACCTTCTCCTTCTCCTCCACCAACTCCGGCGACCTCCTCCTCCTCCACCAACTCCGGCGACTCTCCTCCACCACCTACGGTGACCCCCATCCTCCACCCACCACCGACCAAGACACCTACGGCCATGGCCACGGGCACCACGGTCTCCGACGAGCTCCGGGCAATTCCGGCAAAATTTCGAAATTCCGGCGGCCAGATCTAGATCCAGATCTAGATATTTCCGCCTTTTTTTTGAAATTCAAAAAAACTTTTGTGGCGCATGGTAGTGGGGTGCGCCACAGAAATATTTCTGTGACGCATGCACTTGGGGGTGCGCCACAGAATCTTGCACTTTTCTGTGGCGCATGGGCCGTGCGCCACAGAAATAATATTTTTGTGGCGAGGATTTAGTGGCGCACCCACCATGCGCCACAGAAAGTCTTTTTGGTGCGCCACTAAAAGGCCTTTCCCTACTAGTGTCTACTTGGCGAATCCCCTATGACACTTGGGTGGAGGGTACGTTGGTCTGGATTGTCCGTGGTCTTTATGCAGTTTCTCTAGAGTGTCGCGGCATGGCCCAGACGCTCTGTATATATCCCCGCCCCAGTGGCTGCAAGATGTTGAACAAAGTCGGAGTGTGTTTTGTTCTTGTTGTCGTAATTAGTGTTGTTCTATTGAAAGACATTGTATCAACCGTTTGATCTTCCCTTCTATTCCTCGGTACCGTGATATAACATGTTTTAGATATTCAAATATGAACAACACGTGAATATATATAGACGTATTTTAGTTGTAAATCCACTCATTTTGCTCTGTATTGAAATATCTTAAATATTTATATTATGTTAGGGAGGGAGTACAAAATATGATATAGCTCTCTATGGCATCTATCTATATATAAAAGCCGTGCGCTTCAGCGCACGACCGAGCTGCCCACGTCGATGAAAACTGTTCACCTACAGTAACGCGCTACAGTTCTACAGTGCGTGGACATCTCCGCACCGTCGATCTCAATCGGACGATTCAGACGTGACAGGGACCTATCCGTGATTTTGCGAAAACTCAGGGATTTCGTTGTAAAAACTATCGTATAACTCGACCCTCTCCTCTCTCTCCTTCCCCGCGCGCGGCCGGAGCTGCTGCCGCCGCCGCGTCGTTCCGCCGCTGCAGGCCCTCCCGTCCAGATCGAAGCCCAACCGCGGAACGGCCTCGACTACCTCTCCATCCTCGCCGAATATAGCGAGCCGGGAAGCTCGGAGGCGCCCGCGGCGAAGTCTTCTTCTCCGTGTCCATCCGCCGCCGCCACGCCTCGATTCGCCGCCACCAGACCTCGCCTTGCCCGGCGCCGCCACCCTTCGACTGCCCGCGATGCGCCGCGTCGAACGCGCTACGCTACGCCGCCCCCCTCGCCCCCAAACGACGCCGCCATGGTCGACGTCGCCACACGGGGAAGAAGGAGACGGTGGCCATTGATGACATCAGAGGATGACGTCATCACGGGCCCCACCAGTCAGATTCTCACTATTTACGTACATTTTTTTATTTTTTAACTGTTAAATTCCGGACGCGCGGGTCCCATTTGTCAGGCCTTTAATAATAATAATTACATGCAAAAGGATGATAATTTCAAACCGTAATTTAAAATAAGACAAATGATATATCAACATTTACAGAAAAATAAGAATTTTTAAACAATTTTAGCATGCATTTTCCTCAATTTTCACTTTTACAAAAAACTAACAATCCTTTTCCCGCGTTCATATTTCCGACACAAAATTTAAATCTAAAATTATATATTCAGCCCCACAGCAAACATATATACATATATGTAAATTTCTATGTAGGTTGCTTAATCTTACTTGCAACAAACATCTCAAGAGCAATTATAAAATTTACACATCGGACAAAAAACAAAATGTAGCAAAATGGTCAAAAAAAAAATCAACTATTTATATCTCCTAATGAAAATTTTAAATTTGAATATTTTCTAAATATTCAACAATTTTGCAAGCATTTCAAACATGATCATTTAACAAACGCAAAGAAAATTCAAATATGATAAAAAATTATAATATTTCAAAATTTTGAAAGCATTTCAAATATGAGCAATTAATCCTTCAAATTTCAATAATTTCCAAATTTGAACAACTTTCAAATTTGACCGTTTCCAAATTTGGATTTTACCACACAGCCAAGAAAAATATGGCAAACATATCAACATGAACAAAAAAAATGTTACCTACTTATATCATACGCTTCAAGTCCAAATTGTAATATTTCACAACTTTGGACGTATTTTCAAATATAATCATTTAACAAATACAAATAGGATTCAAAAATGACATAAAACACTGGCTATTTATGACGTATGATCAAAATCCAAATTTGAATATGTGAAAATTTCTAATGCCTTACAAATCTGAATAATTATTAACTTTCTTTCAATTTCAATCATTTTCCAAGTTTAAATAATTTTCGAATATGCATGTTTCCAAATTTGGATTTTAACACACAAACAGGGAAAAAATAACAAACATATCAAACATGAATACAAAACAAAATGTTGAATATTAATACCAGACGATCAAAATTGAAATTGAAATATTTCAAATATGAGCAATTAATAAATGCAAAGAGAATTCAAACAACATATCAAAATTTACAAAAATATAAGAGTTTTCAAACAATTTTGGCATGTATTTCCTTCGATTTTCACTTCGACAAAAAAAACTAACATTTCTTTCACGCGCTCATATTTTCGACATAAATTTTAAATGTATTTTCTCGGTTATATTTTCCTTAAACCAACGTCAAACAAAATTGTGACTGCAATTTGTGCACTATAAGTTTTAAAAATGTCTCGACCACATAGGCACTTCCGACACAATTTTTAAACACAGCTTCCCAACGGTAATTTTATAAGTCACTTATCTATCAAAAACAAATTTTTGATTGTAATTTGAAAATTTTGCACCAAAAGCGCGGCGTGACGACGCGCCAACTAACACAATTCCATGCATGGTTAAATAACTTTTTAAAAAATTAAATTAAAAGAACCAACATGACCTTTTTATATTAGTTATGTAGTTTATGGAAATTACATCTGTCAGTCAAACCAACTCCATTTAAATTGATCTTCATGATCTAGAATACATTTAATTATCTTCAATTGGTCATAACGTCCATATTGTTTTCACTTCATCAACGTCTGTATTCTTCAATTGGTCATAATGTCCATATTGTTTTCCCTACATCAACGTCTGTATTCCTCAGATATTTAAGTAGAAAAGTTTCATAGGTGAATCATATACTAGATTGGCCTACATTTACTGTTTTATTCTTATACTTCAGTATTTTCACACCAGTGAATTATTACAACAGATTTGGTTTACTAATGTATCTTGATCCGATGATTTGCCATATTTTTTGACATAAGTAATATTACTTGCTTTTTTCTTTTTTTGAGGCAATGATGAATACCAGAGTACGGTTAGTGCATTCTTCCTCTTCATCTTCATCAACAAGTTAATATGATACCACTTTTATGTTTTTTTAGTAATTCCAACACGCTCTTGCTTATCTAAATTTACTGCAAGAGCTTAATTAAATATAACAAACCACAAATTTAAACCTATATATTTTTAAACATTTAAAATTGCTGAAATCTTTAACCTATTCCAGACGACAAACTTCAACAAATTTTTAAAATTTAAATTGAAAAATTGCACACAAAAAAACAAAACTACCGCTTTTCTTTACAAAATATATTATACAGCTAAAACAAAAGAAACAAAATATTAACACAAAATTTATCACCAAGAGCAAAGTGATGCCGCAATTGAGAAACGATTCATCCATATTTATAGCTGTGCGGCAACTAAGGAAATATGTATGTACTGTTCCTTTGCTGTGATTTAGTACACTTCATGGAAATTTTAGAGCATGCATATGCCATCCTCTATTTCAGTTCTTAAATGCTCTGACATCTGCAAAATGTATGGACACTTTATTTATTTCCTGAATTATAGTTATTTGGAAAATGGAGGGGTTTTGCATTTTCTGTTGAAACTAAGAAAACATCATCTCTGAATTATTACGCATTCCTACTCCCGAGTCCTGTAGATGCTTTTAGTTAAGACACCACTTTTCCCACTCTGTAACGTCTTGGATGCTCCATGTTATCCAAATAGTACTTCAAATTGTCATCACAGACTTCTGATATCACAGTTGACTATACTCCTCAGCATCAGTTCCACCTTTTATTAACCTCTTTAATAATTTAATTCTCACATACATGATGATCATAGTAGCTAAGCTCTTCAGCGCTCCGTGGAGGCATCCACGTCGCCGGTACTGTAGAGTGCTACAGTACCACAATTCTACAGTAACCGGCGCATCTACAGTGCACTTTTTTTAAAAAAAAACCACCAGAAAATATGTACACGAAAAATTTGCGCGTCGCTTCTACAGTGCACGGCCCACTCCACGCCGTTGATCGCGGATCCGACGGCCTTTAATTATCGGACAATCCAGTGAGCTTTTAGCAACAACGCGGTCATCGCCTTGGTGACGTCATCACGACGTCAGAGTGAGCCCGTCCTATCAGGATTTTTTCCTTTTCCGGAAACATTTTCAGAAAATGTTAAATTACTGACAGGTGGGACCGGTTTATTTAAACAATTTTCAGAAAAATGGAAAACGTTTAAAAATCAATATCTTCGAATATATCCATCGAAAAAATATGAATAATATATCAAAACGATCAGAAAAATACATGCTAACTACTCATGCTAAAATAACAAGCAAATTTGTATATTTCAATTTGGTAAATATTTAGAGAAAATTCGAATGCATTTTTCTCTAATTACAGTTAAATAATCATATGAAAATACAAACATATTTAAATATTCCAACTTGCTAGATATTTGGATACTCTTTAAAATATATCAAAAATGCTCATAAAAAATGCTAACTATTTATGTCAAAATACAAACATATTTGAATATTCCAAATTTGTTAATATTTGTACATAATCTAAATGAACTTTATCTAATAATGGATTTAAATTTAATAGATGCTCAGATAATGCATTTTTTATAATTACGGAGTTAACTTAAAATTTATGCAAAACATACAAACATTTTTAAACATTTCAATTTGCTAAATATTTGGAGATACTCTACACGACAAATTCCAACGGATTTCAACATTTCGAATCACGACGGGTACAACTTCAAATTATGCAACAAAATTAACGCCACGGGCGCGTCGTGCCGACGCGCTAATTTTCCTAGTATTTAAAAAAGGTGAGGTGTCTAGTGATTTGTGGTTAGTCAGGGTTGGCAGCTACAAGAAGCATGCGCCGTGCATGCATGGCAGTCACACAATCGTACGTACGAGTGCATGGAGTTGCTTACTTGTGGATCCGCCCGGCCTGCCGGTGCGAATTTCCGTGCGTCCGCGCCGACGCGGGTAGAACGAAGTCAAATTCACGTGTGAATATGTAGCAGATTTTTTTTTTGAATTTTTCCACGTATATTAAACCAGCAAAGAGTACACGATTACATCGATTACAAAAACTAAACTAAAAGAGACTAGCAAATCTATGAGATCTTCAAGCTCTTTCTTTATCCATGACACAATCTTGTACTTTTCTGAAGGCAGCCGTAGAACAACGCCAACACCACTAAACCACAGACCTGTGAATACCACCGAAGATTCTCCCTTTTTAATTTTGAGCCGCAATGCTAAGGCTTTGTGCACGCACGTAGCCATTAAATTAATCAAGCAACATCGGCAAGAGCACCACCACTGATATTCCAGGGACAAATAACCGAACCACTTTGTCGACGTCGTTGGGAGCCGAGAGAACGAATCACCATTGCCGAAGACGTAGTAGCCGGGATAGATATTGCGAGGACAAACCTCCTCGCGGCAACCATGAGAAACAATCCAAGATTGATCTGGCGAAGCAAGATCTGAAGAACCATACCTAGACAGACTTAATCTTCCAAAGCCACCATTGACGCCGGGAAGGATATCTCGCCGTCGAACGAAGCATGGAAGATCACTTATTGCAGACGATACCATCTCCATTAACGAAGAAGATGACGACCAAAACCAAACTCTACCATTAAGGACCTTCGAAAAGCGCCGTGCGCAGGTCCGAGGTCCCCACCCCTTCTAGTGCCAGAACGGCACCTCGAGGAGGCGAGGACCCGTCGAATCTTTGCCGGCGGCGACGATGAAGCTGCAGATATCACCGGCGGCGACGGCTAGGGTTGAAACCCTAGGCCGCCGCCACGATGGTCTCCTCTCCTGTTCGTACCGTACCGTGGTTGAGTGCTCCGTTGTCGCTCACAATTTCTGGGTTTTGTTAAGTATCCCCAACTCCCACATGTTTGGAGTTTCTCCATTGTAAAATCCACGTATGTACTGTATGCGTGATAGATAGTGCATACTATTTTTGTTTTGACCAATATAAAAATATGGAGCTAACAAAACAAAAAAGGAAACCAGTACAGGCAACCAGAGAGGTGTTAGCATAAAACCACCACATTACAAATCCATTTGTGAAAACCGCCACATTTTGGTCCAGGCGCTGTAAAATGCACTAATTCTTAATTGATCGTGAATTGACAGGCAAACCGACAGGCGGGACCCCCGTAAGGGCTGACATGGCAATAATTTGGTCAATTTGCCCAGCTGGACCTGGGACCCACTTGCCAGCCTAATAAAAAAATCAATATATCAAAAATCTGAAGAAGAAAAAAACAAAGACTACAACTCCGGAGAGGAGGGTGACGAGGTGCGAGAACTGCTGCTGCCAGCGGCTGCCATGCGAGGCGGGCGCGCAAGCGGGGCGGCGGCACAAGGGGAAGGAGGGAATGCGACGGGCGCAACCGAGCTGGCCGGCGCTGGTGGCGGTCGAGAGAAGCCGAGTGAGGCCATGGTGGGGGACGACCGGCTCTTTGAGTGTTTTTTAGGAATTTAATTATATTAAATTTTTATTGGGCTTTCAAGTGGGCCCAGTTCAGCTCAGCGTATTGCACATATTTCTGCCACCTCAGCCTTGATGGGTTGGTCCCCTTGTCAGTTTCGCCGTCAATTCACGATCAAATCAGAATTAGTGCATTTTGCAACGCCTAGACCAAAATGTGACGGTTTTCTGTGATTCGGACGTAAAGTGATGGTTTTTCGCAGCCAGGCCAAGAACACTACACATGTGTTGCGCCAGCTTTGAGTCAAAATATCATAACTCTCAACACGGAACACTTGAGATTACAATTTCATTAAGTTGTTTCTATATAGAGTAGTTATACTAAATTTCATTACACTTTAGTGTGTAGATACACCTAAATTTAGGCAAAATTGAGACATCGTTTTATGGACGGAGGAATACAAGATTTGCTCCAATCCTGCATACATGCATACCCACGATAAGATCAGTGTCTTGCGAGGGGAACAATTAATGTGGGCAGGGAAATTAATAGAAGTGTTGTCATTCCGGGCAAACTGAACTGATGCCGCTTCCGTGCGGTTCAAATCCAAGTTAAGCTACACCATCAATCATCAGTACTCACCACATATTCAGGATTTGGTCATCGATCGACAGTGCCATCGTCGATCAGCATCTTGGATTCACTCACAATCATGTAAGTGTGCAAGTTCACGCTGTATTAATGACCGCGAATCGCTGTCAGGAGAACGAATACAACATGGAAAAAACTACTGCCACACAGAATCGATAGTTATCCAGACCAGTAATGCATGCATGATCTGATCTCAATAATCGGGAACCAAACCGAGGCGCTGTATGAACCAACAGTTCGAAACCATGAGCAGCTAGTTGCGTGGCGCCGGGGCGTTGGCTCAAAACAGTAGACAAACACAAAACCGTCGAAGATGATTGAAGAAATGAAGACGACGGTGTAGGCCGGTGCCTGCCTCCCTGAACAGAACCGAAGGGCCACAACGAATCATTGCTAACTGAATCGTGCATCTGTTTCCCCACCAAAAATATACTTATTTTTGGTTGCACGATCTGAAGCTAAGGAGTTTGTCTAGTGGATTCCGAAGACCGAGCTAGGAAAAAGATGTAGGGGGCCAAATGTACGTCTTGAACTTGCAATTTCGAGGAGGCCCGGGGGGGGGGGGGGGGGGGGGTGGTGGTGGGGAATAGGATTTTACTAATGGGTATGCCGCATCAAAAAATTGACGGCTATTCGGGTAAAATCAATTAACCGATTCAATAAATAATGTTAAACTTACATTGTAACGTGAAATAGAAGAAATAACTGTATGTAATAGAAAGATTTAATTGTGCGGTTACATATATTACCATACAAACAATTAATTTAGATATCTTAATATGCATTAAGAAAACTTACAATACTAGTTGTTCCACTACGAACAATCATAAATATATCATATATGTATGCATTTTATTTTATTTAACTATTAATCCCAAGATGATATATATGAACATATAACTTAAAAATGATCAGCTACTTGGATAATTTGCTCAGCGCGGATGCGTCTTGCGGGTGTCGATTATCATGTTCATGGTCGTGGGCCTGTATTAGCCATCGGACGGTGAAGACGAACTGAGGTTCAACCTCGCGACATTGCAACGAGCGGCGCATCGACGATGGAGGAAGAACAAACTAGTGTTCGACCTTGCGGCGTACCGGCGTAAGGAAACCTCGCAGCGTGTCGGCGTCAAGGGTCGACGCGGCATAGTGGCTCAACGTGTCGGTTAGAATCGGTAGACCAAGATGGGTCGAATATATTCCCTCCGTTACAAAATATAAAACGTTTTGATCACTTCAATTTAGACTAGGTATGAATCAACACAATAAAATATGTCTACATACGTGCCAATTGGGAAACAAGTAGAAAGGTTAGATATTTAGCAACGTATGGAGGGAGTAGTTGAGATCAAAGCTGTTGCAGTGAAATCGATTGGGTTTTCCTTTTTTTTCCTACTAGGCCGCCCGCATGGAACAATCAATCAGCTAGCTCTAAGAGAGAGAGAGAGCGGGGGGGGGGGGGGGGGGGGGGGGGGGTGGGGGGTGCAGCATGCGTGCCTGTGTTGAGGAGGGGGGCAAGTGGTTTCATCTCGTTCAGCTCCGTCATCGAAGGTAAGTTTGGTTCTCTTTTTTTGTTGTTTATTCTTGAGAGGCTTACCTCATTTCTATGTATCAGTTCGCCCGTGTGGTTTTATTTATAAAGCGGGGGAAACCTTTTTTAATAGGTACATGCCTCCCTAAACAGAACAGAAGGGCCACACCGAATCATTGCTGACTGAATCATGTATCTGTTTCCCCGAGAAAACAAAATTATCTTTTTGGTTACCAATCTGAAGCTAAGAGATCGATGAACGAACTTGTATGACTAGGTTACGATCGAGTTGTCATTTGCTGGTACGAGATCAACTAACGATGAGACGAGGGGGGAGAGAGAGTTCAAACACATGACTTGGATGGATCGATCCGGTGCATCATATTGCATAATTTTGGGGTAAACTAAAAATGTAAGCAAAACCTAGGACAAACCGAGGAGTCGGAGGAGGAGCCCCGTATAGAGGGAAGGAGCTTGCCGAGTCCTCGTTGGTGTCCCAGGAAACCATGGCGGGGCGCTCGGTGAGCTTGGGTGCGGGCGAACATACAGATCCGGCGAAATGCGGCCACTACTGAGATCTTCTACGGTCCAAATCTGGTCGGGAATGTTCGCACGAGAGTGCGGACGATGACAGGGCACGAGCGACCGATAATGAAGGGCGGCGGCGGCGGAGCCAGGCAAAGGGAGGCGGAGCTAGGAGCAATAGACGACATAGTGTGAAAAATATCCCCTGTCGGGCGACGGTTCGGTTTGATTTAGGGAAGGAGCTTGGGTGGGTCCGCGCTAACAAGTATGACGTGACCAATGCGTTCGAATGGCATCTAACCCTCCCCACATATGGGCTGGTTTTGGGTTATGCCGGCCAGTCTGATTTTGATGGGAGCGCTTGGGTGAGAATTTTCGCTACAAAACTTGTCTGGGAAAATTCCCAGTCTTTTGTTTTGTAAGAATGGTTTGCGCGGCAGACTTACATTGCTTCGTAGTTGTGGGTTTTTGGCGTGGACATTGGACGCTATGACTTTGTCCAGAGAAAATTGCTTTGTGGACTTTGTTGCACCAAAGAAAACAAACCACTTTTGCACTTGACCACAGATGTTTGTCAAAACAAAATGTTTTGTGTTCTTGACAGTATCATGACACCTGACATGTGGAGGCTGCTTTTCTGCCGACTTGCATCCAACGGGGAGGGGAGGAGCGGCATTTGTAGCTTAATACATAGAGCACCATTGTTTGTGGAATTGTTGCATATAACACATGATGCACATTTATACTACTCCCTCCGATCCGTTTTAAGTGTCGGAGGAAAACAACTGCCTACGTATAAGTCTCTCTAGTACTACTGTCGAGGGTCAGCCTCGGCAAATCCATGGTTAGGCACCTAGGGTTGTTTCGGGAGAGAGATTTGGTGGAGCTAGTAGTTCCTACGGCTGACAAGAAAGGTTTACCCAGGTTCAGTGCCCTCGTGTGGAGGTAACACCCTACGTCCTGCTTGTCTGTTTATTGATGGATGCGAACAATGGAGTTACAAGGTACATCTCGCTAGGGTTTGATGGCTAAGGTATTGCGTGTCCCGGATCGGCGACCCTCCCAGCCTTTATATAGGAGGCTGGGTCTCGGGTGTCTGTGCCCGATCAGGTTTACAGGTATGGTAATCACGAACCGACCTAAACTATGTCTTGACTTGGAGCGTACTTCTCCTTCCGTGGGCTTCGATCTTGGTCCTTTGGTGGACCCTCATCGGGTCCTTGACTTATACGTGCACCAGGTATCTTCATAGTGAGGTATCCGGAGGGTAGGCCCACATCAACTACTCACGATATTTATTTAGGATTGGAGGTAGTACAATTTATCAACAAAAATGGCAACATAGTCTTTGAAAATATAAATATTTGAGCAACAAAATTATATCACAGTATATGAATCATAGTCTCAAATGTAGCAAATATAGCAACAGATGTCTCATGTCGTGTTACAAGATGCAAATTTTACAGCACACTACCTGATCCAAATTTGTTTGATGACACATTTCAAAATACTGAACCTTAAAATTTTGCTATGGTGGCCAATGCGCCATGTGGTTCCCCATGCGACATGATGGGAGGCAACGACGTTGTGCCTTTCCACACACGTGTCGCATTAACATCGGCGCCAACCCACGTACTGGCGTTGCACCTTCCCCACATCTCGCGTATTAACGATCGATGGCACACACTCTCGGCCTACCCGGTGATATAAGGGGTTTCCTCCTTTCTCGTCGTCCAAATATCCTCTCACTTGCCTTCTGTCGTAAGCCACACACACGCCCAGTGTCGCAATGTTAGAAAAATTCAAGGCTCGCAGTTCCAGCAATGCGTTCCGCAGCGGGCGCAGCCTCACCCTTGAGCAGGCGCTTGAGCTTAAGCGCTTGTTCGTCCCGCTGGAACCCACCTGTGGGTTGTAAGTGCGGGTTGTTTCGAGGTGCCGCCCTTTCCAGACTCCGGAGTAGATTCGAGCTCGCCATCACCTGGCGCCGGAGGATCGAGCCCTCTCATCCAACTAGACAATTGGGGGGATGGCTCTAGCACTTTACGACGGAGCGTGATGACTCCTTCGCCACGCACGACGGCGCGCGGAGGCCCACGACGCTGAGACAATTGTATCGGACCCTCCCAAACCAGACACATTTTTGGGTGAGACAAATTCGGAGGGTGCCGGTGAAGATGATGTAAGAGGCGATCAATCAATTCATCAATAAATCTCACCCTTTGTTTTATCTATACTACTATTAAAAGAGCAAACTTCGCCGGATACATTAAATCTATGCCCTACGATCACTGATCAACGAATCAGATCGTTCCGTCCGTGTTGAGCTAAACTCAACACATCCGAATCGTTATTTTTTCTTTAGCTCAGGCCGAACGCGACCGACCGAGGAGGCCGCATGGCCGCGCTCGACGCGCCACCGCCGGGGACGCGCACCGCTCTGGGTGGAGGGCAGTGGCGCCGTGGTCGTCGCCAGGGTCAGCGCCGGCGGCGCCTTCTGCTCGCCGCGCCGCGCCCCGCCTCCACACGGCCACGCTCGACGATTTTTGCTTTGCGTCAGTCCCGGCCCGCGACCAAGAACAAGCAGCATCGAGAAGATCACGCCGCCGACTTACACGCCTCCGTGCCGAGCGAAGCCGCGAACACCTGCCGCCGTGACATACCATGCACCCCTCCCACCACCGTTACCGTGGCGGTCACGGCGCCCAGGTCTCTGTTGGCGCGAGAGCGCGAGCGCCAGGGCTCGAACACCACCGCCTTCGCGGCGTCTGGAGGAGGGACCGGCGCCCGCTCCAGCGCCCGTCTCCACCTTCCTCACTGCCCCGCGTCCTCAGTATCAGCACAACGCATGCTCCCTCGAACGAGAGGAAATATTCGTGCCGCCCCGGTAGCCGCCATCTTCTATCTGACTGATACCCCATGGATGACTTCCTTGCCTTCACCAATCCCATCTATTCTTCCCAAAAATTAAACCGTCACATCCTCCTGGTCATTCTCATGCCCTCAGATGCCGCTGTTGAGTACTTACGGTGACACAATCATTGATTTCATGGCCGCCTGCCTCACTGTTTATGTCCGCCATGGGAGCAGACATCGATCCTGTTATGTTCCTTTTCTCTGAACGACAGGAACAAAAGTTGAAGAGATTCAGATAACTACGAGTACCATATTTAAAAGTTCCTGTTTTATTTTTCAATTTCAGCAAATTCTTAAAACTGTATCAAACTCTATATATCACCCTGTATTTGGAGTTGGTATTATACGGCACGTATGAGTATGCATTGATCATTCTGTCTTTTATATGGATGTATAGATGACAATTTGTCCATACAAAACAATCAATTTTTTCTAGATGATGATTTATTTGTACCTTAACATATGTTGACATGAAAAGTAAAATTCAGGCCACAGAGGATTCAAGTTGTAGAAAAAAGATGCAGATGACTCAAGATAATTAACACAACTGAGGGTGTTTTCTCAATGCTTGTCCATGTACGTGAAGATGCCTTCAGCAGTTTTTTTTTGCATCGGATTGCCCTTAAGGTTGAGTTGTGATTTAGAGCTATCATCGTTTTCTATATACAGGGTCAGCATGTTTCTTTTGCCATATCTAAAAAAGAAAGTCTCGCAGAATTAGCTTTAGTGAGGATATTGGGAAAGTCCTATTGAAGATATATAGTTGGATTAACCATTCATAGTTAGAATACCATTTAGTGAGTTCTCTCCTTACCATGTTTTTCCTTTTTTTTCTTTCTCATGTGGCAGAACTTTTAGTTTCTTGTGTTTGTAATTTTTAGTGCACTCTGTTTCCTTAACTGCAG
Source organism: Poa pratensis (assembly GCA_947311845.1). NCBI lineage: Eukaryota > Viridiplantae > Streptophyta > Magnoliopsida > Poales > Poaceae > Poa > Poa pratensis. The sequence continues at coordinate 69,173,342 of CAMZMU010000033.1, read as the reverse complement.
CCCTCATATTATTGTGAGAACCTTGTAGCATAATTTGGTGGCGAGAAGACAACTGCAAGAAGACCTGTCATGTTTAATGGTACCATGATCCGACAACAAAGTCACCCTAATTCTTGAATGTACCTAAAAAAACTTGTGTATCGTCAAGAGAAAGCTCATTTCCATCACGAAATTCCTCACAGACCACAAAATATTTAATAAAACTAAGCCATAGAAACGCACAGACATAATTTGCTTTATTAACTGAATTTGGCAAAAGTGTATTTTCCTGGTTTAACTCGGGTTGTTGGGTAGGGGTTTGTCGAGCATGAAACTGTTATTTTTCAAGATGAACTGAATAAACGTGGAAAACAATCATAGATAGACATAGAGAGAATGCATCGTCAATTTTCTTTCAGCTCCGACGGAGAGCTGAACCAAATTTCAAATGTATTAGTTGATTTGTGAGACGTGCGTTGCACGTGCACGGTTACTAGTACCATAAAAGATAAGAAACCGATTTTCCACTTGCCACATACGCTGTACTCGATGCATCGATCGAAGCCGTACGTGGCTTTGTTTATTGGGCGGATAACCACTCCATGATAACGAGCCTCCATACGTGCATGCACACGTACCTCCTTCCACCTGCAAAGCCAGTGTTCATCTCCAGTTCCAACACCGTTCTCTTCATCTCCAGTTCCAACACTTGCCATTCTCTGCATAGCAACTCGATCGAAGCTCATATACTTAATCTTACACACAACCACTTCATACCAGTAGATCGATCAGCGTCCGACGCGACAATGGAGCACCAGGGGCAGCACAGGCACGAAACGAACAAGGTGGAGGAGCACGTGAAGCCGGTAGCCGTGGCAGCACTAGTTTTTTTTATTTTTTTTAGAAAAGGGTCACCCCAGCCTCTGCATCAAAATGATGCATACGGCCGCTTTATTAATTTTATTCAACATGGTTGGCAAAAGCCTTACAACGAACGAATACAAGCTGAACCCACCAACGGTGAAACACCACAACTAGCACAAAACGACAAGGTGAACGGGGCCTTGTTCCCCGGCCACAACCAGGGTTTTGGTCTAGAGCTCCATTTGGCTTTAGTCCCGGATTGAGTTTGAACGGGACTAGAGGAGGGAACTAGTCCCGGTTCAATGGCTACGAGGCCGCACTGAACAAATCTCGGTTCGAACGGGACCTCTAGTCCCGGTTCATAATACGGACCGGGACTAGAGATGTCTCGCCCGGCAGGGCCACGTGCGGGATCTCTAGTCCCGGGTGGTATCACGAACCGAGACTAGAGTTTCTCTGTTTTCCTATAAAAGCATTGCCCTGCTCACCCCTCTCCTCTGTTTTTTTTCATTTTATAAGGTGAGAGGTGTGTGCTAGTTTGTTGTTCCTTCCTATGCACAAGAGGTGTTCGATGAAATGCCCGAGCTAGCCAGCTTCCTTCTTCTCTGTTCTTCATCACCGAGCTCGAGTTCATCCCCATTTTCTCCACGATTTGCCAAGATTTAGCGACGCCCCTTCTATTGAAGTGTTCCAAGCGGCCACGTGGGAGTCTTTTGTCCGGGTCGTAACTGAGCAGGACTAGAGGGGGGGGGGGGGGGGGGGGGCTCTAGTCCCGATTCTGGTGTCCCGGGTGCCAAGCCGGGACAAGAGGGACTCACGACCCGGGACAAAAAGCCATGTTTCCACTAGTGCAGGTCACGACGGCGTCACGGGAGGACCCGCAGGAACACACGGTGCCTCCGCTGGTACCGGCGGGCAGGTCCAGCCGGTGAAGGATGACCACAACAAGACCGACGGCGTGCTCCGCCGCTCCGGCAGTTCCAGCTCCAGCTCGGTACGTTCGGTAGTCTACTCAACGTATATAGATCATCGATCTTAACTTGATGTGCTGAATTGCGCCGTTGGTTATATTGTAGTCGGAGGACGATGGCGAGGGCGGGAGGAGGAAGAAGGGGATGAAGGAGAAGACCAAGGAGAAGCTGCCTGGGGGCCACAAGGACACGGCCGAGCAGCAGCAGACGGTGACGACCGCGGTGCACACGGCACGGGCACTGCTACGGAGACCACTGGCGGCGAGAAGAAGAGAGTCGTGGAGAAGATCAAGGAGAAGCTTCCCGGGGGCCAGCACTGAGCTCTCTCGGTTGCTACAATGATTGGGCTGAATAATAAAGTTGCAGCGCGAGGCGACAGACAGTGTGTGTGTATATATATACGCATGGGTTGTATTTGTTGTGTGTGCATGTACGTACATACGCCTTCTTGTTTCTTGACCCGACAAATCATTCATATGCATATGTATTTTGTCATATATATATACCGTAATAAATATACATATAACGGTGTTTTGTGAAGTGTGAATTCGACGCAAAATTATACTATGAGTTCTGTATTGTGCGAACGTGATGTTTTCTCCAAATGCGCGACAAGCTGTCAACCGTGTGATCTAGTATAATTAGTACATCATCCTCATTAACTATTTGTCTAAACATGCATCCTATCCACCTCAACAAACTTGCCATGGCAGCAAACTACATTATATGTTTACATTTTTATTTTGACTAATATCAAATCTTATGAGACAAACGCATACCAAAGACGAGCGGCCGCACGGCCACACATCTCCCCTTCCACTTACTTTGCGGTTATTCTCAGTAATGGACACCTCTTCAAATACCCTGTACAGCTGTGCCCACTAGTTCATTTTCAACAAATATCGAGCATATAATTTTCTACAGCACCAGAATTGTCAAGGACGCTAACCGTTGAGTTCTAAACTCTTTTTTTTTTTTGAATTTTTCCATATATATTAAACCAACAAAGAGGACACGATTATATCGATTACAAAAACAATAGTAAAGAGACGAGCAAATCTATGAGATCTTCAAACCCTTTCTTCTTCCATGACACAATCTTGTACTTTTTTGAAGGCAGCCGTAGAACAACGCCGAATACACTAAACCATAGACCTGTGAATATCAACGAAGGTTCTCCCCTTTTAATTTTGAGCCGCAATGCCAAAACTTTGTGCACGCACGCAGCCATTAAATTAATCAAGCAACATCGGTAAGAGCACCACCACTGATATTCCAGGGACAAATAACCGAACCACTTTGTCAACGTCGTTGGGAGACGAGAGAACGAATCACCATTGCCGAAGACGTAGTAGCCGGGATAGATAATGCGAGGACAAACCTCCTCGCGGCAACCATGAGAAACAATCCAAGATTGATTTGGCGAAGCTAGATCTGAAGAACTATACCTAGACAAACTTAATCTTTCAAAGCCGAAACGCGAAAGATCACTTATTGCAGACGAAGCCATCTCCATTGACAAAGAAGAAAACAACCAAAACCAAGCTCTAATATTAACGACCTTTGTATAGCGCCCTGCGCAGGTCTGAGGTCCCCACCCCTTCGAGTGCCAGAGCGGCACCTAGAGGAGGTGAGGACCCGTCAATTCTTAGACGAAGGCGACGATGAAGATGCAGATGGCGCCGGTTGCGACGGCTAGGGTTGAAACGCTAGGCCGCCGCCTCTCTTTCTTTCCGTGACGATGGACGGGTTTTGGTTCAGTATTCCACGGGCTTGAGTTTTAAACTCTTAATACGCTAAGAAAGAGAATCACAACGGCAAGGAGACTAACACAACTCAACACAACTCCAAACCCCCGAACAATAGTGTGCACTACGGGTCTACGGCTAAGGATTTGGTTCCAGATGGCCACCAACATGGTTCTCACAATGGTTCTCCTCGACGTCAATTACCTCACTGATCTCCATCTTCGACCTGAGTCACCCTACTAACCTCTTAACTCTGACAGACAATTCTAGGATGAATTGTGTCATTTTGAAAGACACTATTAATGCTAGATTGCCTTTTTTTGTTTCTCAGTGGTCGTTTCAAATTTGGACTTGTAAGTTGTAGACACGTATCTTTTGAAGGCACACACTTTTTCAAAATTTTAAATAGTTTTAATAGTAGCACAGAAACACCTAAAGGGTAGATATTCAGACAAGTCGGCCATGACTCATCCGAACTTTTTATTTGGTCTTCTATCCTGGGCTGGCTAGACCTTTTCCTTCTCTTGAGCCTACCCAACGACATCCTGTTGTCAATATTCATGTTGAGATATTTGGTTGAATGTAAATTTGAACGATATATAAGATGTGGTCAATTAATAAAGGATATGATAAATAATAGATCAAGAAAGAACGAAAAGACGAGCAATGGCAATTAGGAAAGACGAGAGCATAAACTGTATACATATCTAGATCTCTACCAGTTACAGCTCATCATGACGTTGGAACCATTGTTAAAACATTTGTTAGAGTCATGAACAATCTAACATATGTATAAAGATATTTAAATATACCAAAATGGCTACAAACATGTCTAAACAGGCTATATAGTAATGTCAGTGCAGAACATTGATTGTGTAAATATTATCACCAGAATTGACTTGCTGAGACTTAACACATATGTTTTTAGGTTTACAAGCAAAACAACATTAATAAATGAAGAAATTTGCATGGTAATAAAGGGTGTCATCCTATACACCATTAAATCGTGTATCCTTTGTAGAGTTTGTACGAAAAGTGTATATCACAACTCGCCATATGATCGAAGATAATCTACGCTTGAAAACAATTTGGCAGCAATGGTGAAGGCGAGTCACTAAAAATAATGTGGATATTTTAGGAAGATCAAATTTATAAAATTCAATGAATCACAACAAGTAGATGAAATGTTGATTTGTAGGCATAGAGAGAGAAGGTGCAAATAATTAGTTACGGTAAAAATACAACAAATACAAAATTGGCTTAAATTAAGTAAGTTTGAAGTAAGTTCAAAGTATAAAATTTTAGTATAAAGTCATATTTAACTAAATTACTTACTATTTGAGCATGCAACTCACACACATGTTTCTGACCCTCGACCGCACAAAAACAATAGAAATACAATAGTTGAACCAAGATCCTGGAGGTCGACTGCACAACTCTGTGGAACGTGACAAGTCGAAGTACTAGAACACGTATGAGGAAGCCAAAGGCCTGATGCACAGCCTTCACTGCTTCTTCATCTCCTTGTCTAAGAAAGAGTCTAGTAGGGTAGCTGATGGACTAGCTAAATTGGCTTTCTCCGTTGGGATTCTAAGAGATGGCCTCTCTCCCTTTGTCACACAGCTTGCCTTATATGACTCAAACCCAGGTTCTACCGTAAATAAAGTTTTATGTTATAAAAAAGTTAAACCAAGATCGTGTAATTGCATATAACTGGGGTTCAAAGTTTAGAACCATGTTTATCTTCTATGATGGTATTCCATCCCTAGAAAAAAAAATAACTTGAAGAAACTCGAAATAACATTTAGGAGTAAGGACTCATGTAAAATATTTGTTCATCGGTGAATGCTTCATGTGCCAAAGTAATTTTTCAGCTAAACTTTCAGGGCCACTCGAGTAAAAATCCAGACTTTCACGTGTCTTACATCCCAACAATTAAGATATTCTGTGTTAAGGTATTACAACTAATTACAAAGTTGAGATGTACAAATATTAAACTCAGGAAAATAAACTCTTCGGTAGAGAGTCGGACCATTTGGGAAGGAAGATGCATAATCAAGCACACGCCTGACCGCACATGCTATGTGCGAAAACCGATGAGAAACATGAGTGAAAAGGTTTATCTCGCCATCACTAGTGAAGATAATCTGCTTGACTCATGTTTAACTAAAATATATTGAATTCTTATCTCATATAGTAAATGAAAACCATATTAACCGATTCTATAAATAAAATGATGACTCTGGTACAAAGGTTTCCTCTTAGAATATTATGTCTACAGATTGTAATACTTCACGTTCATTCAGCGGAAGAAGTGATCTCAACCTTTTTGCAATTTGCAAGTTGTGTGTCATGGACTCTGAAACACTCATGCGCGTATCATTCAAAGGCGATAATTTAGCACTTACTCCGGGTGTGAACAATAAAACCGTTTACAATACTTTAAAAAAATCAGTCTATTTGGAACGCTCGTGTCTAGCAAGTGACTGCAAAGTTTCATGAATAAAAAGCATGTCATCTCTTAGGCAGAAAAGCCAAAACCCGACGCTCTCAAAAGAAGCACATGTCTAAATACTTTTGAAGAAAAAAATCTTAGTATCGAGGATTTTATTGTTTCCACCCGCGAGCATATGCTCTCAGAAACCGATTCGTATCCAACTTAACACAATTTTGGATTAAACACTCATTTAAAAGCATTTCATGTATCCATAGCTATAGTGGTATTGCATTTTACTGCAAAAACGAAGCTAGTGCAATAACAATCCAAATGCAAAGAGAGTTTGTTCAAAAAAAGCAAAGAGGGCAGCAATGGTCGTTGATGGCTACACGTCGGCGCCACCCATGCCTCTTCCTCCACGGAAAAATATCAGCGTCCGAGCCCACCTGTCATCCACAGCAGTGTCGTGTCGAAGCCATTAACTCGCGCGAAATAAACTCCCAAGAGAGCAGGGAGTATGACGCATATGCTCCAAACGCGGGTGATGCATGTAAAATGCATACATGAACTTTACATTTTATTACATGTTATTCCATGTTATTTGCATATATAAGGGTTATATTCATGATTTATATTGAGGTTTGGGGATAATTAACAATTCCCCTATTTTCCTGAAATTAACCCTGCACTGTCAGAAAACCCCTTTTCTATATTTTTACGTTTCAGGCGACCAAATCACGTCATAATGACCTGAGATTTTACGGGGATCACTTTTTTGGAAGGAACGAAACGTAGGCGCAAAGGAAACGAAGAAACGGAGACCAGAAGGCCGAAAGAGGTGGGCCCACGCGGCCAGATTCCCTGACCGCGTGGGACCCACCAAATCAGCCCTCGGGCCTCCGCTGCCGTCGATCCTTCTTCCCGAAGATTCCTCTTGACCTAAAAACGTCTATAAAAATAGTCCCCCGAGGAGTTTCGCGAGGAGGCGGCGGAGAAACACAAAACCACGAAACAGAGAGTCAGAAGGCTGCCGCCGGAGAAGATCGGAGGGGGAAACGCCGCCGGAATCACCTCCGGAGGGCTCCACCCCCTCCGGCGTGTTCATCATCAACATCTACAGCAAGATCATCTCCATCTCTCCACTGTAAACTCTTGGCAAACATGATGTATGATGCAATATACTTTTCCCTTGATCTATTGTGTCTCCCCATCTATGTTTGAGAAGTGATTTGTTCATGGCAATAGTGAAATAGTTCGTTGATTGGTTGCATACAAGTTTTGTTATCTTTTATGATTGTCTTTATGTACAATATATGAGTGCACACATATGTTGGGGAATGCATGTAAGGTGATCACCGTATGTAATAGAGTGAGGGAGACTTGGGAGGACATGTAAACCTGAGACCGAGTCATGAAGTTACTTTATTGGGGGATATATTGGGGGACCCTAGAACTTAAGGCTATGGTGGGACAATTATGTCTTAATAATTCTTGTGCTGCACATTTACTTGGCCATGAGATCCATCATAAGAGTTGTGTAATTTGCTCATTTACTTGGCTACACCTATTTATGGCTCCACCTAAAGAAACAATTAAGACTGAAACATGTGCTTCACTAATTGTGACAACCACACGAATGAAATAACAATTGCTAGAACATTTGCTCCCTTGAGATATTTGCTACTTGAGATATTTGCTACTTGCTACTTTGAGAAACTTGCTTGAGAAAACTGCTGAGAGAAACTTGCTCTAAGAAACTTGCGTTTGAAACTTGATTGAGAAACTTGTTACTAGATAAACCCATTCCACATCACTTGCTTCATTAGTTAGTTCCTTTCATATTTAAATTTATTGCTTTGCAAAAAGGCCATATAAGAGGGTTATAGGGCTTTAGAGAATAGATAGTTTACCTTCAGCTCCTCGTGGGTTCGACACTCAAATACTTATCGAATTGTGCTACAGTGATTCCTTGCTCTTGGGGATTATCAAGCACTTTTCTGGCGCCGTTGCCGGGGAGCGTTGTGCTAAGCTTTTATTCTTGTTTGCATTGCATACTAACATATAAATCTAAAACACAAAAAAAATTATAAAATGGAAAACAACCAAACAATTATAGAATTGTATAATATCTATCTTGAGTTAGGACATGAAGTGTTTGAGGAGAAAATTAAATTTTATTTGCATAACAATCATGTTTGTGGTAGTACTAATTCTTTGAACACCTTTATTGCTAATGCTAAGGAAAACCTTAAGCTTGGGGAAGTTTGTTTTGATGAATATGATATTTTTAGTCCCCCTACTATTGAGGATGAAAGTGATTTAATTGAGTTTGATGATCCATTATGCTCATTAGATGATAAGTCTTTATGTGGTGATTCTATTCAAAACTATGTGGTTATGTTTAACTTTAATGCTTGCAACTATTATGAGAGAGGAAGAGATAAGAATCCCCTTTATGTTTCTATGTTATTTAAAATGCAAGCTATTGATTATTATATGCATTGGTTACCTCAAATTTGTTGTTATTTATTCATATATAAAATTCCAATGCATAGGAAGAGAGTTAGACTTAAAAGTAAATTGTTTAATATTCTGTGGTGTGTTCCTTATGCTTTAACTTCCTATTCGGTTTGAAACACCTTTATATCTTTACAACATGTAAAATATCTTTACCTACTGTTTTGTGACAATTAGTTTAAGATTTTCATTTTATATAAAATTTGGGAAAGTAAATGAGAAGGATGAGTAATGGAGAAGTTGGGGTCGACCTTGAACATGTGTTGTTCATGCCAATGGATCTATCAAAAACTTTTCCCAAAGCTAAAACCAAATAAAAAGAGTGTTTATGTTGTATATATTTGCTTCTTCTTTTGCCTTTTTGCTAAATCAAAAACAACAAAAATATTTTCTTTCTTCTTTGTTTGTTTCTCTTGAACCTTTCTTGGTTTTGCTTCTTTTTTATTTCTTCAGTTTGATTTTCGGTTTTTGAGTCAAGGTGCTTGTTTACTACTGTAACATCACCTTTGTATCTTATTTTTCATATTTATGGAAAGAATAACCTCTTTTGAGAGGTAGGATCAAACAATAGTAATTTGCTGTCCAGAAAACAGATTCCTAAGCTTTACTGCGAAAAATGTTAAAAATCACAGAAAAGGAATTTTGACCTGAAATTTCACGTCAGCAATATTCAGTTATTATTACACATTTCATTAGTTCAAAGTTTTCTGATTTGAGCAACGTAAGTGCCTCTGAAAATTCACTCTTTACGGGCTGTCCAGTTTTTGACAGATTCTGTCTTTATTTTGCATTACTCTCATTACTTGTGTTTTGTGTGGTTCTTTGGATCAAAGAACAATACACAACCATAGTAACATTAGTTAATGTTTAGAATCAACTCATGATATGTCTTTGCTGTACCTATGTGGATTTAATTTATGGAGACACTAACCCCTCTAATCAAGTTTTATGATGAGTTTTGTGTAAAGAGAATTTTCAAGTGGAAGAGTTGAGGGTGATGAAAATATCAAGAGGGACAAACACTCAAGCTTGGGGATGTTACCCCTAGGCTCACCCTACATATATCAAATAAGTACAAGAATTTAAGCTTGGGGATGCCAAGCCACCTCACTCCAACCATCTTGATACCAAGTAAGTAAGCCTAGCTATATGGCTATAAAGAAAGCGCTTTACGGGAGGCAACCCGGTTGTTTTTATTTTGATTTTCTTTGTGTCCTCTTGCTGTAACAAGAGACTTAGTTTTTAGTTTAGTTTCTGGAATTTTTAATAAAGTGCCAAGTTTTACCCATTTTGGTTTGAAAAAGTTGCTATTCATTCGGAGATTTTTTCCTGCACGAATCTGTGCACGGTATGATTTTTATTTTTATCTGTAACTCCGAATGAGCTGATATTTGAACTGTAGTTGCAACTTTTCATCCTATGCATGAATTTTTTAAATTTTTCGACAAAGTTAAGTAGGGTAGAAAAATGTTTTGCTGCTGCTGTTTTTCTGGACAGATTCTGTCCCATTTTGTTTGATGCATTCTTTGAACTTTTAACTTGAATTTTTGATCCAATTGAGTTTATAAGTAGGCATACAACATTATACACTTTCTGGACATTCATATGAATTTTTGCTAAGGATTTTATGCAGCAAGAATTATTTGTTATCACTACTAATGTCACCCCACAGAAAAGAAATGGGAGAAACGGTGTTTTGAAGTTTTTTCACAGGGATTAGAGGAGATGCACCAAGAGCTATCCAAGGATGGTGAAGACCATAAGCTTGGGGATGTGAAGACAACCCCACTGGACCAACACACTCTCGGTTTGCACACGTCTAACTTCTGTTTTTCGATCAATGCACTTTATCGTATAAACTTGGAGCGTCTGTTTTTTGTTTTGTTATTTGGTTTGTTAATAAGACCACCACTATATATGAGAGAGCTACTGGAAAGTTTGGGTTGAATTATGTTGGATGCTATTAAATATATTGGGATAGGGATGTTTGAGTTGATTTTAAAAGATACATATAGTTGCATAATTCATGTGCTTTGAATGAATGTTAATTTGCAAGTGTGTGTTAAAGAGCTATCTTATGCCATGTTTAGATGTTGAATTTTAACTTTACTTGGTTTAACATGGATTGATTAGTTCTATGGACACTTATGCATGCATTTAGATGGTCAACTTTCTCCCTATTGCTAGCCCAAAAATTCCAACAAGTAAAAAGCTTGTTTCCAACACCTTCAACCAAAGTTTTTCCAGTGAGTCCACCATATCTACCTATTAGCTTTATGCTATGTTTATCATGTTATATTGTGTTATCTACATTTCTGAATTTAAATGCTTATGTTATTGATTGTCATGGGAAAAATTGGTTAAAAGCTCTCACGAACTTGATGCACAATTTACTTTTATTGCATTTAATAACATGAACCATTGTGATTAAAATTATGAAGTTGTGGGCTTGACAATAGTTTTGGTTGGGAGTTAGCCCATATGTGCTGTCACATGGCAAGCTTTCAACATTGCACTTATTTATTTAGTTGATGTCATGTACTTTTGTTTATGGATGCCTATCATGGGTGAAATGAATGTGGATACTTAGTAAGTTCAAAGAGTTTGTATAAATGGTTAGAGAAATGCCTGGGCCGCTAATCTAAGCCATGCATCATTCATGGTGGAAATTTACAGCATAACCATAATGTTCATTCAGTGATGCACCTCATAATAAAAAGCTATACCCATAGTAAATAAAAGAGTGCTGAGATTGTTCATTGTCTGTTTGTCTTGTTGTTTTGACATGGGCTTGTTCATGTCATGGGGCAAGAGGTACCCCAGTGCAGTTCTTGATGATACTATTATTACTTGCAATGACCTTTACTTGAATTTACTTTGTGGACCAAAGTGAGTAACACATGGTGTAGGTACTTGTATTCAAGGGACATGAGACATTCAACCAATACATTGTCAAGCACACCACTCATATTTGCTTTCACTTTAAACATTAATCATTCAAGATGCTATGATAGGGGTAATGAGAGCTCCACACCAATGACTACCACATTGCAAGCATTAACTTAAGTAGAAGTGTTTGGAAGTTAGATGAAACTTATTCATGCTTTACCTCTACTTATTTATCTATCCAAAGTGTCCACCTTTTATATTCAGTTTTCATAAAAGTACTCTATGACCACCATAGGATGTTTTTACTTTTCATTATGCATACATTTGGTCCATAGTACTTTCTTCTATGTTACACTTTGTGAATTTATCATTGAACATCCTTACATTGAGTATTTGATATCACTTCATAATTTATCTTGCATATTGCTATTCCTTTGAAGAATGAATCATTTGACTCTATGTAGCAATAGTAATCACCTTTGATATCCATTGATAGTATTAAAATGCAAAGTCCATGTTAGTTTTATCACCTTCATACTCGGGACGAGCATGGGTTAAGCTTGGGGATGTTGATGCATGTAAAATGCATACATGAACTTTACATTTTATTACATGTTATTCCATGTTATTTGCATCATATAAGGGTTATATTCATGATTTATATTGAGTTTTGGGGATAATTAACAATTTCCCCATTTTTCTGGAATTAACCCTGCACTGTCAGAAAACCCCTTTTTCTATATTTTTACGTTTCAGGCGACCAAATCACGTCATAATGACCTGAGATTTTACGGGGATCACTTTTTTTGGAAGGAACGAAACGTAGGCGCAAAGGAAACGAAGAAACGGAGACCAGAAGGCCGAAAGAGGTGGGCCCACGCGGCCAGATTCCCTGACCGCGTGGGACCCACCAAATCAGCCCTCGGGTCTCCGCTGCCGTCGATCCTTCTTGCCGAGCTTCGTCTTGACCTAAAAACATCTATAAAAATAGTCCCCCGAGAGTTTCGCGAGGAGACGGCGGAGAAACACAAAACCACGAAACAAAGAGTCAGAAGGCTGTCGCCGGAGAAGATCGGAGGGGGGAAACACCGCCGGAATCACTTCCGGAGGGCTCCACCCCCTCCGGCGTGTTCATCATCAACATCTACAGCAAGATCATCTCATCTCTCCACTGTAAACTCTTGGCAAATATGATGTATGATGCAATATACTTTTCCCATGATCTATTGTGTCTCCCCATCTATGTTTGAGAAGTGATTTATTCATGGCAATAGTGAAATAGTTCGTTGATTGGTTGCATACAAGTTTTGTTATCTTTTATGATTGTCTTTATGTACAATATATGAGTGCGCACATATGTTGGGGAATGCATGTAAGGTGATCACCGGTAATGTAATGGAGTGAGGGAGACTTGGGAGGACATGTAAACCTGAGACCGAGTTATGAAGTTACTTTATTGGGGGATATATTTGGGGGACCCTAGAACTTAAGGCTATGGTGGGACAATTATGTTTAATAATTCTTGTGCTGCACATTTACTTGGCCATGAGATCCATCATAAGAGTTGTGTAATTTGCTCATTTACTTGGCTACACCTATTTATGGCTCCCACCTAAAGAAATAACTAAGACTGAAACATGTGCTTCACTAATTGTGACAACCACACAAATGAAATAACAATTGCTAGAACATTTGCTCCCTTGAGATATTTGCTACTTGAGATATTTGCTACTTGCTACTTTGAGAAACTTGCTTGAGAAAACTGCTGAGAGAAACTTGCTCTAAGAAACTTGCGTTTGAAACTTGATTGAGAAACTTGTTACTAGATAAACCCATTCCACATCACTTGCTTTCATTAGTTAGTTCCTTTCATATTTAAACTTATTGCTTTGCACAAACGGCCATATAAGAGGGTTATAGGGCTTTAGAGAATAGATAGTTTACCTTCAGCTTCTCGTGGGTTCGACACTCAAATACTTATCGAATTGTGCTATAGTGATTCCTTGCTCTTGGGGATTATCAGCGGGGTAGACCACTGGCAACCACGACGTACTGATTATAACTTTGAGTGAAACCTATCCGCACCAAGCTTGCAATTCATGTTTCGTCCATTGTTTAAGTTACTGGTAGATGTAGCTCAAGGCATAGGCGGAAGTTCAACTTAACAGTCTCTGTTGAAACACTACTAAACAAGAAACGAGGTTGACAAAATATCTAAATGGGAATTTGAAATCTGGTAGGGGATTGTTAAAATTTGGACCCATTTGTGGGCAGCCAAAATAAGCAAATCCTGAAATCTCAAATTGGCCCATGTGCATGGCAGGTTTTGGAGATGCTAAAGTTTAGTCTCACATTGCTAGTTGGATGAGAGTTGCACCACTTTATATAGTAGAGTGTTGTGCTACTTGGTGTGCTTAGAGAACAAAAGGCTCTCTCCCGCGCACTCCTCCTTCACTGCCGCTCGCTCGTCACGACACGACGCGGGTTGTGGGAATGCGCCGAGCCAATGACTATATTTTTGTTGTTCAGGAAAATAGAGTTTTTAGCGTACGCTTACAGTTTAGCCAGCCCACATTGTACCCGTCATGGTTTCCCGAACCGCACTATATAATGCCTTACGCTGCATGCGCCATCACACATCAAACCAATATAGGATTTTGCCATCTTGTGCCTTACGCCGCCACCGTAGTCTACTCCATCCCGAGCGCCGGCATGTACCGGTGTTTGGGAGAGCAGATCTCCAAAACCAGTCGCCTTTGTGATACTATACGGGAGAGTGCGAATTAGGTTGTTGGTAAGCGCTTCGCGCGACTGCTTGCCGCTTCCACCACGGGACGTCTACCAACTGGAGCTGCGGATCGTCTCCACAGACATCGTCTTCTTCGACTCGTCTTCACCATTAAATCGTGTATCCTTTGTAGAGTTTGTACGAAAAGTGTATATCACAACTCGTCATATGATCGAAGATAATCTACGCTTGAAAACAATTTGGCAGCAATGGTGAAGGCGAGTCACTAAAAATAATGTGGATATTTAAGGAAGCTCAAATTTATAAAATTCAATGAATCACAACAGGTAGATGAAATGTTGATTTGTAGGCATAGAGAGAGAAGGTGCAAATAATTAGTTACGGTAAAAATACAACAAATACGAAATTGGCTTACAATTTAGTAAGTTTGAAGTAAGTTCAAAGTATAAATCCCCGTCGCCTGGCCTCCCACGCCGCTATAAATCCCCGCGTGCTCACCGTGCAGGAACACACCTCGCCTCTCGCCCTCGCCTGTAGCTTTCTCCCTCGCCCACAACACGAACATGGCCAAGAGGTTCCCCGGCGATGGCGCGGCAGCCAACGGCTTCGGCCGGCGCTTCCTCCACGACTGGGAGGCGTGCATGCTGTACGACGCCGGTTATCCCACGCCGCCGGACATGCGCGTCCCTGGCGAATGGCGCCTGAGCGCCGGAGGTGTTCCGGTGCCGCCGCCGCCGGCGGGGGAGGACCGCGACGCTGAGATCCAGCAAGTGCTGGACGGGTTCACGGAGGAGCAGGCGGTGGACCCGCGCTGGGACCCCGCCAACCACGCCTTCTGGACACGCCAGGCCAAGCTGCTCCGGCTCGCCGCCCGTGAGCGGCGCGGCACGACGCGTTCCATCGCGGCATCATCCTCGTCGACAACTCCGACGAGGAGGAGGAGGAGCCACGGCTGAGCAGGTGGCACGGCGGCGACGACGGTGCAGGCCCGTCAACCCGTGCCCCGCCGAGCGACGACGACGACGACGGTGACGGCAACGACGACGGCGACGACGACTGCGGCGGCGGCGACTACACCCAGCTCTACAAAAAACGGGGCATGTAGACCGCCGTTTTTAGTTTATTTATGTTTTTTTAAGTCTTTTATTGTAACCGGCTCAACTATTTGAACTTCGCCTAAATTTCGCCTATCTTTGTATGAATTTCGCCTACATTTGCATTTGAATTTCGCCTATCTCAAAAATATTTGGGCTTGATCCTGGGTTCCACAATGGCTGGGAAATCGGCGCCCCAGGGCGTAGAATAGCGGCGCCCCCAGGCGGCCCAGTTTAGCGTCCTTTTTCAGCCTGGGGGGGGGGGGGGGGGGGGCACTACGAGTGGAGATGCCCTAAGTAGACCAGACTCCGCCCTGAAGCGAGCAACATACATATATGATGGGGACGGAACTGAAGGAGGTGGATGCGTTATTAGGTGGTGTTGTCGTGACTCTTCGGTTGGGTTCGAATCTGGACTCTCACAAACATGGTTCAAAGCTCATTTGATTTTCGAAAATTAGTTTTAGGAAATATGGGTGAATTCTAGAAATTTAAAACATGGAGAGATCAGCAATGCCCAAATAACCATCTGCCATCATGAATGGACAACCCATTTGTTCAAACCTCACACACTCTAGAGTTTTCTGTTACTTTCTACGGCTAAGAGAGAAAATACCATGATAACAACAAAGTGGGCTTACATAATTTTACGCACTCCTTTGTGTTATATATACTTAGCAACGTACTTAAAGATGATAAAAGAGTGGAATATCTAACTTGGGGCGTATATGGTTCTTGTTCCTTATCATTTGATTAGATCCACGTAACTTTCTATTTACTGAATTTTAACTACTTATTTTTTTAGTACCTCGATTCTGTCCATTTGAGCTTAACGGTATAAGCTATATACTTCCAATGTTTCAATTATAAAATACTGAAATTTCAGTTTTCATATTACATTTAGTAAATAATGTTAGGGATAATATGAAAAATAATATACTTAATATTATCGGTCATATACATAGGATTGTAATGGAGATGTGATAACATAATGACTTGTAGATAAGTAAAATAGTTTAGCATAAATCATGGAGCAGTCTAGACTGTTCCCTTTTCTTTTGGCGCGATTCCCCTTCCCAGATCTCACCTCCGCCGCCCCCCGCCCCTCGAGGTGTGCAGCCGGGCCCCGCATCCATCGCCATCGGCCCCGCCACTCTACTCTCCACCGGCGATGGCCTCACTGGCACTTTTCCGGCTGGCGGCCACCGAGGCGACTCCTGGCCCCAACCGGAAACTTGTCAGCCGCGACTTTTGTAGATTTTTTGATTGTCACGTAATGGGAAATGATGAGATACGAATGAAATTATATTTTTATTTCTTGAACATTTTCAACCAACTACATAAATTATTTATCTTTAGCAGTATATTTATATAAAATAATAATGGACAAATTCGCACCGCGTTCATGTCTCTCAAATGTTGCAAATTGTGGTATCGAGTGAGTTAGCGAGAGGAAGAAATTTCCGAACAAAGTAATTCTCGCTATCTACTGTGAACTACCTATTAAGGAGGATAGACTAATTTATCTTAATTCAACGATTTTTATCAGTGATAGCTATCATCCCGTAATGATCTAACATGATGTAAGAAGTATAGTTTAGTTTACAAATCCAATGTCACTTACATGAGTGTTTCAACATATGGCATGATAATCATTTGCCCTCAAAGTTCACATCGTCAAAGATGTTAATTGCATAAGTGATATTTACTTACCAAACATTTGCAATAGTTGTAGAATATTTTTGTTTATTGTCTCTCTTTCTGAATATTTTTGTTGATGAAATGGGCGGTTGGTTGGTTCGGTGGGAATTGGGTACGGGTTTGACTTTGACCAGACCGGAGGTGCCAAGATTCGTGCTAAGTTTGATCTCTGCTTGCTTGATGACGGTCACCCGCTGGCATGGTCGAATTTCCGACACGTTTGTTGTGGGAACAACAGGGTTGGGGAGGAAAACACCGCCGCCTCAACATCTAGTACACCCCCGCCACCAACGTCGGCTAGAACCCCGCATGTCGTTGTTGTATGCAGACACACCAACTCGTTTTGGGGGCGCCAACAGTACCCTACCCTAAGTCTAGGGTAGGGTACTCGTCGTATGCCTCCTAGCTCAGTCTGCTGATAGTAGAGACATCGTTGGCATTGGCCCGGTTGGTGGATAACCGAAGAGCTCGCCACATTTGGTGGCTAACCGATAGGGAATCATGAAGACCCATGATCCTTTTACGCTGCAGCCATAGGGAGATCCTTGATTATCGTCGCTCCATGGTGGATGTCAAAGATGGTAGTGGTGCGTGTGGTGCTTATTCTATGGATGTAGAGTGCATCCTTATTTTGGATCCGCCCTCATAGCAGACATAATTCATAGCAAAAATATTGTGCTTCCTAATCATATCACAAGATAGCGGTGAATACGGAACCCTCGAGAACGCTTTTAGTCAAAATGCTGATTTCATATTTACTCACACTCTTGTTCTTATTTTTAGTTTGGTTATTTCATTTAATATCACTCAAAACACTCTACTGATCAAATAATTGTGATTACTGCTTTGTTTAGATTCTACAATACCTTGCATACAGTTCTACATAAACTTTTGCAAGAGGCTAACGACCATTTCCTAAGCTGATGTAGGATCGATGCTCTTATTTTTTGAAACAGCTACTCTAGCCCTGTGCACTCACTCACTGTCATCCTAGCGGGCCGAGTTGGCCAATGGCATGGTGTGCTGCTTCTATGATGATTATATCCTGCCATGTCATATTCACGACAGAAAGTGTGGTTAAGTACCGACGTCTGGCGTGACTGGCCGTATTGGCCAATTTGCGTTTTCTTCAAATCAAAAGCAAAATACCGTGTCCCGCAAAAACTTCTGTTTCTAGAATCATCAATTATTTATATAAGTTTAAATCTAACCTACACAATCCTACTATACTCTACAAACATCTTTTGGGATCTATATATTTGAAGACACTAGAACAGAAAGGACATATAATCTGATGAAGATACTATAGCACATATAAATGGCACAAAAAGTTTTGCCTGCGATATTTTGCCTATATTTATAAATAATCTATCAAAATACATACCATTTTTTTAAAAAAAACAACAACATTATAATATTTAGAAAATTAAGTATGTGTACTATATAACTTTTTTTATTTGTAATGCTAAGCATTTGAAATTTAGATTACTAAGCACTTGGATTTAATGAAACAATAGCTAATTTACACGCAGATGGTTTCGTCGATGAAAATGTAGTTTAGATTACTATTATAGTGACATTTCGAAGTAAAAATGTTTAATATAAATATAGGTTGCACCAATTTTAGATGTAGTTATTTATAGGCAAGGTTCAAAAAGATGATAAGTGTTAAGAGAATGTACTTTGCTAGGCCAAGCCCTCAACTTTGGCCTTTTCATGCGAACAACATCACCAGTGACAAATATGTTCCTAATTAACAACATATGCATTCCGATTGCTAAAAGCATCTTTAGACAAAATCTAGTATATTACAAAGAAGCACATTCCCTAAGAGAAGAAATACTAAACTAATGGATATTTTTTTTCACACGGAGGCTAGTGACAAGGCAGAAGTAATTGAGGTGGAGTCCAAACTACTTGTGCTTTCATTGTCCCCCTAAGAACTACATCCATTTTATCAGAAAACAAATAATATCAAACATAGAAGTTTGAATAGCCAATGAACAGTAGTATAGACGTACACATGAATGCCAAACAAGCCCTTGCATTTCCTGACCAATCGCACTGCGGGACAAGAGGTCCAAGTTCGAGGTAAAATCCCGTTCCATTTTACAGGTCGCTGATGTAACGGACGTGAGTTCTTCCATTTCCTGTACTGTCTGATCAGTCGCCGTCAATGTGTTTGTGCAAATGCTCCAAAGAAACAAGAGCTTGTTAGCTGAGTTTTTACTTTGCTGAATCTAGCGTGTCACTATGTGCTTTAGCTCTCCCGTGACCTTGCAGCCATAATTCACAAGTTGTTGCAACTTTCCATTACTAGAGCATTTTAGTCTCTTCCCTCAACTATCCCGTCATGCTTGACTGTTTCGCAGTGCTTCAAAAACTCAGCAACTTTTAAACTTGTTTGCCCCTAAAACCTAGCTGTAATCTTGCTTAATCTGTTTCGGAAGACTTCAGTTTGTACTATACATTGTGATTCAACTCCATTTTGTTTTCCAACCTAAGGAATTTTCTTAATGGTAGAGGCAATTTATTGCTTCCTTATGCTTCTGTGCTGGGTAGTACTTTAACCTGTTTCAAGTACATGCGATATCTGAAACTCTTATTTTAGTACAAAATGGTGTAATGTTCTGATGCATCTTGCTTTCGCTTCCCATATTGTGTTCATGCAAATGATGAGGAATTTTTTCAAGTAAACATATTTTTTGAAAATGTTTCCCACTTAAAAATGGTTCCGATTTTTAAAAATGGTTCCGATTTTTAAAAATTGTTCCAATTTTTTAAAATGGTTCCGATTTTTTAAAAGGGTTCCGATTTAAAAACTCGTTTCTGCTTTTTGAAAATGGTAAAAAATGGTTCCGATTTTTGAAAATGGTTCCGATAAAAATGTTCCGATTTTTAAAATGGTTCTGATTTTTAAAATTGTTCCGATTTTTTAAATGATTCCGATTTAAAAAAATCGTTCATGATTTTTGAAAATGGTAAAAAATGGTTCCGATTTTTGAAAATGGTTACGATTTTCAAAAAATGGTTTCCGACTTAAAAATGGTTCCGATTTTAAAATGGTTCCCATTTTTAAAAAATGGTGAAAATGGTTCCATTTTTTGAAAATGGTTCCGACTTAAAATGGTTCCATTTTTTGAAAATCTTCGCAAAGTGTAGAACATTATTTTTGGTCCTCCTTAATATTTGGTGCAATTTTTTATTTTGGTTCCACTTCATTTTATTGGTTCATAAGCATGTACGGTTTAATATTAGTTATGGTTTATCCCGCATATATGGTTTACTGGAAAAGGTCCTTTTTCCCCTGAAAATTGGACAAGAAACAGCTAATAGAAACATCCAACTTTCGTGTCTCAAAATGGTTCCGATTTTTAAAAATGGTTCCCGATTTTTGAAAATGGTTCCCGATTTTTTAAAAGAGTGAATAATGGGGAACCATTTTAAAAATTCAGAACCATATTCAAAAATCGGGAATTTTTAAATTGGAACAATTTTTTAAGTCGGAACCATTTTTAAAAATCAGGAACCGGATTTTTTAAAATGGTTCCATTTTTTTAAAATGGTTCAGACTTAAATAATGGTTCCGATTTTAAAAAATTGTTCCGATTTTTTAAATGGTTTCGATTTTAAAAATTGTTCCCCATTTTTTGAAAATGGTGGAAAATGGTTACCGATTTTTGAAAATGGTTCCGATTTTGAAAAAGGTTCCATTTTCAAAAAATGGTTCCAGTTTTTGAAAATGGTTCCGACTTAAAAAATGGTTCTGATTTTAAAAATGGTTCCCGATTTTTTATAATAGTTCTGAATTTTAAAAATGGTCCTGATTTTAAAAATGGTTCCATTTTTTTAATTTTTCTGATAAATTTGAAACCATTTTTAAAATGGTTCCAAATTTTAAAACCGTTCATTTCTTGAAAATGGTTGCAAATTTAATTTGTGAAAGATTTTTAAAAATTAGTTCCTTTCTTCAATAATGGTTTCGAATTTCTGAAAATGGTTCTGAGTTTTCAAAAAAAGGTTTTCTTTTTGTTTCTTCAAAGTGTACAGACATGGCATTCTGAAAAGAAGCAGTGAAACAGTAAACGAAACATTTCCCGCGTTCGATACCACAAAAACCAACGAAACAGTCAGCGAAATAGTCAGGGAAACGGGAGCGAAATAGTCAGCGAAACATAATTGGGCCAGGCCCACTAACGTCGACGCGGGGATATGTGGGGGGGGGGGGGGGGGGGAATCTCCGCGTACCGCGTCCTATAGGGTCTCCCGATGACGCCTAGCTCAGCATCGCTGGTATCTCATAGTGGCCGTGGACGCAAGTCTAACTTTCAGCCCAAATTATTTTGGTTGGAATGGGCTGGAAATACAGTTAAATTGGACGTGTCCGCATCCGGCTTTGGCTGCCGCATGTCCAGCTCTTGGCCTGCCCTGTCCCCACTCGTACCGGTCATCAACCATGTAGGAAGTGGGAGGAGGCAACACAGGAAAAGGAGTGGCAAAATTTACTGGTGACGCTCGAGTTATCCACGTGGGAGGCGTGGAAAACGACGTGACTGGAGAGGCTCCAGGTGAAAATTGACCGCGCTCGTCATTGTGCGGGCGGTGCCAGCGACGCCACCCGGAAGCCCATGGGAAGCATGGTGCCCGTGGGGTTCTCGTGTGGCACCCGATCGGAGACAACACCGGCGCCGGTCATTGCCCTTGACTCAGACGACGAGTAACAAGGATAGGGCTAGTTTAGTTCAAATTTTAGTTAAATTTCAGTACTGCTCTATGTAAATTTCGGGTATATGATTAGCATCCCTGTTTGTACAGCCAGTGGGCTCCGCCTCCGTGTGCGGGTGTACACCAGGCGCCGGGTACGTATCTAGACTAGATAGCTTCTGCAGAAGGATCCAACAACCGTCTCCGACCGTGCAGCTCGCGCAACACGAGCGCCGCGTCGAGACCAATATAAAACTATGTGCTTCCAAATGGTCGTCATGTCATGCACGAGCTGGCCGCGAATACCTGCTCAATTTCAGTACGTGCGAACTACTACGATCACTGGCCGTCCGATCTGAGCAGAAACAGCCACTTACACGGTTACACCTGCCCTTGATTTTGTATACTGCAATATGTGTTCGGAGCAACGCGGACGACAGGTCAGCAGCAATTAATCAATCTAGTACCAAATCTTATTCGCACAGATGCATGCATGGCATCTTGCAAAATACATCAATCATTGGTTCATTGCCATGATCCTCGAGGACATGCATGGTTGTGATAATTGGATGCCTCTGTGCCTTGTCACCGCACCGTGGCAACTTGCCCGGCCAGCTCGTGTTACATGCAGGTTCGCGCGTCACACCGAAAATATTAGAGCATGTATAACGGTTGATAAGGTGGTATTTTCTAAAACACATATCATACAATGAATCATGTCCTAAGTTATCGGTGACAATTACTATTTGGTTGCTCCTATATTTTGGGGTTGTTAAAATTAAATATAGGAGAATATATGAGTACAAGAAGGCATCATCTCGTAGAATGGTAAAGAGAAGGCAAACTTGTATTTTTTTTATGTTTCTTTCTCGTCCAGAACAACAATTATCCTATTTGGGATTGCTAAGATATGACCATTGTATATGCCTTTATATTCGTTTGGAGGTTCCGCCGGATATAGGACAAGCCTAGGTAAAGCCATGTCTTACACTGTGCCTTCCTCATATACTATAACACCGTCCGGCGTTTGGGTAGGTTTAGGTCTCGGTTAGAGATGTCTAACCTCCTATATCTTTTGGTTGCCCGATCTGAAGCTAGGAGATCGATCCACAGATGAACTCGTATGACTAGGTTACGATATCGAATTGTCGTTTGCTCGGTCATCATATACACACGTAACGTGCTGCTCCTCCGAGAACAACTAATGATCAGCGCATGCAACGGCGAGGAGTGAGAGAGAGTTCAAACGCATCACTTCGATGGATCATTCCTGAGCCTATCTATCTATATCCATCTATCGCCTACTGTACGCTGAGTGACAGGTTGTACAGGTGACCCACTGATTGATTGCCGACGCGTAGTCTTAGGACACGCGTCCTCGCGCCCTTGGAGACCCCGGGTCCAAACCCATCCTGCGACGGAAACCGGAAGCTCGTAGGCACCCGAGTCATCCAGCAGGGTGGACGCAGCGTGCGGTTGGGTGTCGCCGTCGCAGCGACCGACTGTGCATGCCATGGATGCGACGTTTCTCGCCAACGCCAGGGAGGGACCCTTGATCGCCAACAAGGATTTGCGAGTCGATGAACTGACCCGACACAAGCAACGAGACACATGTCGCTGTGACATGGATGTTGAAAGGACAATGATGTCGCCTAGAGGGGGGGGGGGTGAATAGGCGATTAAAACTTTTCCGGTTTAGGCTTGCTAATTGCGGAATAAAACTAGGTGTTTAAATTAACAAGCCAACAACCTAAATAAACTAGACTCACCTATGTGCACCAACAACTTATGCTAAGCAAGACAAGCAACAAGGTGATAGCAATATAGAATACTTCAAGCACGAAGGCTATCACAATGTAAAGTGCATAAGTAATAAGCTCGGGTATAGAAATAACCGAAGCACGCGGAGACGAGGATGTATTCCCGAGTTCCTCCTTGTAAGGGAGTACGTCTCGTTGGAGAGGTGTGAACCGACACAACGGTTCAACAACCACAAAGGTTTCACCCTCTTCTCCGATGAACCGCACCACAAAGGTTTGGTTCACCTTCCACTATCGGTATTCCTTCGAGGCGGAATCCGGAGCCTTTCAACAACAATCCGGGGCACAACCCACAATGGGTTGGGGGCTCCCGAATGGCTCTCAACAACAATCCGAGGCACAACCCACAAAGGGCTTGGGGGCTCCCGAACGGCTTCAAGTGACCACACAAGGGTCCAACCACCACAAAGGCGTCTAGGGCCCGAAGACCCAAGAGTAACAAGTTCACAAGATTTCAACTTCCACGAATCCTCGTGGAGAGCACACCGATGCACCAAATGCAAAAGGCAAGAGCACAAGTGCTCAAGTCCTCCACTCTCAAATTCCAACAAAGCAACAAATGCTTATGGGGGAATAAGAGAGGAAGAACAAAGAGGAGAACCACTCAAGAACTCCAAGAACTAGATCCACTATGTTCCCCTCACTTAGAGGAGATATTGATTGGTGGAAATGTAGATCTAGGTCTTCTCCTTCAATCCTCCAAAGATCAAAGAGTTTGTGTGGAGGGATTGGGAGATATCAAGGAAATGAGCTTGCAACAATGGAGGAGAGAGAAAGCAAAGGTTGCTGGGCTCAGCTGGCTGGCTGGAGGAAGGTGGAGGGGTATTTATACCCCTCCCAGAAAAACTAGCCGTTGCAGCCATTTCCACACCGGAGTCTCCGGCCCTAGTGACCGGAAACTCCGGTCCAGGGCGGAAACTCCGGCCCCCTGGGGGCGGAAACTCCGGCCCCCACCAGGGGGTGAGCAACAAACAGACGAGGCAGCTCGGGCAAAACATTCCGGCCACAGAGGCCGGATACTCCGGACCAGGGGCGGAGACTCCGGCCCAAGGGCCGGATACTCCGGCCCCCACCAGGGGCTGAACAAGGAAAACCAAGGACCGGAGACTCCGGTCCAGAAGACCGGAGACTCCGGCCTAAAAGCAGTGAAACTGCAGAACCTGAAATGCAATAACTTTCTCGTATGAACTCCAAATCAGGTGAATCCAATTGCATTGGAAAGGTAACGACGAGTGTTATCACACAGAAAGTGGAAATATTAAGGGTCACAAATATAGAGGGGATACCACACATGGAGAGGTGTGGACCCTATCTTGAAGGTGGACCGATAATATTTCCAACACGAAAACGCAACAAGTTTTCCAAATGAAATCCGTTTTCAAAGAACTTGGGCTTGTCATGAAGATCACGACAAGCACCAAAACCCAACAAGGAGAAAAGCCAAATAAGAACCAAGAAAGATGATATGCCAAGTATGCAAAGGTTTGAGCTCTCCACAAAGATGCGATCAAGTTACTCACTTGAGAGCCCCTCTTGATAGTACGCCGTCTATCCTAAAACCCGGTCTCCCACTAACAACATGAGGCCGGTACAATAGAAAACCTATCAAGATCATACCTTTGCCTTGCGCATTCCACTTGAGCTCGATGATGACGATCTTGACTCTCTCAAGTTGGAACACCTTTCTTGATTGTGCTTGCTAGCACATGCTTGATGAAGACTTCTCCAAATGCTCCCCCATACTCCATTATGGGAAAGCCTCGCTAAGCTCCGTCTTCATGTCTCCTTTGCACTTCATCTTCTACACATGACCATTCTTCATATAAACCCTTAAATAGAGCATTGGTCATCATGTCATCTTCAAGAGTCCAACACATGAACTCCAATGGACAAGATCTATAAGAATTATCTCAATGTAAACATTAGTCCATAAGGAGTGTCATTAATTACCAAAACCACACATGGGGGCAACCATGCACTTTCAGATGTCCTTGGGCTATTTTGGACCCACCGACATAGTCGAGAAAGAACTGTGATTCTACCACCTTTGTACCATCATCCTCGCTACAGAGTATCCGCCTCGTCCCAGCCGCCAGCGGTGCCGCGGGTGATGACAAACGCTCGCCACACGTCGAGAAACTAATCTCGTCATATCTGAAGATCGACTAGAAGACCAAGCCACACCTGCTCCAACGACACTGCCGATTAGAGCACCCCGAGATGACGGAGAAGCATGGCCATCTTATTTTCGAGGCGGTGCCATCATCGCCACCAATGCGATGCTTCAGAAAAAAACCTAGCCTAACCTTAACTACTCACCAGGGTCGAAGCACTGTGATCCCCAACCCTACCGTCGACACTGAAGATGCAAGACGTGCTGCCTCGCCGGGCAGAGGGAGAGGGCAAAAGTGGTCGCCGCTGTACGCTGTCCTAGTCACCTTCTAGGTTAGCGACGTGCCGCGGCTGATGGTTTCCGCCACAATTCGCGTTCTATAAGTCACACGCACACGCATGGCAGATGTGCACACGTTTTTTTTCTCTGACCAAAATCGAATGTCCTTACAGGGCTGTCTAAACGGGCCGTCCTCTCCTGCGGCGCCTTTCCTCGATCTGAATCGGACCAGGAAACAGATTCGGCCCCCGTAGGCACCTC
This sequence comes from Poa pratensis, assembly GCA_947311845.1. Lineage (NCBI taxonomy): Eukaryota > Viridiplantae > Streptophyta > Magnoliopsida > Poales > Poaceae > Poa > Poa pratensis. The sequence continues at coordinate 69,147,216 of CAMZMU010000033.1, read as the reverse complement.
CTCGCCGAGCCAGATAAATTCGCAAGTCCTTAACAAACCCTCCTCGCTTGCGCTTAACCTTATGTTGAGTATCTTTGTCTTGGATTAGTGCCCTTAACCTTATGTTGGCCAACCACCATTCTGCAGTTCCAAGAGCGTGTCCCATTCAATTCGCCTGCTTGAGACGGATGAATCACTTGCGCTTGAAGTTTTAGCTTGACAGAGGCATATTCCAATCCAACCACCTTTGCTCCCAATAGTAAAAACAACCTTTCCAACCTTAAAAAAAAAAAAAATCAGAGCAACTTAGGAAAAGCAAAAGAGCAGCATCTTAGTCTTTTTCTCTGGCCACAAATCCTGTGCCAACCCTAGATCTCAGCTGGGACGAGCTTCCTCATTTGGCGTAAGCTTAGTTACGACGAGCTTTCTGTGACCATGACATTGTCTGGTCGAGAAGAAGCGAGGGGAAGGTGAGAAGTTGTTGTCGGCGTCTAGTACGGTTTAATGGACCGGGCGTTTGTTTGTACGTATCCTTCCAACAAACACAGCCAAACTGTGTATCGTTAGTACGCTTTGAATTTGACAGCACGTACGCGAGAATCACTTGGGAGCAATGTTTCGATATTAAGTAAAACCACGGATGCTGCAAACATATACTCCCTCCGTTCCAATTTAATTGACTTGCTATCCACCATATATGGATGTATCTATACATGTAACATGTCTAGATACATCCACATTTGATGAATAGCAAGTCAATTAAATTGGAACGGAGGGAGTATATCGCTAGTACAACCAAAACTACGCTAGCTAGCTGCGACGATGAACGCCGGTCACATCATCGCCTGCCTAGCTAGCAAGCTTGGACCCTGCGCACGTACGTGCCGAGGGCAAGGGCAAGCTTGATGTCGACGCGACGTGAGCACGAGCCAGAATCTTCTAATTTTTGCTTTACCACACACTCTTACTTACTCTTGGTCTTTGATCTAGACATTTCGTAGGTGTTAAGTTTTCAGAAATTCGCTTTGGAGCTCGGGCTCATATGCTCCCGTTATATTCAAAAAAAATTAGAAAATTGAAAACTTATCAAAAAATTCCGAAAAAAATCATGCATGTACCTGACCATGTTGTGCACCACCATGATTTTTTTCGCGCCGAAATGACATCGTATGCGCCCTGTACAAAAATGACAAATTTCCTGTCAGATTTGAGATTCAAAATTTGAATTTTCTGACAGGAAATTTGTCATTTTTGTACAGGGCGCATACGATGTCATTTCGGCGCGAAACAAATCATGGTGGTGCGCAACATGGTCAGGTACATGCATGATTTTTTTCGGAATTTTTTGATAAGTTTTCAATTTGCTAAATTTTTTCAAAAATACCGGGAGCATATGCTCCCGGGAGCCAAAACGCTGCTCTCTTTGACTTATTAACCTTCACTCACAAGTCACAAGTCTCGGTAGTCGAAAAGGACCCGCTCGTCTCCCGCGTCCCTCTCTGAAGAAACCTTAGTTCAGCCGCCACCGGCCCTCCTCCACCATCGCACCCCCTCGGCTCCGTCGGATGAAGCGATCGAGTGAAGCCCATGTTGCCGACGATAGAGTCGAGGTTCTTCTCTCGGTTTTTCTTGCGACGTGCTGGTCTTCCTCGAACTCTGAGTATCGACGTGATGGCCGATCGATGTTCCAGCGGTACCTAAGTATCGGCGTCGCTCGGCTACGAGGTTGTGCGGTGGTCGGCTGTGGAGATATGCTGCAATAGGCAACGGCGGAACCAGGGGCTGGCGAGCAGGGCCACGCCCCCCCCAAGGCATGCTACACCAAGCTAATTTTTATACATAAGCCACGGTTAGAAAGAATTTTTAGAGAAAATCACAGTGATTGCCCCACCCTAATGGATGATTAGCATGTGTGGCCCCCGCTGAGCTTTATTCCTGGTTCCGCCCCTGGCAATAGGTATTTGTCGCACCGCCCGAATCTCGCCGCATCGGTCATTGTTCACCTTGTTGACGATGTTGGAAGCTGCTAATCTCACTCTTGTGTGGGGTCCCTGCTTTGGTGGTCTTTAGGTTGGGCAGTTAGGGCCAAAGTGAAAATGTCGTATCGACATTGCCAATGACATTGACGACGCCTAAGGGGGCTATATCCTCCTAGGAGGCAGTGTCACTACGCTAACAATGCCTCCTCTCTAGGAACTTGGGAACCATCTTGGTTCGGCGTTGTCAAGGTTTTCCATGGAGTTTCCGAGGTTGCTTTAGAGATACGGCCACAGCTAGACGATTCCCTCCTCAGCTCCAACTAGGCTTGTCGTCTACTTGGCGAATCCCCTATGACACTTGGGTGGAGGGTACGTTGGTCTGGATTGTCCTGTGGTCTTTATGCAGTTTCTCTAGAGTGTCGCGGCATGGCCCAGACGCTCTGTATATATCCCCGCCGCAGTGGCTGCAAGATGTTGAACAAAGTCGGAGTGTGTTTTGTTCTTGTTGTCGTAATTAGTGTTGTTCTATTGAAAGACATTGTATCAACCGTTTGCTCTTCCCTTCTATTCCTCGGTACCGTGATATAACATGTTTTAGATATTCAAATACGAACGACACGTGAATATATATAGACGTATTTTAGTTGTAAATCCACTCATTTTGCTCTGTATTGAAATATCTTAAACATTTTATATTATGTTATGGAGGGAGTACAAAATATGATATAGCTCTCTATGGCATATTTAAAAAAGGTGAGGTGTCTAGTGATTTGTGGTTAGTCAGGGTTGGCAGCTACGAGAAGCATGCGCCGTGCATGCATGGCAGTCACACAATCGTACGTACGACTAGCGGGGTAGCATGGAGTTGCTTACTTGTGGATCCGGCCGGCCTGCCGGTGCGAATTTCAACGAAGTCAAATTCACGTGTGAATATGTCGTAGCAGATTTGTTTAATCATGATGTGGACATGTGCGTGGTTGAGTGCTCCGTTGTCGCTCACAATTTCTGGGTTTTGTTAAGTCTCCCCAACTCCCACATGTTTGGAGTTTCTCCATTGTAAAATCCACGTATGTACTGTATGCGTGATAGATAGTGCATACTATTTTTGTTTTGACCAATATAAAAATATGGAGCTAACAAAACAAAAAACAGAAAAGGAAACCAGTACAGGCAACCCGAGAGGTGTTAGCATAAAACCACTACATTACAAATCCATTTGTGAAAATCGCCACATTTTGGTCTGGGCGCTGCAAAATGCACTAATTCTCAATTGATCGTGAATTGACAGGCAAACCGACAGGCGGGACCTCCGTAAGGGCTGACATGGCAATAATTTGGTCAATTTGCTCAGCTGGACCTAGGACCCACTTGTCAGCCTAATAAAAAAAATCAATATATCAAAAATCTGAAGGAAAAAACAACGACTACAACTCCGTCGCAGGTCGTCTAGCTGCGGCCGGAGAGGAGGGTGACAAGGTGCGAGAGCTGCTGCTGCCAGCGGCGGCCGTGCGAGGCGGGCGCGCGAGCGGGGCGACGACACAAGGGGAAGGAGGGAATGCGGCGGGCGCGACCGAGCTGGCCGGCGTTGGTGGCGGTCGAGAGAAGCCGAGTGAGGCCATGGTGGGGGACGACCGGCCCTTTGAGTTTTTTATAGGAATTTCGATATATTAATTTTTAATTGGGCTTTCAAGTGGGCCCAGTTCAGCTCAGCGTATTGCCCATATTTCTGCCACCTCAGCCCTGATGGGTTGGTCCCCTTGTCAGTTTCGCCGTCAATTCACGATCAATTCAGAATTAGTGCATTTTGCAACGCCCAGGCCAAAATGTGACAGTTTTATGTGATTCGGACGTAAAGTGATGGTTTTTCGCAGCCAGGCCAAGAACACTACACATGTGTTGCAAAATACACATCTACATCTGCCACCTTTGAGTCAAAATATCATAACTCTCAACACGGAACACTTGAGATTACAATTTCATAACAAGTTTTTCAGGTAGTTTTTTCTAGAGTGAAACGCACAAGAGGTCACGAAGTTGCACGAAATGGAAGGATTGGTCACCAAGTTGGAAAAGTTCAAAACTTGGTCACGAAGTTGTGAATTTGCGAATCTTTGGTCATTCTGTCAAGACGGACGTTAAGTCGGTTACGTGGCTGACTGATTTTTACAAATAACCCCTTCAAATTTTGTGTCTTCCAATTGCTAGGTCCCTTTCGATTTTATTCCTCTCTAGAAAATACTCCAAAAATGAAAATTGCTCACTCACAGACACACAACTCCACACAGAGTCACATACACATCTACATCGCCAGTACTCCAGCTTCTTCCTACGCCGCCTACGCGCCATGGACGCGGAGTCCTCCTCCCCGCCGTACTCGCCTCCGTCCCTGCGGCACAAGCTGCGGACCACCGTGTGCGGCTGCTTCGGCTCCTCGGACAGCGGCGCTGAGAGGCCGCAGAGCGGCGGCGGCGGGCAGAAGGCCAGGATTAGGGGCCGGTCGTGCCACGGATCCGGCGGCCCTCCCCAGCAACCCGCGGATCCAGCACTGAAAAAAACACTCACGTCAGCACGACGTCAGCAATGGCAATCGATTTGCCGTGAGCGGGCCATCAACCACAACCTCGTCTTCTACGGCTGGGACAAGAAGGTGTACGGCGCCAGGTCCTGGGTCGGCCTCAACGTCGGCGTCTTCCTCATCCGCAACTGCCAGTGGTCACGCCTACTTCATGGACGCCTGGTCGCGCATGGGCCCGGCCTCGCCGGAGTACGCCCACTGGGGAGAGGTGCTCCAGGACACGCTTAAGGGCAAGGCGGGAGGCGGGCAGACCGGGTGGTGGCGCACGCTGGAGGAGCACACACGATACGCCGCGATGAGGAACGCGGCCGTTAGAAAAAGCGTTCCAGGGGCGGCGGGCAGACCGGGTGGCGGCGCCCGTTCGTCACACACTTCACAGGGTGCAGCCCTGCGGCGGCAAGCCCAACGTACGAGATCTGCTCCAACATGCGCTCGCGGCTGCCGGCCAGACACGGTCGCTGGAGTCTCCACAGACGAGTTAGGCTGGGCCAATCCTCCACGGAAGATGCATGCAACCTGTTTGGCAAAATGTCTGGGCTTATTTTATCCACACGGATGAATAAATAGGAAGAAAATAAATTATAGGGTGCATTTTGTGAAAAACCAAACTGCCACGTCAGCGACTTGACGCCTGCCGTGACGGAATGACCAAAGATTCGCTAATCCACAACTTGGTGACCAATTTTTGAGTTTTTTCAAGTTGGTGACCAATCCTTCCATTTCGTGCAACTTCGTGACCTCCGGTGCGTTTCACTCTTCTTTGTTTCTGTATAGAGTAGTTGTTTCTATATACACTAAATTTCATTACACTTTAGTGTGTAGATACACCTAAAATTTAGGCAAAATTGAAACATCGTTTCATGGACGGAGGAGTACAATATTTGCTCCAATCCTGCACACATGCATACCCACGATAAGATCAGTGTCTTGCGAGGGGAACAATTAATGTGGGCAGGGAAATTAATAGAAGTGTTGTCATTCCGGGCAAACTGAACTGATGCCGCTTCCGTGCGGTTCAAATCCAACTAAGCTACACCATCAATCATCAGTACTCACCACATATTCAGATTCAGGGTTTGGCCATCAGTACGCACCGCATATAAGCTACACCCATCAATCATCTGTACTCACCACATATTCAAGAAACAAGAAAGAAAACCAAACTTGCCATCGATGACGGTAGACCGGAACTGAACGAGACCGGAACATCCGTGCGGTTCAAATCCAACTAAGCTACACCCATCAATCATCAGTACTCCCACATATTCAGGATTTAATCATCGATCGACAGTGCCATCGTCGATCAACATCTTGGATTCACTCACAATCATGTAAGTGAGAGGAGCTTGACCAGCGGCGCGCCACCGACGGCGCTCGTCGTCTCCGGCGTCGTTGACTTGCAGAGGGGCTGGTCTGTAATTTCTTTTCTTTCGAGGACCTCTCTGTAATTTGTCGGTGTATTGCTGTATCTGTCATCGCAAAAAAAAAATGTAAGTGTGCAAGTTCACGCTGTATTAATGACCGCGAATCGCTGTCAGGAGAACGAATACAACATGGAAAAAACTACTCCCTCTGTTTCTTTTTACTTTGCGTTCTAGGTAAGTCACACATACCAAGGAGAGCTCAGGCAGGGCTAAAGTATGGAATAGATAGACTAATTTGCCCCGTTCAGCCCCATGTCCATGCGCGCTGGCCCAATAAACAATGCAGCCGTTGGCAATTACACTCATGCATGCATTGGCCTGCGTCGCTTTGGCTCTTTCGCATGCAAGTTAATTTCTCTCTGTAGCGCCAGCTGATTCCACGCGGGGGAGAGACGAGGATAGCACCGCGAGTGTATATTGGGTAATCAACAGCAGAACGCAGTGTAAAAGGGAAAATTTGGAAAAAGCTAAAACGCAATGTAAAACGAAACGGAGGGAGTACTGCCACACAGAATCGATAGTTATCCAGACCAGTAATGCATGCATGATCTGATCTCAATAATCGGGAACCAAACTGAGGCGCTGTATTTGCCCTGCCGCCAGCAACCAACAGTTCGAAACCATGAGCAGCTAGTTGCGTGGCGCCGGGGCGTTGGCTTAAAACAGTAGACAAACACAAAACCGTCGAAAATGATTGAAGAAATGAAGACGACGGTGTAGGCCGGTGCCTGCCTCCTTGAACAGAGAACCGAAGGGCCACAACGAATCATTGCTAACTTGAATCGTGCATCTGTTTCCCCACCAAAAATATACTTATTTTTGGTTTTGCACGATCTGAAGCTAAGGAGTTGTCTATTCCGAAGACCGAGCTAGGAAAAGGGGGGGGGGGGGGGGGGGGGGGGGGGTGGCGGAACTAGGATTTTACTAATAGGTATGCCGCATCAAAAAATTGACGGCTATTTGGGTAAAATCAATTAACCGATTCAATAAATAATGTTAAACTTACATTGTAACGTGAAATAGAAGAAATAACTGTATGTAATAGAAAGATTTAATTGTGCGGTTACATATATTACCATACAAATAATTAATTTAGATATCAAACTAATAGTTAATATGCATTAAGAAAACTTACAATACTAGTTGTTCGACTACGAACAATCATAAATATATCATATATGTATGCACTTTATTTTATTTAACTATTAATCCCAAGATGATATATGAACCTATAACTTAAAAATGATCAGCTACTTGGATAATTTGCTCAGCGCGGATGCGTCTTGCGGGTGTCGATTATCATGTTCATGGTCGTGGGCCTGGGTTAGCCATCAGACGGTGAAGACGAACTGTGGTTCAACCTCGCGACATTGCGACGAGCGGCGTGTCGACGATGGAGGAAGAACAAATTAGTGTTCGACCTTGCGGCGTACTGGCATAAGGAAACCTCGCAGCGTGTCGGCGTCAAGGGTCGACGCGGTAGACCAAGATGGGTCGAATATATTCCCTCCGTTACAAAATATAAAACGTTTTAATCACTTCAATTTAGACTAGGTATGAATCAACACAATAAAATATGTCTACATACGTGCGAATCGTGAAACAAGTAGAAAGGTTAGATATTTAGCAACGTATGGAGGGAGTAGTTGAGATCAAAGCTGTTGCAGTGAAATCGATTGGGTTTTCCTTTTTTTTCTACTAGGCCGCCCGCATGAAACAATCAATCAGCTAGCTCTAAGCTAAGCAGTTTTGCATGACGATCGATCATCACTTTTTACATAGTACTAGAACACGTAACGGCCGGGCTCATACTCGCATTTGGGGGGGGGGGGGGGGGGGGGGGGGGGGATGCCCCAAGTGGTTTCGTCTCGTTCAGCTCCGTCATCGAAGGTAAGTTTGGTTCTCCTTTTTTTGTTGTTTATTCTTGAGAGGCTTACCTCATCTCTATGTATCAGTTCGTCCGTGTGGTGTTATTTATAAAGCGGGGGAAACCTTTTTTAATAGGTGCATGCCTCCCTAACAGAACAGAAGGGCCACAACGAATCATTGCTGACTGAATCATGTATCTGTTTCCCCGAGAAAACAAAATTATCTTTTTGGTTACCCAATCTGAAGCTAAGAGATCGATGAACGAACTTGTATGACTAGGTTACGATTGAGTTGTCGTTTGCTGGTACGAGATCAACTAACGATGAGACGAGGGGGGAGAGAGAGTTCAAACACATGACTTGGATGGATCGATCCGGTGCATCATATTGCATAATTTTGGGGTAAACTAAAAATGTAAGCAAAACCTAGGACAAACCGAGGAGTCGGAGGAGGAGCCCCGTATAGAGGGAAGGAGCTTGCCGAGTCCTCGTTGGTGTCCCAGGAAACCATGGCGGGCGCTCGGTGAGCTTGGGTGCGGGCGAACATACAGATCCGGCGAAATGTGGCCACTACTGAGATCTTCTACGGTCCAAATCTGGTCGGGAAATGTTCGCACGAGAGTGCGGACGATGACAGGGCACGAGCGACCGATAATGAAGGGCGGCGGCGGCGGAGATAGGCAAAGGGAGGCGGAGCTAGGAGAAATAGACGACAGAGTGTGAAAAATATCCCCTGTCGGGCGACGGTTTGGTCTGATTTAGGGAAGGAGCTTGGGTGGGTCCGCGCTAACAAGTATGACGTGACCAATGCGTCCGAATGGCCTCTAACCCTCCCCACATATGGGCTGGTTTTGCGTTTTGCCGGACAGTCTTATTTTGATGGGAGCGCTTGGGTGAGAATTTTCGCTACAAAACTTGTGTGGGCTGTCCGTCCGGGCGTTTGTGTAGGTTTAGGTCTCGGTTAGAGATTTCTAACCTCCTATATCTTTTGGTTGCCCGAACTGAAGCTAGGAGATCGATCCACAGATGAACTCGTATGACTAGGTTACGATATCGAATTGTCGTTTGCTCGGTCATGCATCATATACACACGTAACGTGCTGCTCCTCCGAGACCAACTAATGATCAGCGCAACGGCGAGGAGTGAGAGAGAGAGAGTTCAAACGCATCACTTCGATGGATCCGGTGCATCATTCCTGAGCCTATATCTATCTATATCCATCTATCGCCTACTGTACGCTGAGTGACAGGTTGTACAGGCGACCCACTGATTGTTGCTGACTCGTAGGTAGCGCCGATCGAGTCGGCAGGCTCGAGAAAGCGACGGAGTGGTCCGGTGGAAGGACACGCGTCCTCGCGCCGATGGAGACCCCGGGTCCAAACCCATCCTGCGACGGAAACCAGAAGCTCGTAGGAACCCGAGTCATCCAGCAGGGTGGACGCAGCGTGCGGTTGGGTGTCGCCGTCGCAGCGACCGACTGTGCATGCCATGGATGCGACGTTTCTCGCCAACGCCGGGGAGGGACTCTTGATCGCCAACAAGGATTTGCGAGTCGACCCGACACAAGCAACGAGACACATGTCGCTGTAAAAAGTCGGTCGGGATGTCCTCGGGCTATTTTGGACCCACACCCGCCGCATCCCACCGACAGAGTCGAGAAAGAACTGTGATTCTACCACCTCCTCGCTACAGAGTATCCGCCTCGTCCCAGCCACCAGCGGTGCCGCGGGTGACGACAAACGCTCGCCACATGTCGAGAAACTAATCTCGCCATATCTGAAGATCGACTAGAAGACCAAGCCACACCTGCTCCAACGACACTGCCGATTAGAGCACCCCGAGATGAGGGAGAAGCATGGCCATCTTATTTTCGAGGCGGTGCCATCATCGCCACCAATGCGATGCTTCAGAAAAAACCTAGCCTAACCTTAACTACTCACCAGGGTCGAAGCGCTGTGATCCCCCCTCCCCCCGTTGAGACGGAAGATTTAGGACCTGCTGCCTCGCCTGGCAGAGGGAGACGGCAAAAGTGGTCGCCGCTGGCCGCTGCCCTAGTCACCTTCTAGGTTAGCGACGTGCGGCGGCCGAGGGTTTCCGCCACAATTCGCGTTCTATATCACACTCACACGCATGGCAGATGTGCACACGTTTTTTTTCTCTGACCAAAATCGAATGTCCTTACAGGGCTGTCGCTTTTTTAGATGGTATCGCCATCACTGATGGGCCTAGTTGGAGGCACATGCTAACGGGCCGTCCGCTCCTGCGGCGCCTTTCCTCGATCTGAATCGGACCAGGAAACAAATTCGGCCCCCGTAGGCACCTCCTCGCCGAGCCAGATAAATTCGCAAGTCCTTAACAAACCCTCCTCACGGGTGGCGTGTGTGTGGTGTTGTGTGTGGAGTGTGTAGTGCGTGAGTTCAGATACTACAAGATGTACTAAAGACCAGGAAATCTCAAAAAAAAAAAAAAAAAAAAAACCCTCCTCGCCGCAAACGAATACACGACAAACTCCACCGCCGTTCGCAGGTGCAGAGTCGGTGCGTGGTTGCCGCCGCCGCGCGCGGTGATCCCCGGTGCCCTCGCCGCCGCCCTCTACGCGAAGACAAAGGAGACCCAGCGTCGATCATGGTCAGTAGTACTACATCTCACCACTTGTTATTCAGTCCTTCCGCCGTCAGGCTGTTGGTCTGTTTATCTTCCTCGTATGGATCTGCCCGATCATCGATTTGGCAGGGGATTTTTTGTTGGATTGTGAGTACCGATGTTTATCGGGGCTGAATTGCGTGTGGCCTTGTAGTTTTAGTTCCAGTGGAAGCTAGGTTTTCCTCGTATGGGGCTGATTCGTGGGATTGGCGCTCTAATTCCCATTTAACTACTTCCGATTCGCTATTCAGAGTTTTATCCTATGAACACATATATCTCGTGGTATCGTGTAGGAGTAGAAACAGCCTCTTTCCGGAGAAGAATTATTTCCATGCATAACAACTGAAGTTTGTCGATTAACCTGAATAAACTTGTGGCACCTATCATCTACGGGATGTTAGTTACAACCTTAAATGCCTTGAAAGTGTTTCTGCTTTTGTAATGAGTTTTTGTAGAACCACATTACAGAAACGAATATTCTCTCGTTTGTTTCTTAGATATCTCAGGTCTGGAGCATTTTGGATTGGCCCATCCTAGCATTGGATGGTGGCATATCTTATGTTCCTATATTGATTGGCTTCTGATGACTACACAGTAAGAGTTATTGTGTGGACAGATACGGGTCAGACATGTATAATGTATTTCACAATTCACATTGCACTTGCCATGTTTGTTTTTACCAAACGAGTTCCCTGACTTAAATATAGTAGTGTTAAGCTAGATGGATAAACAGTTCTATTCTAACAGGGGATTGTAAGCTAAGATTCACCAAGAATAGTATATTAGAATCTTGTTTGGTTTTGTAGAGTTTTTGGAATTCTTGGATACAATAAGATGGCTTCCAAAGATATATGTAGTTGAAAATTCTGAGGTCTTTGGGTACAACAAGTGAACAAACTCCGGAGTTCTATGAAACCATAGTGCTGTAAATCGTAACTTTACTCTAGTTTACGGCGGTCCTTGTTGCGTACTGTTGTTTGCGCTATTTAATCTACTGCGATTTATGGCAAAATTCGTGCTCTGTAGTGGATAATAATCGTATTGTTGTTTGTGGTAGTTGTTTGAAGAGGGACAAGGTTTGAAGTTCATTGGAATTCATTCGTATCTTTAGTAGTTAGATATATTGGCCCTAGCTATGATACCGTGCTACCTTAATATGGATCGCTTTGTTTTGGAGTAACTCTTTGCTTCACTCGTGGGTTATGGTATATTGCTCAGGTTTTCTGCCTGGGAATAAATATAGCTTCACAACTTTCTTTTGCTGTAGAATTTTCAGTTCCACTTTGGTCATACAATTATTCTAGCGTGCCCTGTGCCTGACCGAAGTATAAATTGATACTTGTTCTTTATTCAATGTGGCCATGCAGTTATTCAAAGTCTTATTCCTTTGTACATTTGCTACTTCATTACATCAAAGTCCGCATTCATTTATCCACACAAAGTAAGTCCTACGGTGCTAACTAGTGGCGCTTTTCAGGCTAGCCTTGCTGATTCTTTCTTGGCCGACCTTGACGAACTATCGGATAATGAAGCCTGTGAAGTGAGCTAAATTTTATTACCGCAAATAAAATATTTGCTCTAACGACATTTTCTTAGCTACTGACACATGTGCACTTACCAAATTTCAGGAAGAGGAAAATGCAGAGGCTGTGAATATGGAAGATGTCGATGGCAGCATGTCTGACCTCAGATCTCTTAATTATGATGATCTTGATAGTATCTCAAAGCTTCAGAAGACACAACATTATAACGACATAATGCAAGTAAGTGACCTAACTCTTAGAAACACATTTGTTACATGCAATAAGACAGTCGTGATTTATTTTTTCTGATGCATTTCTGGTTAACAGAATGAGCATATCAGTATATGAGGAAGGCACCCTGGTTCCTGATTCTTAAGACTTTTAATGAGGTTTCCAAGAGTTTTTCACCAGTGGATAGGCTAAATAGTTTAAACAAAGACCCTCCATATGTGCAGGTAAATTATGACCACTGAATCAGAATAAACTTATAACTTGCCCTCTCATACTAACTCTACTATTTGCCATTCTTCATCGAACATTAACGCCTGCATCTTAGAATGTAAGTAAACAAACTACCGTTTCTCTTTGGAGCGATTGTGTTCATTCCTTCATCGTGATCAGAGTTGATCATGTAAATCTTGGATTTTTGTGAGCATCACTATGTCTGACCATTTCTTCTCTCCATTCTACTTAAAATGAGTCGTTAACTGCTCTAGGTTCCATTGCTTTTCATTTCGTCAGGTCAGCATACTGACCATTTTCACTTGTTTGCAACAGAAAGTTGAAGATGCTGTCCAGAGAGACGTAACTGTTCCTAATCAAGGAAGCTGTTGTCAAGAGGATCGGAAATGAAGTGGATTTAACCCAAATTGACTTGAAGGATCTTTTACCTTCTGCAGAAATAATGTGGATTACAATGACAGAAATAATGTGAATCAACAACTAGTAGGGAACCTCTTTCTGAAGGAAATTTAGTAAAAACCATTGAAGCATGTGATAGAGCTCTTACCCTTGATGCAGCAAAGAGGAAAATACTTGACTTTGTAGCAAGCCGAATGGGATACATTGCACCAAATCTTGCTGCCATTGTTGGCAGCGATGTTGCCTCAAAACTAATGGTAGACGCTGGTGGTGTGGAAGCATTAGCAAAAATGCCTACTTGTAATGTGCAACTTCTCGGGGCAAAAAAGAAAAATCCATGTGGATTTTCTAGTGCAGCGTCCCAGTTTCGTGTTGGTTATCTTGAACAGACTGAAGTATTTCAAAGCACACCTCCATCTTTAAGAATTCGCTCCCTTAGGCTTATAGCTGCAAAATCAACATTAGCAGCAATAATTGATTCTATAAGAGGTGATCCAACTGGAAAATCTGGGCAAAACTTGTTGGAAGAAATTCACAAGAGAATTGAAAAATTGCAAGAACCGCCACCAGCAAAGCTCCCAAAGCCACTTCCAGTTCCTGTCTCTATTCCTAAAAAGAAGAGAGGGGGTGTCGACTCCGTAAAATGAAAGAAAGGTTAGTTTTTAAGCACTGTGGAATGTGATAGGACATATTAAACAATTCGTGCTTATTCTCTGATTAATAGCTGGCAGGCACATGTTAATCTGCTACTTCTCTCTTATAATTTATGTCTGTATACTTGATTTTGCAGATATGCACAGACCGATATGACGAAGCTTGCAAATAGGATGCAGTTTGGTATGCCAGAGAAGACCTCATTAGGTTAGTTACTCTAGACATGTGAATCTCTTGTTTGCTGCGGATATAGACGTGAATCAGAATGGCATTTCGTTTAGTTTAAGCACGTATTACTTTCTTTGGACATAATTGTGTATCTTTTTATTATTATAGGTGATGGCTTAGGGAAAGGTTTTGGCTTGCTTGGACAAGCAGGGTGTGGGAAATTACGTTTGTCAGCTGGTCAAAGCAAACTTGCTAAGCGGTGCGTAATTTAGTGTTTGCATTTCTTCTCATTTTATCCTGAGATGGAAACACATGATGCTATGGTGGAGGGTAAAGTGTCTTCCATTATGAAGCCTGTGCCAACACGGCTCCAAACTGCAAAAATGTCGAAGCTGGTCCTGAGTTAGCTATATTATTACAAAGTAAAGGTGCATAATTAATTTATATTAGAGGAAAGTAAATAGGAAAACTACACAAAGTATCAAGTACTCCATCTGTCCCGAAATATAATAAGTCCTAGCAGTTCAAATTTACACTGCTAGGACGTCTTATAATTAGGGACAGAGGAGTAGTGGTTATCCCTTCTTTTGTTGCATTGGTACCTCTTTTTTCTCTTTTGACATGACTGATACTTCACTAGTTGCATAACAGTTACTCTCGCATCTTCATAATCATTTCTCACAGATTTCAGATAGTTTGTATTTCCTCTACTGTCACCATTGAACTTGTATTTTCTGTAGTATGTTTATTTGTATTCCTAATATTTCGTATCTACAACATCATTCGTTTTATCAGATTCAAGGAGAATAACTATGGTAGTAGTGGCGCAAGGTCCGGGTTGACATCAAGTTTGGCATTTACGCCAGTTCAAGTAAGTTATTTCTGTAAACTTTAATTGTCTTAATCTTTTCCTAGATGAATAACTTAATTATGTGCTGCATAACCTCTCTTAATTTAATTTTGGAACCTGGCTACCAGCAATTTTGGATGTCTATTTAATTTGAAACGAGTAGTTGTTAATCTGTGTATAGTTTGGAGATTGATCGAAGTGTTGCAGCCTGCGTTTGGAATTGTAGTTTTATTGCTTGAAGTTATTGCAAACAATGCACTTATTTATAAAATTTAGTGTTCTGTAAGTCTTGTGTTGCATAAAGCCCTAACTTTGTATGCTGCTATTTTCTTGTCCAGGGAATGGAATTGTCAAATCCGTTGCCTCAATTCTTGTCCAGGGAATGGAATTGTCAAATCCGTTGCCTCAAGGAGTCAAGGTAACCTTCTTTTCAGTGGAAGTGGAAGAACCTATTTTTCACATGGCGGGGCATTTTCAAATATCAAAAGGTTCTGAAAGAAGTTTGTTCAGCCTATGCCCACGCGACCGCCCGCAGCCGTCTGCGCTCCACTGCCCACCATCCCGTCGCCGTCTCTGACCAGATCTGCTCCCCCTCACTGTCCCCGACCACCGACTCGCCGTTCCCTGCCGCGAATCGCCGTCCCTGCATGTCATGGCGCCGTCGCCCGATGAGCGGCTTTGTTGGTGTGAGGTTGCGCCCGTCCCGCCACTTCGCTGCTGAAATCACGGCCGACGACGTCTGCTGGTGGATGGGCACCTTCAACACGGCGGAGCTAGCCACGCGCGCGAATGACGCAGCGGCCTGGAGATTCAGCCGACCACACGAGGAGATGAACTTCCCCGATGTGGAATCGCGGGAGGAGGCTGACATGCTCGCGCCGCTGCTGCACTTCGTCGACTGCAACACAGTGCGGCAGCTCCGTCGTGAGAGGATGAGCCGTCACGCCTCCTAGATCGACGCGTTGTGGATGGACACACTCCGCCGTGACCACCCTGAGCTCGTGCAGGTGGAGCGCGACTTCTACGCGGCGAAGAAGAAGAAGAACAAGTTGTCGGAAGCTGACCCCTCCACTTCTGCGACGCTGTCCAAGGTCACTGGCGGCTCCAATTCGTCTGAGCTCGGTTCGAGCTTTTGAGGCCTCGTCGGATGACGACTTTGACTTTTCGGATTAGTGTTTAGGTTAATAGTCCTGTTTTACGTAGAATAATCAAATTTAAGGTCATGTTGTCGCAATTTATGTATAAAATGTAGTTGAATAGTTTAAATTTTTGTCGAATTTGGTTTCAAACTACTAGTGTATGCCCTAAAATAGGGCAGCCGCTGGAGCAGCCGTGCCCTATTTTAAGGCAGCTGGTAAAGCTGTGGCCGTTTTGCTTCCCTAAAACCCAAACGGCTGCCCTATAATCTAAATCCGCTGCCACATTTTAGGGCATATATTAGAGATGCTCTTATGCATTATAGCCATGTAGCAAATGAAGGAAGCCTTTCGATAACACCATTTTCATTGCGCTTTGTGATGAGTAGGTACTTCTTACCTTTGTCATAATCATCAACCATTGGAAGTTTCGAACGGATATTGTTAAATATTCCATGACGCTCGTAGTATTCTTTGGATTTTTATTAAAGGACTCAACATACTTTGTTTCCTTTAAATGGTATTTGGTATGAGCACGAGTGCCAAATGTAGCATCTAATTAATATTCCTATGTATCAAAATATAAGATGTTTTAGATATTTAGCATTTTTCTGATACGTATATACCTGGACGCGTATTAGTGTGTACATTCACTCATTTCAATTCATTTCAATTCTTATGTAGTCTATATTAAAATATCTAAAACATCTTATATTTTGATACAAGGAAGTACAATGGAGTAGAATATGCTACACAAATATTTTTATAACATAACACAACCGTCTCTGATTAATCATGGAATAAATGAATGAAATAATGTCATTCAATTCCCGAAACAAATAAATGCCTTTATCATAGATATACAACACATTAAAAGAAATGTAACAAATTATTGACACAAGGGAATCATTAAATAAATGAAAGAAAATATAGTTGGAGTATGCGAAGAACCCATCCTCCTTAGCCGAGATCTCCATCTAGCTGATCTTCTCTTCATTAGCTAAGCGTCAATGTCTAACTGGGGCATTGCTCAACCTTCATGGGCACGTTGGGTTTAACGCGAACCGCCAAGGGTGCCTCCACGGGCGCCTCAACCGGTGCTCACCACGGGCTCCTCCACCGACGTTGTTGTTCATGTGGACAAGGTGCATCTCACACGCCTTCTTGCCCTTTACGTGTCTATGACGTGCTTGAGGGCCTAGCACTGCCTGGAGAACTAAGTCTTGGATCCTCATCGAAAACAATCTTAAGTCCTTGCCTGCCCTTTACTTGTCTATTTCTGCCTGGCCCGGCGGGGAGAGTTAGCTCCCTTCTTTCCTTTCTTGCCCCGCTTCTTCATTTTGGATGGCACATCTTATACGTGCCAACATTAGCTTCCTGACGTGGACCCCTCTGAAAGTTTACGAAGTGAAGTTCTTTTTCAGAACCTCTTCCTATGCCTTAGCCACCTGGAGGGCATAAATGAGAATTGCATATTGCTTGAAATTTGCCCGACGGTAATTTCACGCAGATTGAAGAGCCGTAAGATGGAAGGTAGAAATGGTATTTTATTCTCCTGGCTATATGTGAAAATGGTACCTCAGATGTAAATTGGAGTTGTATACTACCGCTGTTTTGAAGTTTGCAAACCTCACATGGATACATTACGCCTCCGCCCATGGCTGAATAGTGTACTTCAACGTCGCCTTTCAGGGTGGCCCACAGAGACGAGGCCATGCACTCATTTTTTAGAATGGCACATGTGTGGTGAAGGAGGAAGTGCAACACTTGGTCGTTTTCCGCCGGAGTGGTGGTGTTGGGGCCTTCGGGGTCTCCGCACTTAGTGCTCCCTTAATTTTCTGGCCCTTGAGGACAATCTCAACGTCTGAGGTCCATGTCAGGTAGTTCAGCCCGTTTTGAGCCAACTCCACGAACTCACGGTTCGTGATTCCAGTCATCTATAGTTTATTCAAAATTTAGACGATTACAACAGGTAATCAGTTGCATAAATGCGATGTTGGTAAAATTCAATATGAAGATGTTCCAATATTTGAAAAGACATACTAACTATTCTATACTAAGTATTAAAAGCATGAAACAATCAATTACGATAGTAAAACATAATATAAAAGCATGTACATACAAAAGATATGCAAGTTTGTTCTAAACATGAAAATTTGCCAATTTTCACATTTAGAACGCGCTAAGCATTACCTCTTTATGTACTACAAACTTTTATATTTATATTATGCTTTTACTACATTAATTATTTGTTGCATGCTTTTAATACTTAGTATAGCGTAGTTAGCATGTCATTTTAAATATTGGAAAGCTGTCCTATTGAATTTTTGTCAACATTGTGTTTATGCAACCAATTACCATTATAATCTTATCAATTTTGCATAAATTGTAGATGAATTGAATTATTAACTGTGAGTTCATGTAATGGGTTTAGTACGGGCTGAACTAGCTGACATGGGTCTCACATGTTGAAAATTTGGCCTAGAGAGCTGGAACATCAAGGCGGCACTGAGTGTGGAGACCCCAATGGCCCCAACAACACTACTCCGGCGGAAAATTCCCAAGCCCTGCACTTTGTCCACCACCGCATATGTGCCACTCCGAAAAAAGTTGTACATGGCCGAACTGAGTGTTCATACTTGTGGGCCGCACTCAAAAGGCGATTCACGTGGTTGAAGTACAATGTTCAATCATAGGTGGAGTACCGATGGCACCCGCACCCGCACCCACTTGGTATGAGTATTGCTTAACCAAACCCGCACCGACGTCCTTGTGTCATAACCACACCCATACCCACACCCGCGTGCGGGTGCAAATTTTATACCATACCCATACCCACGTGGGTATTAAAAACCCGCAGGCAAACTCACAAAAAATTAACATCAAAAATTAAAACAGCAATATACTATAGATATCAAAATAACACAGTGCATATATGAAAAATAACATCATTGTAGCCCAACATAAGTTGCATAAAAGCATAACAATGTATAGTTCAAACTTTGCAACAACACAAGTGCAAAACAGCCACATGATGTCAACTCCAGAAGTTCACAATTTAATGATTACAATAAAGGTTCACATGACCGCAGCATAAATAAGTTCATCGCACTTTAATAGCAAAAAGAAAGATCGGTAAGCCATTATTCCAAGTCACCAAGCCTTCACTCTAGCAAACCAACTCAAGGTCTCCAAGTTCTTCCATGTCAAATAGCCAAATCCAATTTTGAAAAATAAACTGCAATACATGAGAACATGGTAGCTTGAATATTTCTAAATTACACAAAGGTACTGTATGTACATACCTCCATCCCCTCTTGGATGTTTTGAAGGCACGACCAAAAGCTAGCTTCTCTTTTATGGGCATCTGCAACAAACATAGGAGTATGAGGAGCAAGACAATTAATTGAAACTGTAAATAAAATGCACTATTTGGTTACCTTTCAACTTGTTTCTAAGCCAATTTTGTGAGAATTAAGATCTCCAACATACCAGATACCACTTGTACTAAAGGCTGATTCTGAAGCAACCATTGTAACAGGAATAGCAAATACGTCTCTGGCTACCTTCCTCAAGGTTGGATATCTTGTTCCAGCTACCTTCCAACAATCCAACACATTGAACTTTTCAACATAAGGCAATAAGGCATCACTCAAGTACTGCTCGATTTCACCTTGAAGTCTAGCTGCTGTAGGTGCTTGTTGAGCTACAATATTATGGAAGACATTCGTGATTGCATGAGCTTTTGTTGTAGTAATCACGTTATCTTCAACCGAAAATATGCATCATCTTTCTATTCATACTCCTCTATCAATGCATGCAGACTAGCAACCACGTCATCAACCTTTTAAGTACACTCATATGAAGATGGGAAACTACAATTTGCAACTAGTTGCACCTGCAACCCATTGTCGGATACCCCACTTTGGAGTTTCCAAAAATTGTAAAATAAATTATGGACATAGAATATGTTGTGTCTTGTGCACCCATAATTTTTATCAAAAAATATGATCATATGTGACCTCTGCAAAAATGACAAATATAGTGTGAATAACACATGATACTATTCATTTAGAGCTCGTTTGGCACCCATCATTTCATTTCATTTGATATAAATGAAATGATGGCATCATTTTATTTCATTTGGAAATTGAAATGACAGAGTTAGAGATAGGAATTGACATAGCACACAATAGGCATTTACTGGAATTCCAAATGAAATGACATGTCAATTCCATGCCAGCCAAATAGGTTTAGCATGGAATCACAAATGAATTCCATGATTCCAGCTCAAAATGATGGGTACCAAACGACCTCTTAAGTTTTTCTCTTTTTTGCACAGGTTACATATGGCCATGGTTTTGGATGAAACTTTGTGGGTGCTTAAGACACAACATAATCCATGTCCATGATTTACTTCTCAATTTTTGAAAACGTCGAAGTGGGACATCCGATAATGGGGTGCGGGTGCAACTAGTTGCAAAATATTCGCACTGAAGATGGGAAACTAGCTCAACTCCATTCAGCATGGAAAAAACAAGCTACCAACATATGCTTCTTGTACCGAGGATCAAGAAGTGTAGCTATGCCCATCAAACCTTGAATGTCCTTCCAATACTTGTCAAATTTTAAATTCATTTGTTCTGTCATTTCCTTGATAATTGGGTCGCTAGAAGTTGTCCACTGCCTCATTTTCATTTTAATTTCACATATCTTAGGAAAGTAAACATTGGCAGTCTCATAATCAGTTTCAGAGAATAGCTCAGTTATTTCAAAGAACAATCTAAGTCTATCTACAACATCCATAGCAAACTCCCATTCTTTATCACTAGGTAGACACACATATTTCTTGTCAACGGATTTTGCATGTTCAAACACAACTCTATAAGGTAAAGCAATATCTAACATTATGAAAGTGGAGTTCCACCTAGTCTTGCAATCAAATTTCAACCTAGTCTTGCAATCAAGTTGTCATGAGTGGGCATGTGTGGTACCTCACTAATGTTTATGGACCTACAGTTGCTGAGGACAGACTTCTTTTCACTAATTGGTTGCAAGGGATTGATAACTCCTTAATGCACTATTGGATGATACTTGGGGATTTCAACATGATGAGAGGTCCTGAAAATAGAAATAAACCAGGAGGAGATATCAACACTATGCTCCTTTTTAACAGAATTATTAGTCAACATGATTTAGTGGAAATTCCACTGAAAGGCAGAGCATTTACATGGAATAATATGCAGGATGACCCTCTGCTTGAAAAGCTTGACTGGATTTTCACCTCGCCCAGCTGGACTACCACCTTCCCCAATACATTTGCTACCCCTCTTGCAAAGCTCTCATCTGATCATGTTCCAATGCAAATTCAGATTGGAACAGACATCCCAAAAGCACAGCTTTTTAGGTTTGAGAACTACTGGATGGAATTCCAAGGCTTCGCAGATGTGGTATCTTTTAATTGGCAGCATTCTGGCAGTTACAAAAATGCAGCACAAGATATCACTGCTAGGCTCAAATCTCTGAGATATGGTCTGAAGAAATGGAGTAGGCAATTTTCACAGCTTAATAAAGTTATTGACTCTTGCAGTTTTGTCTTAGCACTCTTGGATGGTCTTGAGGATCAGAGGAAGTTATCTGTTATGGAAGCTAATTTCAGAAAATTGCTTAAAACTCATTTAGCACACCTGCTAGAAGCAAAGAGATTATATTGGAGGAACAGAGCAAAAATTAGATGGGCCAAGCTGGGAGGGGAAAATACAAGGTTCTTTCATACTTTTGCCACAAAGACCTTTCGGAGTAACTATATCTCCAGTATCACAACTGATGATGGTCGTATAATTTGTGATCATGAACCTAAAGCATTGTTATTTGGCGTGCATACAAGGAACGTATTGGTGTTTCTGACAACCCAGAGATGAGATTTGATTTGCAGAACTTGATTACTCCTAACCCCAACATTGATTTCGCTGCACTTGAATTGCCTTTCACTAAGGAAGAAATCGATGGCATTGTCAGAACATGCCAACCGATAAATCACCAGGACCTGATGGTTTTAATGGAGCCTTCCTGAAGAAACGTTGGGCCAAGTAAAGGAGCAATTTTATAATCTATGTTTCAGTTTTTATGAGGGAAATTTGGACATACATAGCATTAATACTGCATTCATAACTCTCATTCCAAAGAAAGCTGATCCAGAATTCATCAATGATTTTAGGCCTATATCTCTGGTTAGTCTTTCACTGAAATTTCTTACCAAACTATTGGCAAACCGTATGCAGAAGGTGATTATCCCACCATTCATAAAACCAATATGGGTTTATTAAATCCAGGACGATTCATGACTGCCTTGCCTGGGCCTTCGAATATATCCATTTATGTCATAAATCTAAAAGGGAGATTGTTATCCTTAAGATTGATTTTGAAAAGGCTTTTGACAAGGTCGAATACTCTGCTATTTTGCTATGTTGAAACACCTGGGTTTTGGAGAGAAGTGGGTCAGTTGGATTCGATCCATTTTATTTTCTGCATCTACATTAGTTCTGCTTAACGGTGTCCCGGGAAAGAAAATCAACTGTATGAGAGGTGTGCGACAGGGAGACCCTCTCTCCCCCCTTTTATTTGTCTCCACTGCAGAGCTTCTCTGAAACTTGGTTAATGAGGCTTGGAGAGAGGGGCATCTGGAACTTCCTCTGAATTGCTCATTTGGTTTGGACTATCCCATCATTCAGTATGATGATGATACTCTGATTATTATGCCTGCCTGCCCAGTTCAGCTCCAAAGGTTGAAGGATATACTGAATCTTTTCTCTGAATCCACTGGTCTGAAAGTGAACTTTCATAAATCTTCTTTGGCACCTATCAATGTTAATGAAACTAAGAGCGCTGAGCTTGCTGCTTTATTGGGCTGCAAAGTTGAATCTATGCCATTTACATATCTTGGCCTGCCCATGGGTACTACCAAGCCAAGAATGGAGGACTTGATTGGTATCCTTCATAGAATAGATAGAAGACTGGTTGGTATTACAGATACTCTGTCTTACGATGGTCGCCTGGTCGTAGTTAAAAGTATTATCACAGCCATTCCCAATTTTGCTATGTGTACTTTGAAGCTTCCCTTGGGATTCCTTGATTATGCCGATGGAGTTACAAGAGGTTTCTTCTGGAGAGGGAAAGATATTCATGAGAAAGGTAAATGCCTGGTAAAATGGGAAAATGTGTGTAAACCCAAGAAATCGGGAGGACTTGGTGTCCTGAATCTCAGAACACAAAACATTGCTCTGCTGATGAAACATTTGTTCAAATTTATGAATAAGCAAGACATTCCTTGGGTGAAGTTGATCTGGCAGGCTCATTATTCTGAAGGTAAATTACCTCAGTCGGCTGGCCCTTGTGGTTCCTTTTGGTGGAAAGATTACATTAAGCTACTGAACACCTTCTTGGAGCTTGCTGCTTGCACACCTGGGAAAGGAGATACAGTTAGATTGTGGATGGATAAATGGACTGATGATATGCTCAGAGTCAGAATGCCCCACTTGTGTCCTTTGCAAAGGACCAGGATATCTCACTAAGCAAGGCTGTTGCTATTTGCTGTGATGAAGATATTTATAACATGTTTCACACTCCTGTGTCCATCATTGCTGCTCAGCAATGCAATGAACTTGCTGATTTATTAAACACTAGACCTACAGTAGCATCTACTGATACATGGAACTTGGCAAGCACAGGAAAGAATTACTCTTGTAAAAGAGTTTATGCTGCTCTCTCTCCATCAGAACTTGCACCAGCTCCAATGAGATGGATTTGGAAATCTTGTGTCCTGCCCAAGCATAAAATCTTCTTCAGGCTGCTTTTGCAAGACAGATTGAATACAGAGGTCTTCTTGCCCGGAAAAATTTCGAGATTGAGTCTTATGACTGTGTGTTATGCACACAAAGGGAAACTGAGGATTTCATGCACCTATTCTTTGACTGTGATTTCAGTAAGAATTTTTGGTGGAAATTAAACTTTGAGTGGAATGCTGATCTGGATTTAATAAACATGCTATCAGATGCCAAGAGAAGATACAACATCATATGCTTCAAAGAGTCCTTGGTTGTGGGTTGCTAGGCCATCTGGATCCATAGAAATCGCTGCATTTTTGATAATTCCCCTGTTGATCTCGATACTTGTTTCAGAGACTTTATTTACTCTTTCAAACTTATCATGCATAGGGCAAAACCTTCTCTTAAAGAAGGCATGAGCCAGTGGCTGGATACTTTATGAATACTTCTGATGTAATGGTGTATATATGATGAGAAAATAGAAAATTAAACAGTAGGGATTTTTCCCTACTGTTTTCCGCCTCAAAAAAAAAATCAAGTTTCAACCTCCTTGTTATTTTGAGTTTTTAAAACTTGTCATCTCCTCAAACTTCTCCCACCTCTTAGCTGTGGCAATCCAGTATGCCACACTTTCACGGATGTTATCAATAGATGACTTCATAACATCCAACCCATCCTTCACTATAAGATTTAAGATATGTGCACAACAACGCATGTGAACTTTATTAGCTTCACACAAAAGCTTGTTCTTCCCTATCTTCTCCACAATCAATTCAATTGCCTTATCATTTGTTGTGCAGTTGTCAACAGTCACATTCATCAGCCTTTCATCAATATTCTATTCAACCAAGGCCTCATATAGTTGTTCAGCTATAACATCTGCAGTATGTGGTGCGGGGACATAAATAAACATACAATAATATGCACAAAGTTAAACAATTAGGGAGCAAAAATAATAATAAACTTCGTGAAACATGTAATAGGGATTTGTGAGCAATATACCTCATCAAAATGCTCCTAAGTTTCCAAGATTCATCAATGAAATGTGCTCTAACAGCAATATAACCCTTCTTTTGGTCATCGACAGTCCACATATCAGTGGTAATGGCGACTCTCGATTGGACCATAAACATGTACTCGATAGCCTTCTTTCTTTCTACATTGTACCTATCCTCAATATCATTCCTACAAAATAAAATAAGAGGACATATGTTATGTAATTATTTAAGTTTCAAATAGGATTTAAGACAAAAGTAAATCGAATAAAATAAATAGCATATTTACCTATAGGTATTTCTCGTATGGAGTTTGAATAGGGATTGAAGTGCATGAACAAATCTCCTAAAACCAGCATGGTCCACGATAGACAATGGATAGTCATGCAACACCAACATGTTGCCAAGTTGTTCTCTAGCATAATCTTGATCAAAAGTGTAGCTGTCCACTCCAACTGTTCCATCATCTTTAGCACTCAACTTCAATGATGACTGGCTCAAAATTTTGCCAGCCCTAGTCTTTATCTTCCGAAGTGTACACGACTTAAGATGTAGAGCAATATGATTAGTTCCAGCCCTTGGCCCTGCAGCAAGATAAGTGTGAAATAGTCACACTTAGCATTCCAAACTCCATCAACCTGCACCTTCTTCATTTCCTTCCAAACTTTAGAAGTGAGCCTATGCTTAGCAGCAGCACTAATCTCTTTCTCCGCCTCCTCTCCATTATCATTATCTAACACAATTACATTATCTACAGAATGATTCCCCTTTTCATCCATCGTTGTGTCATTGACAGTATCAAAGTGGCCATCAGATTGGCTGTTGCTAGTTCTATCACTACATAACAAAAAGTAGAGAACAAATTATACATCAAACTAAAATTGAAAGAGGTATCATACTTCATACAGTATAGTTTCTATTCAAAACCATACAATTAATTATGCACATAAACTAAATAAAATTATGTTCATAACTATGAATAATATGAATATATTCATGCACAAGAACTACATACGATTTCTGTCCTAAACTACAGATCATGTGAATACACAAAATATGAATACGGATCATGCGAATACAGAACTATAGATCACGTTCCAGGCCCGATCACCTGAGCTGGAGATCAAACTCGAAGCTGCACCCTGTTCCATGCCATTTCTAATTCAGTATGAACTGCATATTCGCAGACCCTACATGATTGACTACATGGACAGAGAAAAGGACAGGATATACAGATTCAGGTAAATCACATGGTGCATGATTACAAATCTGAACCATGTCAATTGCAACAATCATCGCTGCTCAGCTAATGTACAGATTCAGGTAAAGCACATCGTGCATTATTACCAATCTGAACCGTGATCAGGTACACCAAAAACCTTCGAGTTTTACAAATTTATGAGGTACACAAGAGTAGATAACAATGGAACTAACCACGATTCCACGGCCGCCCAGCGCTTGCGAACTGCCACTGGTTTCTTCCCGATCCCGAAACTTGGACGACGTCGGCTAGTCTGGGCCACCGCCATGGCAGGCCGAACAACCTTACGACCACGGCCGTGGCCACCACTTGATGTTGAAGGAGAGGAGCGTCGCTCGTGAAGTTGGTCGTTTGCTGGATGCCGAAGCCGTGCAGCGACACATGCCGCCGCCTGAGAACCGCTCCCCTCCACGCCATCAATGCCATACTCGCCGGCTTCCTCCTGCCCCTGCTCCACGCCACCACGGTCCTGCTCGTCGTGTTCCTTCTCCTGCTCCAGCAGGATGTCACCCACGCGGAGCTCGCCTCCGCTAAACTCCATGGCGACCAGCAGCGGCGCGGCCGAGCCGACTACCATGGTGAACGGAGGGTGGAGGGAGGCCGGTGGTCAGCACTCGGCAGGGTGGTGAGGAGGAGATGGGAGGGAGAATGGTGAATTGCATCTACCGACGCCATCAATCTAACTTTGTGAGGGAGGCTCGGGAGAGGAAACGCAGGGAGCACTCGAGCGTTAATTGTGAGCGATAATTGCGAGCACAAGTACGAGGGGACAGCGAATCGGCGTGGACTACGACTGGACCGTGGTGGAGGCGTTAGTAATACGGATTTTGGGATTTTTATTCCATATTACCGTGCTGATTTCGATTTACGACGATTTGATTTTCATAATCTTGCCACGTAGGATCTGATGTGGCATGGCTGGAATGCTAGTGACGAAATTAGATCGTCATAATTTTGTGACGGTCCAAAATCGTCATAGACGATTATGACGATTTCAGAGAAAAGGTCGTAATTTTTAAGTTCCGAATATGCAGTTCATACTGAATTAGAAATGGCATGGAACGGGGTGCAGCTTCGAGTTTGATCTCCAGCTCAGGTGATCGGGCCTGGAACGTGATCGTAGTTCTGTATTCGCATGATCCGTATTCATATTTTGTGTATTCACATGATATGTAGTTTAGGACAGAAATTGTATGTAGTTCTTGTGCATGAATATATTCATATTATTTATAGTTATGAACATAATTTTATTTAGTTCTGTAGTTATGATTTTCTATCTTCACATCCTATATTTTTTTCACAACCAGCAAGTTTCAGTGTGCGACCCTTTGAGATCATGAGCACGCGCGTCTCCTCCCCTTCACACTCCAATTTCCAAGCACGTCCCTTCCCCAACCCATCAGTTTCTTCTCCTATTTCAACCGCACTCTACCACTAATTGTCAGTAATCACCTCGTCCCTTTCCACTCTAATACTCAATAGTATTTCTCTCCATCCTCTCCCATACGTTCATCGCTTCTGTGGTAATGCGGAGGCTGTTAGGTCCCTGCTTCAACCGCAGTCTGTCTTGCCGCTACGGCCACTGCGCCACCAGGCGATCATCCCACCTACGTGTACCCATTTGTAGGTGACCCTGCTGGACTATCTATTTCCGTATCGTCTATAAAGATTGGGTATTTCCAGGATTGGCAGTGAGTACAAGAAGTATGATTTCTCATGCTTTTCTCTTCTTTTCATATGATTTCTCATGCTTTACTCCTCTTTTGATTTTGAAAACCATGAGTTGTTGAGATAGACACCAACGCTACAAGTGCAAGATATTAGATATACCTATGTGTCATACGTTTTGGGATTTTTTTTAGAGAAACCAATGGTTGTGTGTCTTTTCATTAAGGTTTAGCAAATAATTTGTACAGAGTGCCCACCTGCCAACACTTATAGACACAGAAGTCTACTCCTCGGCTCGCTACGGCCTACGGTTTCGCGATCTGTTCCCTTCTTTGCTAAGGTCCACAATCTGAGTTCTTTTGTTAAGCCTACCAGTTGATCCAAGTTCATGCTTTTCTGCTCGAAAGCGCGCGCATTTCGCTCCAGCATCATCATAATCTCCTCCCTTTTCTTCCTAGGCTTCCTGTTCGAGAGGGAAAGTGTGGCGAGGTGTTCCTCTGGCGGTAGGGCGCCGGTGTTGTTGGACACGAGAGCGCCGGAGGTCGAGGTCAAGGCGCTCGAGGAGGTGGGCGCCATTGGGGCAGCGGAAGAGAGATGGAGCCGGCAGCTTGGAGAAGACGGCGGCGGCTAGGGTTTAGAGGATCGGAGATATCAAGCTGATACCATGTAGGACGGATACGCTGGATATGGGGGGAAGCCTCGCACACGTTTAGACGTGGGGGTTCCAGTATATATAAAGGGCAAAGGCCCAAAGACCTAATACAGTACTACTAGGTTACATACAAGGACAATGTATATACAGATTCTAACAGAAAGCCACCAGCCTCTCACAGTTTCCATTGGCTGTGGCACAATGTCGACAGCGCCCAGGTCGCGTCAGAGGGTGAACCAACACACTCTCGAGAAAGGACACTGGACTAGCGTGTGCACTTATCCAGAGTGATCAAGGCCGCGTCGCTGCCATCTTTCAGCTGTCCACAGCGGTTGCATAGAGCAAGCCAACAGAACAGCTTTTCCTTCAGCGGTGCGTCGTTCTTCCACAGCACATTTGCATAATCTGGTTCAGCTGTTCGATGAAAGAATGCCAGGTAGGCAGAGGAGGGGAGTAGGCGCCATTTGCTGTGAGTCGCCAGGTGAAGGTGTTGTCCTCGTCAGAAAGAGGTGGCTGGGCTTGTACCAGTAGTCCAGTACCCATAGATTCACGAATTCAGTTAGAGCCTGAACAGATGGTTCGCCTCTGATATCCTTGATCCATTGCTGGTCATTCATCGCATCCGGAACTGATCTGGTCTTTGCACCACGGCCTCTAACGAACTTGCACTGACAAGGAAAATCTTCTGTTACAGTGGGGATGTCTATGTCAGCACATGCGATTGGGGCAATGGCACTCTTGGTAAGGTTGCAATGCAGGCCTGACACTTTTTTTTTTGAGGAAGGATCTGATCATAAATTAAGGAGGCTCGACACTTTTACAGCTAGGTCTAGAAGAAAACACAAAATAACAAAAGAACCCAGACAAAGTGCACAAAGCACCCTCAGCCACCGAAAAAAAACGCAATCAGATCCAGCGCGCGCCCCAAGCTTCCTAGACGCCGGCGAAGTCGCCGTACCGCAAGCCGCCGGAGAGAAGACGCTGCCACAGCTTGTAGATGACCGCAGGAGCCGTCCGCCGCCGCGCGACGGAGCTGAAACGCGCTGAATGAGCACGGTCACAGCGCCAGCACCCCGACACCGCCCAACCTCCAGCCGACTCGTCGTCGTCCAGGACCACCACCGCCAGCCCCCGACCACCTCCCGCCTCCACTCCCCTCGCCACCGAGGCCGGCCGGAGCAGAAACGCCGGAGAAGAAGACCTCCACCACCAGCACCACCAAAAGCGGAACACGAACAACCACCGGCTCCTCCCCTCGCCACCTCGGCCGGCCGGAGAAGCGCAGCAGGAAGAACGCGCCCGACGGAGCACCTTCACGACCTCCCGGCGCAAAGGCCGGAACGGGGTAAGGAGGGGAAGGACCAGAACAAGCTCGCCGACGCCATCGCCGCCGTCTTCGACGCCGCCGGGGAGCACGCACACCTAGCTAACCCTATCTACACGCACAACGATTACCGGAGCTCCCCCCCCTCCCGGTGCCCAGGCGGCGACCGGAGGCGGAGGGGAGCGGCGAAATCGCCGGCGAGACCGAGAACTTTCTGGTCGCCCTCCGAGTCGCCTGCTCTCTACTGTAGCGAGGGACACGGGAGCGGAGCTCCCCCCCCCCCCCCCCGCAGCAGGCCTGACACTTGACCATACAGGTTCAGTAAAGCTCCAGCAGCCTCCACGATTTGTGAATTTGACTGTGACTACAAGAAGCATGATTCCTTTGGTTTACTCTTTCCTTTCATTGTGAAAACATGTAGTTATTCAGATTGAGTCAAAAGCTGCAGGTGCAAGGAATAGCAGATCATGTACTCCCCCCGAACCCAAAAATTGTCGTGAGATGTACTGTTATTTTGTACGTGATTAATTCTTTCCTTCCAACACTTATACCGGAACGGAGGGAGTATGATTAATGGTCATCTTGCATTTTTCTTACAGCTTCCCCAATTTAGTCGTAATTCTGTAACGAGGTGGCACCTACATCGCCTTCCGAAGTATCAAACAGCACAGAGCCTAGGTACGTATACAGTTTGGTACATTCATTTTCGGTCGCTTTTACAGTGCACAAGTGATGATCCGATGTTGCAATCAAAGATTGACACATGCATATGGAGGTACTTGCCAACCATGGATTTTCGCATTTTCCAGACCGCCAAACAATTCATATGGTTCTATTTGTTGTATACCTTGTAACCGAAGACACCATTAGATTTTTAGACCATATCTGATGGATCCTGATGTCTTCCTTGGGGTGGCTAGATTCATTGAATTCAGGTGTGGTTTACTTTTTCTGTCCATTCCAATATTATAAAAGTATCTGTGTGTTCGTAAGAAAAATAAACATGTCCATCTCTTTTGTTACTACTGTCAATAAGTATACCATTGAATTGTTGTTGCCATTTGCCGGCCACCAACAAAGTGTATATCTCACATGTATAATAGCATCTTTGGGTACAAGTTCGAAATATGAACAGTTGTCTTCCCTCCATAAGTAGTTATAGCAAACGTGCCCGTGCGTTGCTACGGGTTCATTTTATTATGTGGAACGGCCCGACGTGGGATAATGATGACTCCATCTCTAGCAAAACTGATCCGACGGGGTTGGGGAGGGTGGCACTCAGCTTGGCGACGATGTTGTCTCGTCTTGGATGGCGCGAGCGGTGGCATCGTGTGCTAGACAAGGGAGGGCGGCGGCGGGCAACATAGGAGAGTTCTCTATAACCGCTTAAGAAAAGACGCATTTATAAAACATCATAGATAAGTACTTTTAAAACTTAATAACATCAATCCTCACAAGAGTTTCAACGCAGGAGAAAGAGAATGAGACCAAAACCTAATTCGGCGAGTCTGGTCATCTAATTATCGTTTGATTTAGTGATTGATTCCCTCTAATTTAAATTTACCGTACTTCACCACCATCTTTTGAGTTTGAAGTGAACTAATCTCAAAATTGCATCTTCTTCCTGGTGAATGTTTGGCCTTTACTTTTTAGACTGATCAATGGACCTGGTTTCTAATCTCCGTTGATATGAGCTCGAAATATTGTAGATGCATTCTCCGGTATTTTATTCAGCATTTGCCTATTGCTCAAGACCTGGAAGTATCTGACGTTGCCGTAATTTCCACTATCTTGTGTTGCTCTTCTCTCCAATTATTCAGTTTGAATCTCTGTAGCGCCAGACCTATCATTTTTCTATCTAGTTTCGTTAGCTTTAATGTCACTTACACGGCTTATTTATTTAACTGAGGTCAAACTCCAAGCAAATACCAAAAACCCTAGCCCCCGCGTCATTCCCGCGAGCAACCGGGGGCTCCCCTGCGCCGCCTCCCTCAGTTCCCCTCCTCCTCTCCTTCCCTCCTCGCCGCCGCCATGGGGTGCTGCCGGTCAAAGACCGGCCAGTGTTGGCGGCGGCGGGGCTCTCGTCCCTCTCGCTCGGTGGCGGTAGCGCGGGAGGCAGCTGCCGGGCGGGGGCGCGGCTCTATGCACGGGGAGCTGCAGCGTGGCGATGGTCTCTCGCTCGCCGGCGGGAGGGCGTGGCGGCAGCGTGGATGGCTGGATGGTGATGGGGTGGTGCGGGGCGATCTGCGGTGGCCGGGGTTGATGCTGGGGCGCGGGTCTAGCCTCTAGCGGCCGTGGATGAAAGGGACGGTGGTGGTGCGGCTCCTGCAACCCGACGAAGGCGACGGATGGGGACGGCAGCAGGATCCGGCGTCGTGGGCTGGCAGGCCCAGATCTAGGCCCGTTCGGGCCCAATCTGGCTCGGGCGGGCCCCGGCCAGAACCAACGTCTACCCTGCGACAGATGGCTGCGCACCTCCCGGGGGTCAGCGTGTTGTTCCGGAGCTACGGAGATCTTGGCCGGCATGCTACGGGGGAGCGCGAGGGCGGCGCCCCTCACCGGAGCTGGAGGTGGCAAGGTTGGAGACGGCCGATAGGCTCATGGACGGTGGATGGCGGAGCTCGCCCTGTGTGGGTTACAGGGGCTCCTAGCATGACTAGGAGCCCACCCCCGGCCATGGTGTGGCTGGGGTGTCGGATCTGGGCCGAGGCCTGGATCTGACGTCTGCCTTGCAGTCCTGATCTTTCGGGATCTGCGGGCTTATCGGAGGAAGTTCGTCTTGGCCGTTAAGCCCCGCTGTCCGAGAGCTAGTTGGCTTGCTTGGACCTGCCTAGTCTGCTTTGGAGGATTGGTCGTCGTGGCGTCTGCCGTGTCATGGGTTGAGATCTTGGATGCCGAGGCGGTGGCCTTGGGTGGCGGGTCGCATGATTGGCTCTGCGGCGAGCATCATGGCGGCGGTGGTGGCTGCATCCTTTGGTCGTGTGGGCGGCAAGGGTTGTAGCGGCGGGTGGCTCGGGTGCGTTGGTGCCTAGATCTGGAGTTGGATGTTTGATCCTATCGCTTAAGCCTTTGGCCCTCGTTGTGTCACAGGGGAGTTACCGGGCCAAAGCCCCTTGCTTCGGCATTGACGGCGGTGACGCCCGCGGGTGCCGCTTTCCTCTTGAGGACGTCGTCTAGGTGCTCCTTCTTGTGCCAGGGCTCTGGGTGAAAACCTCTGTCCTTTTGGACTCGGCGGTGGCGACGCTTTGCGCCGTTACCCTCCTGAGGGCGCTGTCGTGGAGCTCAGGTGCCCTAGGGCTTGGTGTGGCGTTTAGACTTCTGGGAGTTCATGTTCAGGCCTCGTAGCTATGTCGTGTAGCTTCTGTTGTCATGTTTTATTAGGGTCTGCTTTGTAAGAGGGCTTCCTCACTACCTTGTATCGTTCGGCCGTGTATGGCTTTATTTATAAAGCGGGGCTACGGCCTGTTTCGAGATTGCATGACTTGGCCTTTTTTGGGAGTGTAAAGTTCAGACTCATGTACTTTTGGTGTTAGTTCTTCTCCTTGATGGTCATCACTAATCTGCAATGTAGTAGTTGCTCATAAGAGCCATAGTTTTGACATTACAGATTAATAACCTTGCTTTGCTCCTATATATAATCCATGAACCCGAACACTGTGTGCATTATTTATGTTCTTCAGTCTACCGGAAAAGGCAGGTAAGTGGCAGAATAATAAAAGCAAAATTGAAAAAAAAACTTAACTATAACTCACTATAAAAATATTAATGATTGAAGACTTACGTATAGTTGCAGGTACTAACTGCATGTTGCTCAACTCAATTCAGTTCGATATAGGTTGTGTTGTACTATGAACACTTTGCCAACTAAAGCTAAATTGCAGATTTGGTCAGCATTGACAATCAGGAAAACAGCATGCAGCTAAATAAGTACTCCTAGATCAGTCTGAACTTCACGCCCAATTTCAGATGGACCGCCCGATTCCTGCAGCCGCGGAGCAGATCAGGGCTCCTCGAGCACGGCGGCGTTCTCCTGCCGAGAGAAAGGCGGTGGCGGCGCTGTACGTCAGTACGTGCATGATAGGGAGTTGAATATTTTCTAGATTATTGTATGATGATTTTATTTATAGCATTTTAGAAATAATAAATCACGGTTCATTTCTTGAGGAGGCGGTGAAAATGGAAGTGCGTAGGATATGACCGACGTATTAGATAATGCAAAATGCATAATGAGTTTGCTAAAGAAACAAATCATCAGATATAAGATGTACGAAAAGTTATAGACTTTAAAGTTGTAGTGTCACGGCCGAGGATTACGGTTTAGTTTAGCTCTTATTGTGTACTTCAATAATTATTTCTTAGAGGATGTGTCATGGAGCTCGCGTGCAGCAGCGTTCGTGCAGGTCCCCAGTCCTCAGAAGCTCACAGCCAGCGGCGCTCGTGAGGCGCACAAGGGGAGGAGCGAGCGTGGGCGACACGTAGGGGGCGGCCAGCGGTGGAGCTGAGGGTCGGTGGCGGACACCGGACAGGGTCCTGGTCGCCTGCAGCGCCCTCCGCCTCCATGGTGGATGGTGGGTATCTGGGCGGAGCCCGGCGAAGCAACTCAGTAATGGAGGGCTAGGGGCAGAGAGAACTACCGGCGGCGGCGGGACAAATTCGATGTGGGAGGAATCCCGCTGATGCCAATCGCCACGGAAAGAAACTGAAGGAGGCGGCATCGAAGCACCATTTGATGTCACTTTAATTAAAGGATAAAATAAACCAACAACATCCTCGAAACGTAAATAATTGTTTGAATGGTCTTACAAGCCAAGCTGACTGGCTACTGAGGGTAGGAATTTCATTTAATTCATTTATAATCTACCAAAATAAGAGTCATCGGCATTGCATCAAAAATCCACAAATTCAAAAATTCATATTAGAAACAAAGTCTCACAGCAACGCGCAGAATATTATCTAGTTATAATATCTTGGTTACTACACTATTCGACTTCAATGTAAGACTGTATTATACTATTTGTGTGGAATCATACCATCTCTTAGGTCTCAGAAAAAGTTCAACTCTTACTATCTAGCTGCACATATCAGTGCAATATAAAAGAATGTAAACAATTATCAGATAACCATGTACAGTTATCATGATAACCGTTCGATGTTAATCCGGTAATTATAGTGTTTAATCCGGTAACTAGTGTGACGAAATTTTTTGTCACACTTGATATGTAGATGTGTCGCAAATGTCTAAAAACGTGTTAAAAATTATCTATTAACCATGTATAATTATCGTAGCAGATAGCCCGTACGACCGCCATATTCGGGAGCATCCAACATCCATCAAAGCCCTCTACTCCACTGGGATAAGGTGTACCAAATTTGGATCCAGTAGACAGCGCGATGAATCACC
This sequence comes from Poa pratensis, assembly GCA_947311845.1. Lineage (NCBI taxonomy): Eukaryota > Viridiplantae > Streptophyta > Magnoliopsida > Poales > Poaceae > Poa > Poa pratensis. Next base: position 69,112,431 of record CAMZMU010000033.1, on the reverse strand, counting down.
AGCAAGAAATGAGCACCTCTAAATTTGTTTAAAACCACATCATTCGGTAAATCCAAATAGCCCATAAGAAAGCATAAACACCAATGTGTATGTGTTTTTTCTTATCTACTCCATCAAGCCAATGACCCAACATATTAGCTACACTAGAGGGTGGAGAGATACTGAAAGTAAAATGAATAAGTCGCCAAATGTGAGTAACAAAAGGCATGATATAAACAAGTGTTCAACCGACTCCTCCGTAGGAAAAAAAATCACAAGTTTTACACCCGGTCCAATTCCTTTTGGTGAGGTTATCCTTAGTAAGAATGACTTTCCGATGCAAAACCCACATAATTTTTTAATCTTTAGCGGAACTTTCAACTTCCATAGATATTTGTGCAAGAAAGGGGTATGACCATGCATAACATTCAAATACATAGATTTAACTGTGAAAACTCCATTAGTGGTCAAACTCCACCTGAAGTCATCATTATCATTAGATAGAGTAACCCTCATCAATCGCTCTAGCAATATAACGCAGGATACCATTTATCTTGCGTGAATGATCTCCTAATCTCAATGTTTAAAGGATCAATAGCTAAGACTTGAGCCACTAAAATATTCTTGAGCCGAACAATACTATAGAGGGAAGGATATTGAACAGCCAAGGGCTTGTTCCCAAGCCATGTATCCTCCCAAAATCGGGTATTAAGGCCATTATCAACAGTAAAAGATCCTCTTAGAAAGAAAACATTTTTACAGCCATTACTCCCTTCCAAAAAAGGAGTCATGTGGTTTCGGCTACACTTGAGCAAGTGTTTTACCATTTAGATATTTGTTACATAATAATTCCTGCCAAACACCCTTTACGTTTAATATCTTAAAAAGGCATTTGCTTAGAAGACATTTATTTTTAATATCGAGGAGCTCAATACCTACACCACCTTGATCTCTTGGACGACATATAATATTCCATTTAGACAAGCGGTACTTTATTTTATGTTGATCACTCTGCGAACAAAATCTAGAACATACTCTCACAAAAATTTGAAAGAAAGAATGTAAGAACATTGGAAGACTAGTAAGAACTGAATTAATTAGGGCCACGCGGTATCCATATGAGAGCATTTTGCTTGCCCAACATCCAAGTTTCTTTTTGAATCTGTCTTCAATCATTTTCCATTCTTTGTTTAAAAGTTTTTGATAATGAATGGGGATTCCCGAATATTTGAATGGCACTGAGCCAACCCCAAACCCGAAAATTTGACAATAATCATTTTGCATGTCCTTAGCCTTGCGAAAGCAATAAAACTCACTTTTATGGAAATTTACATTGAGCCCAGAAAGCCGCTCAAACATTGATAAAATTAACTTCCTATTTACCGCCGTTTCCAAATCATGTTCAAGAAACAAATTCATACCATCGGCATATTGAAGAATGATACCACCTTCAACAAGATCGGGTATGAGAGCTCCAACATGACCATCATCTTTTGCTCATGCAATCAGAACCGCCAGCATATCAACAACGATATTAAAAAGTATCGGAGACAAAGGATCCCTTGTCGCACTCCTTCTAAAGTCTGGAAATGATGACCAATGTCATCATTCACACGTATACCTACACTTCCACCGTGTACAAACGACCTACTCAGTCACACCACTTTGGATCAACCCCTTCATGCGCAAAGCTTGTTGCAAAAAAGACCACTTTACTTTGTCGTAAGCCTTCTCAAAGTTAATTTTGAAAAGTACCCCATCAAGTTTTTTCTTCTTTAGCTCGTGGATAGTTTCATGTAAAATTACAACACGCTCAAGAATATTTCGACCCGGCATAAAAGCAGTTTGAGTTGGACGAATAACTTTGTGAGCGATCGACGAAACACGATTCGTACCCACCTTGGTAAAGATCTTAAAACTCATGCTAAGAAGGCAAATAGGCCTATATTGCTCAATTCTATTCGCACCTTCTTTTTTAGGCAGTAGGGTAATTATCTAACGTTCAATTTTTAAAAAGAAAGATCACGCTCTGAAGTTGTGTAAACATTGCCATCAAATCAGTTTTGATTACATTCCAACATTTTTGGTAAAAATAAGACAGCTGCTCAACCTGGATTCTACTGTCCGTGTACTTGTGCTGGGTCACTTTCCAGCAGATCTTTCATTTGGCACCTTAAGCATCGAACTGGATTCTGTCTTTTACTTGACTTGTAGTCCAACCTTCTTCTGACATGTAACGTTAGCCACCGGCGCGCTGGCCGATTGCATGCACGTGCTACTTGAAACAAATACATCGTGCACACGCATGCCTGCCTTACGAAATCCCAAGATCGATCGAGGAGCTGGGTAGCGATCGATCGACCATTGCCATGGCGACCAGCCTACTGAACCTTCTACTTATGGAGGTGGCGGCCATCGTGAGCATCATCTTACTCGCTCTACTCGTCGTGCTCAGCTCCTACCGCCGGCGCGCCGGTCACCCGGCCCTCCGCTTCTTCGTGTGGGTCGCCTCCACACTCTTCCTCCCCTGGTCTCCTACGCGGTCTCCGCGGCCGCCAAGTGGGACGCGGCGCGCGTGCCGCTCCTCCTCGCCTGGACTGTGTTCCTCCAGATCCTTCGCAACACCATCGACACCGCCCGATCCTCCTCCGTGACCATCGACAGCAACGGCTCCGGTGGCAGCAAGTTCCGCCCCTCCGTCGAGCAGCTGGCGCGGATGGGCTGGGTGGCGTTCCTTATCATCAACAGCGGTGGGGAGGCAGGGAGCCCTGAGCTCACCGGTATGCTTCTTTGGCTGTGGGTGCTAAGCCTCGTCAAGCTCATCCACCGGCTCGTCGCCACCGAGCTCGCAAAGAGCTCCTTCGCCGTCGGCCTCAATGCTTACCTCATCTCGGATTACATGAAACAACTGTACTGCCAAGAGCAAGGAGAAGACTCGGACAGCGCGCAAGATGGCGTGCCGCCATACTTGGTGATGGGCGAGGAGAAGCTGCACATCGAGGCCAGGCCGCAGGGGTACCGAATTGGCCCGACGCCGTCATTGTCCGTCGATGCCGGCCATGTTGTCACCATGGACAGGATATGGAGGCTTTCCACCGCTGGAGACTCCCTCCTCGCGTCTTATCCTCATGTCAAGGATCTCTGCCTTTCATTTGCCCTGTTCAAACTGCAGCTTCGGCGGTTCCTCGGGTGCCCGCTCGCGGAGGTGGGCTCTCGCCGAGCGTTGGCATTCGTGCAGGACGGCATCCTCGGGATGAGCCCGAGAGAGCTTTTGGTGTGATCGAGACCGAGCTGTCCTTCCTCGCAGACTTCCTCTACTCGAAGCTCACCTCTTTCTACGCGAGCGGGTGGTGGTTCCCGGTGCTGAACTCCATCCTCGTGCTCGCCACGTGGGTCTGCTGCCTCGCGACCGGCGGCGCCATCGTGCACGACATGACCAACCAAGGCACGGCGCTCGCCGGGGACTACGACGGGCTCAGGAATTACCTGCAACACCACGACACCGTGTTCCACGCTATCGTCAGCCTAGACGTGCTTGTTACCGTGTCTTTCATCATCGTCATCGTGTTCACCGAGGGGTGGGAGATCGCCAACTACCTTCGATCCGACTGGATCAAGGTGGCCACCGTCTGCGAGTACGCGCGCCGGCCCTCGTGGCGCAAGTCACAATGGACTCGCGGCAAGCTTGGCCGCGTTCTCCGGTTCAAGGCCGTCCAACAGTGGGACGACCGGTTCGGTCAGACGTCCATCCTGCAGTCCAGGCTGTGCTACTACGGATGCGTTTCCCGGCAGGTGGACCGGATATCAAAGACATCAGTCGCCGTGCCGGCGTCGGTGAAGTCAGCCATCGTGGCCACGCTGAGGACGAACCAAGGAACACTCAGTAACGGCTTGCTGTCGTTACAACGTAATGGCGTTGCCGATAAGCTCATCTGGGCATGCCGCGTCGACGCCGGTGAGAAGAGCATCTCCGAGCAGATCCTCGTGTGGCATATCGCCACAAGGCTAGTCGAGACCAAGCGCTCGGAGGGAGCTCATGGCATCAGCGACCATGACAGCGACACGGTGGTCGTGGCGACACACCTGTCGCGGTACTGCACCTACCTCGTGGCGCAGAAGCCACAGCTGCTGCCGGACCACCCGGCGTGGACGGAGGAGCTCTACGAGCAGTGGCGGACCCAGGAATTTGTCGAAGCCTGGGCGCCGCCAGGGACGTATCCAGGAAAAAATTAGAGGGTGGGCAAACTGCAGCAAGAATGTCGCACCGCGGATTTTTTTTATCAAATAAATAGTATAAATAGGCGAAATTTCACAAAAAAATCCCATATTCTGGTGGTCGCTGCCCTTTTTTCAGGTCGAACGATTCGTTTGCAGCCTCGTTTTCATTGCGAGCACAGCCCAACTAGAAACTGCGAAGCCCATCAACCTCACGGCCCACCAAACAATCAGTTTTGCCCCTGGTCAGATGTTATTTCATCGCTGGAATCCCTCTCGCGTACGAGGCGACCGCGACCGAAGCCCGGGCAAGCGCCCGGGCAGCCGGGACGCTGGGTCCGCCCATGTCTACGAGGGCGTCGTGGAGGAGGTGACGAGGGTGCTCGCGCGCTGCGCGGGGCCACTGGTGCGGTATGAGTGTCTTGGAGGAAGCATGAACGAGACGCTCAGGAAGGCTGCAAAGCTCGCCCGGCAGCTGGCGGAGGAGGTCGGCGACGAGGAGGTGGTGTGGATGGTTCTGGCCGAGTTCTGGACGGAGCTCCTCCTCTTCTGGCACCGTCGGAGAACGTTACGGCGCATGCCAAGTCGCTCCGCCGTGGCGGGGAGTTCATACCGTGTTGTGGGCGTTGCTCGGGCATGCCGGCATTGTTAGCCGGCCCGTGATTGATGTCTAACAGTAACATTTGTCTGATAATAATACTCCCTCCGATCCATATTAATGGTCTCAACATTGTCTAGATACGGATGCATCTAGTCTAAACACTTAACTAGATACATCCGTATCTAGATAAAGTTGAGACCATTAATATGGATCGGAGGTTGTAACATAATTGTATTTTCGTTTATTGATGGGTCTTTTATATGAACTAGCATGGTGGCCCTCGCAAATGCGAGGGCATCACCTTTGTGTATTTGAGATTTAAGTTCATAGTTTCAAATATATCAACAGTACATCAGTACACATACAAATGAGGTTATATAGCTGCAGCACATAAGTGGAATTCTCCTATATATATGCCCTTCAATTCTTGGATGCTACAACAAAGGGTGTGTGTGCGGTTCGTGTTAGGAAACTTTGATTTGAAGAACCATTGTGTTACCTGGATGGCTTCAATGCAGGTTTTTTTATTAAAATTATTTCTCATATTTCTCTAGTAATGAACGTTGGTTGTCATTGTTTTATTCTTTAATTAATAAGTTGTGCGCATCCTTAAATTTCCTTTTGGTTGATCTTATGTATGATAAATATATATGGGATTAACATATTACCTCATGCGGAATATGACCTCCAAAACACTTAACATTGTAGGTAGGAGAAACAAATAATGATAATTTTAATTTTAGCTCGTACACATTTTTTCCTCTCCTTTATTGTATGGAATATAAATAACGTTTTCACCGCCCATTTCAAATACATAGCTTAAACTTCAGTATGGGTCCAAATATTTTCCCTAGCATGCATCTACTGTCAACCACATTTTTGGCGGTTTACATTATGGTCTTAGCTGTGAAAAAATGGAATCTTACATGCACTTTGCCTACATTTTAGGATTTAAGTTATGTATAATGTTGCTATAGAACTAAACGACTATTCAGCTCCAGAATTGTGGCAATGCCAACCAACTTTGTTAGATACTATTATATTATAGAGAAATATGCCACTCTTCCCTATAGTTTTAATTTATGTTGATATTTTAAAGCTTAGATGTGATAACAAAACGCGTGCCTTTGTTTTTGGAAACCTCATGCATTTGGTGTTGGAAAATTGTTGGCTAGTATTATGAATATAGTTTTAATCAACATGGAAGTTGCAAGCTATTTTCTAAGGGAAATAAGATGGTGCCTTATCCTCATAGTTTGGAACAGACATATTTACCTCCGTACGTATAGCACTGCTCGCCTTTATTTTTAACTAATTTGAAGGGAGTAGATGCAGACTATATCTTAATTATCATAGGACAATGCTTAATCTAAGAAAAAGAAGATCACAGGACATTCATAATTTTTTTGTGAATAATGTTGGTACTTGTAAAATAATATCCTTATATCAGTAGTGAAAATTCGATCTCTCTCTCTCTCTCTCTCTCTCTCTCTCAAGAACAACACACGCAAACATGAGAAAAAATAAACCATCTTTCAAATATATGTATGTTATATTTATATTTATCTTTTTTGTGCACGGAGTAGTACCGTAGATATTCTTGAGAGCAGCGTTTTGGAGGATGACCTACATGGAGCTCGATATTTGAAAAAATCGGAATCAACATTTTATGTTCCAAAATATTCATACACAAATTAATAGGTGTAGTTAATGTCGAAATTTACCACCATGCAAAATATTAATGATATATTCGTTATATTTTGGCCTACGAAAAAATGACAATGTAGATCTGGATATGAACAATGCACAGTTTTCAAAATCTTACATTTTGCCAGACTTTTCATTTTTGTGTAGGCTAAACTCATTCGAATTTTGCATTCAAACTTTGCACCGTTGTATATCTCGAGACTATGTACACCTAGATTTGTTTTTCGATTTTTGAAAAACATAAAAAGGCTGATTTCATTTTTTTGGAAAACTGAGCTTCATGAAGCTTAGACTCCAAATGCACTTTCCGAGTTGTTCGTGTATATCCGCTAGTAAATACTACTCCCTCCTTTTTTAATACTCCCTCCGTTCACTTTTATAATACAGACTACCAACCTTTTCCATTTAGCTCACATACATATCAAAATGAGTGAATCTAGACTTATTTTGTACATAGATTCACTCATTTTAATATGTATGTGGGCTAAATGAAAAAAGGTAGGTAGTGTGCCTTATAAAAGTGAAAGGAGGGAGTATCAGATGTTTTAGCCTTTTTCCTCATGCACATGTACCCACATGTATCACACATGTTTTAATTTGTATGTGCACTCATTTAGTGTGAATCTAGTCAAGATGTGTTACACCTAAAATATCTTATATTAAAAAAGGGAGGGGAGTACTTGCCAATTTCTATAGCCCAAAAGGTCTCTTTCATGCAATGATGCAATTCCTTGAGATCATATCAAACTTTTTGCTGCTACTACACGATTTGTTTTCTAAAAAATGTTTATAACACGATTTCTGCTTTCATGTGGAGTTCCTTTTTTCTATTGAAAGGGAAGGACTTTATTTTGCGGCTGGCCGGAACGCATAGACTCTATCCTACGTGTGCCTTGCACGTGAGGGGCTGAGCCAATCTACGTGACAACAGAATCGTGTTTCAAAAGAAGAAAAAATATAGTGTTGCACTTTTTTTAAGCTGGCCGATCGGGTCGCTTTGCCCATGCCATTAAATACGTGACATCACAATCGTGTTGGACACTGATTTTGATAATTAAAAGTTACGTTGTTACCGATATGTCACTAAATCTTAACCGTATATTTTAGATCCAAGTATCAAAATTAATTTAGATGATGTGGTTTTAACGTGGTGGCTCTATTAGACATCTTCATTTTGCTTTTAGTATATAATAGACTAGTTGGCAACGCACGATTTTCACAATTAAACGTGCAATTTACAAGTAGGAAATATTGTACGTGCAATGCACGTGTCGACTAATACATACACACAAATTAGTCTGATTTTAATAAATATTGATGTACAAATAAAATTCTTAAGCCAAAAAATAATCAATTATTTGCACAATGTTTCATCTACTCCTCCGTCAACAAAAGGATGTCTCAACCTAGCTCAAATTTGCATGTATCTAGACGTGATTTAGTGTGTAGATACATACAAATTTGAGATAGATTGAGACATCCTTTTGTGAACGGAGTGAGTAGAAGAGTTTTTTTTTTGACGGAAAAGTAAGTCTGGCCTGCTTTTCAATTAAATTAGAAGAGTGTACAGAAGTACAAAGTAACCCAAAACAAAAGAGTAAAAAAGAGCTACAAAGTCCTAGGAACGCAGCTATTTGTGCTGCATCCCGCAAAAATAGCGGGGGTGGGAAATCAGTCCGGTTCCCTTGGTCGTAGGAGCAGGTCAGCAGCTCCTGTTCGCCCTGCGTCACGCCAACATTTGGCTTCGTCAATGATGCTTGCGTGCAGCCTGCTTAGTGATTCAGCTTTGTTATTGAAGATCCTTGAGTTTCTCTCCTTCCAAACCGTCCACCAGGCGAGGTGCACAAGGGCACACCAATTCTTCTTGAGTGTTGGTGGTAACTGCCGGCGCGTGCGCGTTAGCCATGAGTCAAGCTGCCATCTGCTTGTGTGGGTAGCAGGTTGTTGCTGAGTCCAGCGGTGTGAATCAGTTTACCCCATAGCCTGGTGATTACTGGGCAGGTGGCGAGGAGATGGAGGGCAGACTCTTGCTCACTGAGGCAGAAAACACAAGCCGCGTTGTGAGGCCACCCCTTTTTCTGCAGGCAGTCGGCCGTGTGGCATTTGCCAAGTATTGCTAGCCACCCAAAGATGCGGCATTTTAGTGGCGCCCCGGAGCTCCAGATAGTTTCCTGGAAGCTAAATCTGATGGATCCTTCGAACTGCATGTCATAAGCTGAGGCGGCAGAATACTGTCCATTGGTGGTCCAGCGCCATGTAACTAAATCAGGTATATCATTTTCTAGCTGCACGGCTTGGACGATATCATGAATGAGAAGGAACTGACGGAGGGCAATGACTGGAATGTTGTGCTTGTAGTGTTTCATCCACTTATTGTCGGTGACGGCTTGGGCCACAGTGAGGTTTCGCTTGGTGCAACATTGAAACAGCTCAGGCGCGATAGTGGCAAGGCTCTGCCCGTTAGTCCAAGGATCCATCCAGAAGCGATCCTTTGGCCATCACCGAGGTTGAAAGAGACTCCAGAGTTGAACAAATTTCTAGCACGATCATCAATGCCCAAGGGGAGGTCGCTCCAAGCTTTATCAGTTTGTGTCCAGGAGTGCCACAGCCATCTGACACGTAATGCAGTGGCTTTGCGCTGCAGATCAACAATGCCTAGGCCACCAAACTCCGGCGGCCTACAAATGGCTGCCCAGCGTACAAGACATCTGCCACCATTGGCCAGCTCGTCGTTGCACCAGAGAAAGCCTCTACACAGCTTGTCGATTGCCTTGATTAACCAAGCCGGCGGCTCAATGACGAGCAGCTGGTGGATGTGCATAGCAGAGAGCACATGTTTGACCGGTAACAGCCTAGCATCCAGGGAGAAGTTTCCCTTGTTCCATCCTTTTACTTTGGCAGCAAGCTTGTCAAGATAAGGTTGTAGGTCACCCTTGCGGAGCCTCTGATCAGAAAGAGGGAGACCCATATATGTGCATGGGAAGCTTTGAACAGGGCAGGATAGTATGGTAGCAAGAGCGGTGACATCCACTTGAGAGCAACAAATCGGCAGGATTGAGCTTTTTCCAAAATTTGTCACTAGTCCAGAGATTTCCCCAAAACACTTCATGATTTGTTTGACCGACTGATACGTCTCAAACGTATCTATAATTTTTGATGTTCCATGCTTGTTTTATAACAATATCACATGTTTTATTTGCATTATATATCACTATTATGCATTTTCTGGAACTTACCTATTAACAAGATGCCACAGTGACAGTTCATGTTTTCTGCTGTTTTTCCGTTTCAGAAAAGCTAGTCGGAAAATATTCTCGGAATTGGACGAAAATCAACGTACATCAATATTTCACCGACATGTCCACGGAGTCCAAAGGGGGAACGGAGAAGCGCCAGGGAGGCGCCACACCACCCTAGGGCGCGGCCCACATGTCTGGGGCGCCGAGGGGTGGTGTGGGCCCCTCGGTTGCCGCCTTACGCCACCCTTTGGACCATATATTGCCTCCGCGGAGAAAACCCTAAAAAGAAGAAGGATTTTACGGAAATACTCCAGAGCTCCGCCGCCATCGAAACCTAGTTTCAGGGGTCAGAAGATCTCGTTCCGCGCCCTGCCGGGACGGGGATTGACCCCCAGAGCCTTCTCCATCGACGCCACCGCCTCCACCATGCTCCATGAGTAGTTCCCCCATGGACTACGGGTTCTAGCTGTAGCTAGTTGGTATTCTCTCTCCCATGTACTTCAATAGAATGATCTCATGAGCTGCCTTACATGATTGAGATCCATATGATGTAATCGGTGTTGTGTTTGTTGGGATCCGATGAATTGTTACATTATGATCAGTCTATCCATTAAGGTTTGTGAGTTATTGTTGCTGCAATCTTGTTGTGTTTAATGCTTGTCACTAGTGCACGAGTGGCATGCTCTTAGATTTAAGCTCTATAATTGTTGCTTAGATTGTATCTACAAGTTGTTTGCTCATGTCTTTGTCCGGAACCCGAGGCCCGGAGTGACAGCAACTGGGATAACCGGAGGGGATGGTTTTGATATGACGATCACATGTTTTCACTAAGTGCTAATGCTTTGCTCCAGTGCTCTATTAAAAGGAGTACCTTAATTACCAGTAGTTTCCCTTGAGCCCCGCTGCAAACGGGCTGGTAGGACAAAAGATGTTATGCAAGTTTCTCATTGCGAGCACGTATGACTATATATGGAAAACATGCCTACGTATGATTAATAGACTGGATGTTCTGTCTTAATGCTATTTCAATTCTGTCAATTGCCCAACTGTAATTTGTTCACCCAACACTTGTTTTTGGAGAGTTACCTCTAGTGTAGATAGCTGGAAACCCCGATCCATCTGTGATCATCATTGCTTTCCCGTCAACTCCACACAAGCAACTATTTTTTGGTGCCATTGCCTCTGTGTTACTGCTACTATTACTCTCATATTACTGTTGCTTTCACACCACGTTTGTTACTAGTGCTTTCTCAGGTGTGGTGGAATTGACAACTCCGCTGCTAAGGCTTATAAGTATTCTTTGTCTCCCCTTGTGACGAATCAATAAATTTGGGTTTTACTTCCCTCGAAGACTGTTGCGATCCCCAATACTTGTGGGTCATCAAGACTATTTTCTGGCGCCGTTGCCAGGGACTACAAATCTTCATCCTCAAATAAGCTCCCGTCAAGACGCTAACGAAAATAGTATCAACTATTTTTTGGCGCCGTTGCCGGGGACCATAGCTCTACTCATAAGTTCACCTGGGGAGTACACTCTACCTCTCTCTCTGTTTTTATTTTATTTTATTTTGTCTAGTTTACTTTTGTCTAGTTTTATTTTGCTTAGCTTAGTTTTGTTTAGTTGTGTTTTGTTTAGTTTACTTTTGTTTAGTTTGTCTTTCTTATATACCCGAAAATCCATAAAAATTTAAAAACTGAAAAATCTAAAAAACTGTTGCTATGGAAGAACATGCTAGAACCTCTATGTTTATGAAAGCTAAAGAATTATATATAAAGCATAGAGAATCAAGAGAGGGTAAAATCATGAGAGGCGTGTTAAAAAAGTTAAATCAAATTGCTAAAATTTTGCTTGAACGCCATGATATAAATTGTTGCTCTGAACAGGATACTAAACATCTTAAATTCCAATGTGGCTTTAGTGAAGAAGTTTTAATTATGAACTACCATTGAAATAACTATATTCATCTTGGAGTTGAAGAAGTAGAACAATTTGTTTTATTTATGGGAGCTTCTGAAATAGATTCCTTCATGGCTAAAAACTATGAAACTTGTGTTGCTTGTAATAAACTTAAAGATACGATCTCTTTTGTCCTTGATTATTGCCTAGAAAATTTCAGCAATAATTGTTATATCATTGATTATAAAGAGAGACTCATTCATGCACAAGAATGTACTCACAATTTGCAGGAACCCGTGGAAGAAGAAATTGCTGAATCTGAAATCTCATTGGATGAAAAAGAGGAAGAGAGTGATGAACAAAAGGAGGAAGAATGGATTAGCTACCCATGCCTACCTTCTAATGAGAGTAACTCTTTAACTCTTACGTTATTTGATCACCCTCCATGCTTATCAAAGGAGGATGAATGTTATGTTCCTGTGGATTCTCTTGAAGTATTCCCTATGAATGAAACTTGTGGAAATGATTATGCTACTGTTATTTATGATAATCCATGCTATTTTGATAAATCTTATGATAATTCTTTATTTGTGCCTGATATCGAAATGCATGGTAATAAGGAGGTTTGTTTAGAAAATGTTTATGATAAAGCTCTAGATGATGGTCCTATATTGCTTGATAATATTATGTATTCTACTATTGAAAATGGGATTGGAGAGGTCTTGACTTTATCTAGATGAAGTCCCATACCTCTTGAGAGTGATCAATTATCTTGTTATAAAATTGTTAAAAGTGGGTTTGAAAGTTTTAATCCCACTATTTTGGAGCTTGATAAAAATTATGTGTTTGTAAATCATGAAAAACATGCTTTATGTGATAGTTATATTGTTGAGTTTGTTCATGATGCTACTGAAAATTATTATGAGAGAGGCAAATATGGTTTTATAAATTGTCATGTTACTAAAACACCTCTCATGCTGAAAGTTCTGAAGTTGCTCTTGTTTTATCTTCCTATGCTTGTCACTTTGTTCTTTATGAATTTATTTGTATACAAGATTCCTATGCATAGGAAGTGGGTTAGACTTAAATGTGTTTCGAATTTTCTTCTTGATGCTCCTTTTGCTTCATTTTCTATTTTTATGTGAGCATCATTAAAACTATCAAGCCTAGCTAAAAGGCATTAAGAGAAGCGCTTATGGGAGACAACCCATTTTACTTTTATGCAATTTTTCTTTTATTGAGTCAAGGTGCTTGTTTACTTCTGTAGCGACTCTTTTGTATCTTTACTTTTTCGTATTGTTGTGCCAAGAAGAGTCTCTAATGATAAGATGATGCTAGATTTTGATTGCTGCGCAGAAACAGATTTTGTTGTTCACTGTACGGAAATTATAAATTCATATAAATGTGATTTTAATTTGCAAATTTTTGTGCGTAATCCTGATGTACGTACGCATCTTTCGTTAGTTCAACGTTTTTTGATCTGAGTAACGTAAGTGCCTCGAAAAAATTCGTCTTTGCGGACTATTCTGTTTTAGACAGATTATGTCTTTTATTTTGCATTCTCTCTTTTAGTAGTGTTGGGTGGAATTCTTTTTTGGGTGGAAGAGTTTCACATAACATCAGTGGAAGTAGTTAATGTTTAAAGTAACGGTCATATTGTGTCCTTACAGAACATGTGAGTTTTTGATTGATGCACTAACCCTCTAATGAGATTTACTTTGAGTTTGGTGTGGGGAAAGGTTTTAAGGGTCAAGAGAGAAGAGTGATATAATAGGATCAAGAAGAGTAAAGAGCTTAAGCTGTGGAGGCTCCCATGGATCTCCCCAGCATATTTCAAGAAGACTCAAGCGTCAAAGCTTGGGGATGCCCAAGGCATCCTCTTCTTCATCGTCAAAATTATCAGGTCATCTCGAGTGAAACTATATTTTAATTCTTTCACATCTTATGTGCTGTTCTTAGAGCGTCTGTGTGCTTTTATTTTCAGTATGTTATTTTTATTTTCTGATATCAACTTGATTGGATCCTAGCATTCTTGATTGGGAGAGAGACACGCTCCGCTTTTTCATTAGAAAGTACTCTCTTACTTCACTTATACTAGTTTGGAGAGTTATTGAAATAAATTGATTGGTCTTTGGTTGGAACAGAAAATGTTGCATGTGGTAAATGGTATAATGGAAAAGACTTACATACTCTTGTAGATCACTAACTTGGATAATTTGATACTTGTCAATTGTTTTGAGTTAACAAGTAGGTCATGATTAAACTTTTGCATCATGTAAGTTAAGCCCATTAGTGAAGAACTACCGTAAAGCTTGTTGAAATTTGGTTTGCATGAGTGGTATCTCTAAGATCTAGATATTTTCTAGTAAAAGGGTTTGGTTACCAAGGAATATAGTGTGGAGTCTTATAATTTTTGCAATATGTTGGTCATATAAAACTTGGTGTACCGGTTGATAGTCTTGTTTGCTTAAATAACCTTGCTAGCCTAAACTCTGTACTGAGAGGAATGCTTCTCGTGCATCCAAATCCTTGAGCCAAAATCCATGCCATCTGTGTCCACCATAACTACCTATATGTGGTATTTCCTTGCCACTCTAAGTAAAATTTTCATGTGCTACCTTTAAACTATTCAAAATTGTCACTACTCCTTTTTGTGTCAATATTTACCAAGCTCATGAGGACGTGGTGGATGTCTTTATGTCACTTGTCAAGCAGACTTTACCTTCAGACTAGCGACATATACATCCGCTTATCTATTAATTTTGCAAAAAGAGCTGGCAACGGGGTGCCCAGTCCCAATTAATTACAACTTTAACCGCTTAATCTCTTCACATTTTGTCAACTGAATACTCAGTGAAACATCTGCATGTGTAAACCAAAGAGAAAAAGAGGGATGATCTGCCTTACTGGTAGAAATAACGTCCTTCATGGGAGCCGCTCTTAAAAGTCTGTTTGGCCGGGGTCATATTGTACTTTCCACTACTGATTCGTTGACCAATTAACATACACCTCTCAAAACTTAATTTTTACTCTATATGATTTCAAAAACTAAAAAGCTCTAGCACATGATTTAATCCCTACTTCCCTCTGCAAAGGGCCTTTCTTTTACTGTTATGTTGAGTCAGTTTTCCTACTTCTTTCTATCTTTCACAAGAAAACAATAGTGTCAACTTTGGTACAACAATTGTTATATGCTATGATTACGTGGATCACACGTTCGTTGGGAGACCCCAAGAGGAGGTATGATGCAGTATAGAAGCAGTTTTCACTCAGTATGAAACCAAGGTTTAATCGAACCAGTAGGAGCAAGAAATCACTTCAGAAGGTTGTCAGTGGCGCGCTGACGTGGAATCTGCACACAACACAATCAAACTACTTTGCCCCAACGAAACAGTGAGGTTGTCAATCTCACCGGCTTGCTGAAAACAAAGGATTAAACGTATGGTGTGGAAAACAGTAGTAAATTGCAGAGAATGAAAAGGAACAGTGTTTGCAGTTGGTTGTATTATCAGTGTAAAAGAATGGACCGGGGTCCACAGTTCACTAGTGGTGTCTCTCCATAAAAGATAACTAACATGCTGGGTGAACAAATTACAGCTGGGCAATTGACAAAATATTGAGCGCATGACAATGCATATATATGACATGATGATTACTATGATATTCATGTGGGCATTACGACAAAATACATAGACCGTTATCCAACAGCGTCTATGACTAATAATCCACCGCCAGGTTGTCATACCGAGTTCCCCGTTGGTATTAAGTTGCAAGCAACGGATAATTGCATTAAGTAATGTGCGTAATGTAAACAAATGCATTAGACCTAACGGCGTACCCTTAAGCTAAGCATCGGTTATTTTATCCCTAGTGGCAACAGCACATCCACAATCTTAGAAGTTATTGTCACTCTCCCAGATTACCGGAGGCATGAACCCACTATCTAGCATAAATACTCACTCTTGGAGTTACAAGCATCTACTTGGCCAAAGCATCTACTAGTAACGGAAAGCATGCAAGATCATAAATAACATATAAGATAGATTGATAATCAACTTGACATAGTATTCAATATTCATCGGATCCCAGCAAACACAACATGTAGCATTACAATAAGATGATCTTGATCATGATAGGCAGCTCACAAGATCTAAACATGATAGCATAAAGTGGAGAGACAACCATCTAGCTACTGCCATGGACCCGTAGTCCAAGGATGAACTACTCACGCATCACTCCGGAGGCAGGCATGGTGATGTAGAGCCCTCCGGTGATGATTCCCCTCTCCGGCAGGGTGCCGGGAAGAGCTTCTGAACCCTCCCGAGCTAGGGTTGACGGCGGCGGCGTCTCTGGAACTTTTCGTGGATAATGGCTCGGGTATTTAGGGTTTTCGCGTCGGGAGAATAAATAGGCGAAAGGGCGGCGGCTGCGGAGCCACGGGGCCCCACACCACCCCACGGCGCGGCAGGGGGGCCCGCGCGGCCCCATGGTGTGGGTGCCACGTGGCCCTCCTCCGTCTCCTCTGGACTCCGTCTTCGTGTTGGAAAAATAGGAGGTTCTGTCCAATTCCGAGAATATTTCCAGACTAGCTTTTCTGGAATACAAAAACAGCAGAAAACAGGAACTGGCACTGTGGCATCTTGTTAATAGGTTAGTCCCAGAAAATGCATAAAAATGCTATGAAGTGTATATAAAACATGTAACAATTGGTATAATATCAACATGGAACATCAGAAATTATAGATACGTTTGAGACGTATCAAGCATCCCCAAGCTTAGTTCTACTCGTCCTCGAGTAGGTAAAACGATAAAAACAAAATAATTTCTGAGGTGACATGCTACAATCATAATCTTGATCAAATAATATTGTAAAGCACATGTTATGAATGAAGTGATCCAGGTCAATGGTCTATAGTTTGCTAGCAAGTAGATAATGAGCAAACAACTGAATCATATAAGCAAAAACTTTTCATGAATAGTACTTTCGAGACAAGCATCAAAGAGTTTTGCATAAGAGTTAACTCATAAAGCAATAGATTCTAAGTAAAAGGTATTTAACCAACACAAAGGAAGATTTAAGTTTCAGCAATTGCTTTCAACTTTCAACATATATATCTCATGGATATTTGTCAACACAAAGCATATAATAAGTGCAATATACGAGCATATAAAAATTGTTGCACCAAAGTTGACACTAGTGTTTGCTTCTAAGATAGAAAGAAGTAGGAAAACTGACTCAACATAAAAGTAAAAGAAAGGCCCTTCGCAGAGGGAAGCAGGGATTAAATCATGTGCTAGAGCTTTTTAAGTTTTTGAAATCATATAGAGAGTAAAAATAAGTTTTGAGAGGTGTTTGTTAATTGTCAACGAATCAGAAAATGGAAAGTACAATATGACCCCTGCCAACCAGACTTTTAAGAGCGGCTCCCATGAAGGACGTTATTTCTACCAGCAAGGCAGATCATCCCTCTTTCTCTTTTGTTTACACATGCAGATATTTCACTGTTTGTCATTGCTTGACTGATAAATCAGGGCAAAAATGTGAAGAGAATTAAGCGGTTAAAGTTGTAATTAATTGGGACTGGGCACCCCATTTGCCAGCTCTTTTTGCAAAATTAATGGATAAGCGGATGTATATGCCGCTAGTCCGGTGGTAAAGTCTGTTTGACAGTTGACATAAAGACATCCACCCCGTCCTCATGAGCTTGGTAAACATTGACACAAAATAGGAGTAATAAAGTTTGAATAGTTTAAAGGTAGCACATGAAAAATTTACTTGGAATGGCAAGAAATACCACATATAGGTAGTTATGGTGGACACAGATGGCATGGATTTTGGCTCAAGGTTTTGGATGCACGAGAAGCATTCCCTCTCAGTACAGAGTTTAGGCTAGCAAGGTTATTTGAAGCAAACACAGGATATCAACCGACACAGCAAGACTTATATGAAAACATATTGCAAGCATTATAAGACTCTACACTGTCTTCCTTGTTAACCAAACCCTTTTACTAGAAAATATCTAGACCTTAGAGATACCAATCATGCAAACCAAATTTCAACGAGCTTTACGGTAGTTCTTCATTAATAGGTTTTAACTACATGATACAAAAGCTTAAACATGAACTACTTGATAACTCAAAACAATTGACAAGTATCAAATTATCCAATACAATGATCTACAAGAATATGTAAGCTTTTTCCATTATACCATCTACCACATGCAACATTTTCTGTTCCAACCAAACACCAATCAATTTATTTCAACATAAACTCTCCAAACAATTATAAGTGAAGCAAGAGAGTACTTTCTTTAAAAGAACTAACAGCTCTGAATAAGAGATGCATGCAAAACAGGAGCTAAAAGCATAGCAATAGCTAGATAAGAATACTCAACAAGTATAAGTGAAGAATAGGAGTATTCATATGAAAAAGCGGAGCGTGTCTCTCTCCCAATCAAGAATGCTGGGGTCCAATCAAGTTGACCATAAGAAAAATAAAATACTGAAAATAAAAGCACACAGACGCTCCAAGTAAAGCACATATGATGTGAAAGAATTAAAATATAGTTTCACTAGAGATGACCTGATAAGTTGCTGATGAAGAAGGGGATGCCTTGGGCATCCCCAAGCTTAGACGCTTGAGTCTTCTTGAAATATGCTGGGGTGATCCATGGGAGCATCCCCAAGCTTAAGCTCTTCACTCTTCTTGATCACATTATATCATCCTTCTCTCTTGACCCTTGAAAACTTCCGCCACACCAAACTCAAAGTAATTCTCATTAGAGGGTTAGTGCACAATCAAAAACTCACATGTTCTATAAGGACACAAACATGACCGTTACTTTTAACATTAGCTACTGCCACTGATGTTATGTGAAGCTCTTCACCCTAAAAAAGAATTCCACTCAACACTAGTAAAAGAGAGAATGCGAAAAATAAAAGACAGAATCTGTCTAAACAGAACAGTCCGCAAAGACGAATTTTTTCGAGGCACTTACGTTGCTCAGATCGAAAAACTTTAAACTAACGAAAGATGCGTACATATCTGAGGATCACGCACAAAAATTTCAGATTTAAATAATTTTTCTGTGATTTTACAGAATTAAAACGGTGAACAGCAGAAATCTGTTCCTGCGCAGAAATCCAAATCTAGCATCATCTTCCTATTAGAGGCAATACTTGGCACAACAATGCGATAAAATAAAGATACAAAGGAATTGTTACAGAAGTAAACAACTCCTTGACTCAAAAAAAGAAAAATTGCAGAAATAAAATAATGGGTTGTCTCCCATAAGCGCTTTTCTTTAACGCCTTTCAGCTAGGCGCAGAAAGTAAGAATCAAGTGTTTCCAAGTGATGAAGCATCAACAGAATAATTTGCTCTAACAATAGAATCAAAAGGTAACTTCATCTTCTTTCTAGGGAAGTGTTCCATACCTTTCTTGAGTGGGAATTGATATTTAATATTCCCCTCTCTCATATCAATAATAGCACCAACAGTTCTAAGAAAAGGTCTTCCCAAAACAATAGGACAAGAAGCATTGCATTCAATATCCAAAACAACAAAATCAACGGGGACAAGGTTATTGTTAACCATTATAAAAACATCATCAACTCTCCCCAAAGGTTTCTTTATAGTATTATCAGCAAGGTGAACATCCAAATAACAGTGTTCCAAAGGTGCTAAATCAAGCATATCATAGAGTTTCTTAGGCATAACAGAAATACTAGCACCAAGATCACATAAAGCATTGCAATCAAAATCATTCACCTTCATTTTAATGATGGGCTCCCAACCATCTTCTAACTTCCTAGGGATAGAAGCTTCATGTTTTAATTTCTCTTCCCTAACTTGCATGAGAGCATTAGTAATATGTTTAGTAAAAGCCATGTTTATAGCACTAGCATTAGGACTTCTAGCTAGCTTTTGCAAGAACTTAATTACTTCAGAAATATTGCAACCATCAAAATCAAATCATTATTATCAAAAGTAATAGGACCATTGTCTCCCACATCTCGAAAAATTTCAGCACTTTTATCAGGAACAGTTTCAGTGTTTTCAGGCAATTTTAAACGTTTTGCAACAGAAGTAGAGACATTGCCAACACCAATTACTTTACCATTGATAGTAGGAGGTTTGTTAACACTTGAGTTTAGCATTTTCAGTAGTAGTAATAGTATAAACTCTAGCAATACTATTCTTTTTAGCAATTTCATCCTCTCTTGCCCACCTAGCATGTAAATCAGCTAACATCCTCACATTATTATCAATTTTAACTTGTATAGCATTGAGAGTTTTGCTCTCTTTAACATCATGAGGCATAGTTTTAATTTTTAGCAACAAATGAATCCTGCTACCCCCTTGGGTAGCTACACACCCTAAGTTTGACCGAAACGTATATGCAACGGTAAAATGAGTTTACTCAAGTAGAAAAGGGGGATGTCACTAGAAGAGTTGACATAATTATTAAAAAGTATTTTGAAATTTTTTGAATTTTTTTCCATCCGCTGTGATTTTTTTTAGTAAAGTTTGACCCAAAAGTCAACACAAAAAGTAAACTATGAAAAAAGCTAAAAATGACGACCAAAAAAATATTTTTTTGAAAATTCCGAAACCAGTTTTGTACACCAAATATCCGTGTTTTACTAGGAAAACAAGCTAAGACGGATACATACGGCTTGCATCTCCGTATAACGCATGGGTGTGTAGCTACCCATGCGGGTAGCAAAACGGCTTTCTTTTTAACAAATCAACATCAAGAGCAAGATTATCAACTTTAGAGGCAAGAACATCGATTTTCCCAAACTTTTCCTCAACAGATTTATTGAAAGCAGTTTGTGTACTAATAAAATCCTTAAGCATGACTTCAAGATCAGAGGGTACACTTTTATTATTGCTGTAGGAATTACCATAAGAATTAACATAACCATTTCCACTATTAAAAGGATAGGGCTTATAATTGTTATTACCAAATTATTCCTATAAGCATTGTTGTTAAAGTTATTATTTTTTAATGAAGTTCACATCAACATGCTCTTCTTGAGCAACCAAAGAAGCTAAAGGAACATTATTTGGATCAACATGTATCTTTCCATTTGTAAGCATAGACATAATAGTATAAATCTTATCACTCAAGGATGGGGTTTATTCAACAGAATTTACCTTCTTACCTTGTGGAGCTCTTTCGGTGTGCCATTCAGAATAATTTATCATCATACCATCAAGAACCTTTGTTGCAGCACCCAAAGTGATGGACATAAAGGTACCTCCAGAGGCCGAATCCAATAGGTTTCTTGAAGAAAAATTTAGTCCTGCATAAAAGGTTTGGATGATCATCCAAGCAGTCAGTCCATGGGTGGGACTATCTATTGCTTTTTGAGTTAACTCTTATGTAAACCTGTGGATGCAATGTCTCCAAAGTATTATTCATGAAAGTTTTCCTTGTATGATTCAGTTGTTTACTCATTATTTATTTGGTAGCAAACTATAGACCATTGACTTGGATCACTTCATTCATTTGCATGTGCCTTACAATACTATTTGATCAAGATTATGTTGGTAGCATGTCACTACAAAAATTATATTGTTTTATCGTTTACCTACTCGAGGACGAGTAGGAACTAAGCTTGGGGATGCTGATACGTCTCAAACGTATCTATAATTTTGATGTTCCATGCTTGTTTTATAACAATATCACATGTTTTATTTGCATTATATATCAATATTATGCATTTTCTGGAACTAACCTATTAACAAGATGCCACAGTGCCAGTTCCTGTTTTCTGCTGTTTTTCCGTTTCAGAAAAGCTAGTCGGAAATATTCTCGGAATTGGACAAAATCAACATACATCAATATTTCACCGACACGTCCACGGAGTCCAAAGGGGGAACGGAGAAGCGCCTGGGAGGCGCCACACCACCCTAGGGCGCGGCCCACATGTCTGGCGCGCCGAGGGGTGTTGTGGACCCCTCGGTTGCCGCCTTACGCCGCCCTTTGGACCATATATTGCCTCCGCGGAGAAAACCCTAAAAAGAAGAAGGATTTTACGAGAAACACTCCAGAGCTCCGCCGCCATCGAAACCTAGTTTCTGGGGTCAGAAGATCTCGTTTCGGCGCCCTGTCGGGACGGGGATTGACCCCCGGAGCCTTCTCCATCGACGCCACCGCCTCCACCATGCTCCGTGAGTAGTTCCCCCATGGACTACGGGTTCTAGCTGTAGCTAGTTGGTATTCTCTCTCCCATGTACTTCAATAGAATGATCTCATGAGCTGCCTTACATGATTGAGATCCATATGATGTAATCGGTGTTGTGTTTGTTGGGATCCGATGAATTGTTACATTATGATCAGTCTATCCATTAAGCTTTGTGAGTTATTGTTGCTGCAATCTTGTTGTGTTTAATGCTTGTCAATAGTGCACGAGTGGCATGATCTTAGATTTAAACTCTATAATTGTTGCTTAGATTGTATCTACAAGTTGTTTGCACATATCTTTGTCCAGAACCCGAGGCCCCGGAGTGACAGCAACTGGGATAACCGGAAGGGATGGTTTTGATATGAGGATCACATGTTTTCACTAAGTGCTAATGCTTTGCTCCGGTGCTCTATTAAAAGGAGTACCGTAATTACCAGTAATTTCTCTTGAGGCCCCGCTGCAAACGGGTTGGTAGGACAAAAGATGTTATGCAAGTTTCTCATTGCGAGCACGTATGACTATATATGGAAAACATGCCTACGTATGATTAATAGACTGGATGTTCTGTCTTAATGCTATTTCAATTCTCTCAATTGTCCAACTGTAATTTGTTCACCAACACTTGTTCTTGGAAAGTTACCTCTGGTGTAGATAGCTGGGAACCCCGGTCCATATGTGATCATCATTGCTTTCCCGTCAACTCCACTCGAGCAACTATTTTCTGGTGCCATTGCCTCTGTGTTACTGCTACTATTACTCTCATATTATTGCTGCTTTCACACCACGTTTGTTACTAGTGCTTTCTCAGGTGTGGTGGAATCGACAACTCCGCTGCTAAGGCTTATAAGTATTCTTTGTCTCCCTTGTGTCGAATCAATAAATTTGGGTTTTACTTCCCTCGAAGACTGTTGCGATCCCCTATACTTGTGGGTCATCAAGACTATTTTCTGGCGCCGTTGCTGTAACGTCCCGGGATTTCCCCAATTAGGTTTTGTTTGTTTTTCTTTTTGGCATCATCATGCATCGATCACCTTGCATATTTTTGCTAAGCATAAAAATAATATTTTTTGCAAACCTTATTTTGTTTTGGCAAATAATAAATCCTTCTCCCTCATTTCTATTTTAAATAACCCAAAATAATATATTGGGAATAATTGCAAAACTATTTCAATCAAAATTAAGTTTTGTAAATTATTTTGTATAATCTTATCTCTCTTTTATTTTATGTTCTCCAAATCTTTTTCCCTCTTTTCTATTCTTTTATCTCTCTTCCTCTCTTTTTGCTTTTCTGCGAATAGAGAAATTCTTGTTAAAAAAAAGGGGGCAGCCAGGCCAGAGAGGCCCAGCAGGCCCATCTTCCTTTTGCTTCCCAGCCCAACCCAGCGCTCCTGTCGCTTTCTTCCTTCCCGTACACACAGAGGAGCACGTGCACGCCGTGGCCGTGACCTCCATGTGCTCCTCCTTTCCCCCTCTCCTTTTTAAGCCGCCCCTGCGCCCCCTTGCAAACCCTAGACTCTCTCCCTTTCCCCTCTCGCGCCGCCGCCACCTCTCTTTCTCCCTTTTTCTTTTTCCCTCCCGAGCTCCCCATGACCGAGACCAAAGTCTCAAGCTCGTCGCCACCTCGAGCATCCCCGGTCCAAGACATCATGTCCAAGGGCTAGAACTACCTGCACTCCTACGATTGCCCACCTCAGAGCCTCCTCTTTTGTCCTCTGCTTCTCAGAACGAGCTCGCCCGGTCATGCTCCAGCGCGTCAAGGCTGGCCGTCGTCGTCGTCCTCGTCAGTACACGCTGCCTCGAGCCAAGCCGCCATGTCCTGGAGATGCGCCTCGACATCCTCGACCACCTGACATGAAGCCGGAGCCGCCCGGAGCGCCGCCAACGTCAAGCTCTCCGTCGACTACTTCTGTCCGTGCGCACGCCGACGAGCCCTTCTTCGTCTTCCTCGACTACGGCACGTACACGTCGTCCCCGAGCCCGTTCTCTTCACCAGCAGCATTGTGGTGAGCAACCGCGTCCCCTACCTCCTTCCCCTCTCTGCATCCACGCGCATGGAGCCAGCAGCGCTCGCTGCAATAGGTCGCCGTCGTCTCCGAAGTCTGAAGCTTTCTCTTCTCTGTTAAATTCGGTTAACACCGAAGAGACACATCTTGTACCATCAGACCTGAATAATAACACAAACACATCAGTAGCCCAGTGGCTGCGCTGATGTTCTTCCAACCAGGAGGCCCAAGTTTGAATCCTCCTTGCGCAGCTCCCTTTTCCTCTCTGTTTATTCCTTTTCTTTTCCGAAAATGTGTAATCTTTTATATTATCCTATCTACTGTTTTATAAATCCAATTAATAAAAATTATATGTCTATTTTATTAGAAAAATGCAAGGAATATTAATATGTCATCCATGATCATGTTTGCATCATCTAGCTCGTTGCTTAGTTGTCTTTTGCATAATCATCTAAATAATTAACTGTGGAATGTGTGGGATAAAAATATAAAGATTGTCCCTATTCCATTTAATTTTGTGTAGCTCACCCATGCCTTGTCTTACATGCTAATCAACATTTAAATTGGTGGTTAGATAAATAACTTGATCCTTAATGTTAATTGTCAGAATCTCGGTTCCGCTTAATTTGGTTTAAGTTGCATCTTGCCCTGTCATGCATCATATCATGAACATGCTGGATCTTTGCCGTAGTTGTAAGATGCATCTTTTGCGCTTTCCAGCGTTTGTTGCTTCTTCGCGTATAGGACGTTGAGATGATGTGAGCAATGACAAGTTCTGCTACCTCTACGGTGTTTCCAGGCAAGCTTTGCTCACTTGCTACCATTACATTGTCTTCCATTCCTGCTGTTGATCTATTGCTATCCTTATGTTACGATGCTCGTGTCTCGATCCTATACATGTTTACCTTGGAGACATATATAGCCTTACCCACATCCTATCACCCTGTTGCTTGTTTACTGTTGGCCTTGTGAGTCGTAGTTGCATGCTTAGGTCTGTTGTTGCAAGTCGGTCCATCTTTTGCTTCACGTGCTTAGTATGATAGGTTGGCTCACCTTACTTTAAAATGATGATAATGTTTGTGGGAAATGAACTAAATGATAAGGCACCCGGCGGAAGGCCAATGCGTTGGTGTTTTGTTCTGCTAAGTGTCGCCTTAGGACCTCAGTTCTTGTCCCTGGATCCAAGACGAGCGCGCTACCCACATGTGAGAGATCTTATGGAACCCCCCTCGACTTTGACTGGAACTTCAGCTTGTCCTGGGGCCACACCTAGTTCGGGTTTTCCATTCGTCTCATATGCATTGATACTAGTGTAGTATTTTTTTACTTTGGCGGTATGCCTTGTTACATGCATATAGGGCGCGACCTGTTGGTGCGGAGGGGTGTGGTTTCACATTTCTGGCCGGGAGCAGCATAGCTCCCGTGGCTCCTTGGACTTGTTGCGGTGAAGGAAAGAGTAGTGTTGTGAGACCCTACCTTTTTACTGGGTTGATCGAACGTGTATGGGTTAACAGTAGTGCCCCCCTGCAGGGATAAATCTTTTCGAACAGCCGTGTCCGCGGTTATGGACGACTTGGTGAAGGTGCTGGCTAACAAGATCATAGACAACTTACACCTAATGATTAATAATAATTTGTGTAGTAAGCTAGTACTACTTCAACAAGAAACATGCAAATAAAATTGCCAACGTGTGAGTTTCCCTCGATTGCTTCTTCATACTTGGTTGAGGGGGTGAATCTGGGAAGTGTTATGTTTGGTGTTAGAAGCTAGTTGGTTCCGATGCGCTCTCTTATCCCTCTCCAGTAGACGGAAGTTGTAGAGTGTCTCTATAGGATGTTTAGTGCTGCTGCTGCCACTCAGTCCACCTTCCTTTTCACTTTGGTAGTCTTTGTGTTGGTATCTTGTGAGCATTGCTTGCCAGGCGGTTGTGCCTGACCCATCTTTGGGCTGCACTCTTTCGTGCAGTCAACATGTTTGAAGTCTGACGACGTTAGCTTGGGAATCCCTCCGGCTCGGCCTGGGCAGGGATATGGACGCCATCGTTTATCTTCAGGACTCTTAGTCCAATTTGTATCTTATCCGTAGTCGGATACTATTTTGCTTTCGCTGTGCTTTGTATCTTTGTAATGTATCAGTTGTATCTTGACTCGTTTGAGTCGATCTTGTATATATATCTCCTTCTGTTGTTGTTGCGGATTCTTTCGTGAACTGTTGTAATGTTATCACAATTCCACCCACATAACGCGCATGTTTCGGCATGCACGTTATGTCTGGTGGGCGTCCTAAGATCGTTATTATGCGGATTTTGGCGGGATCGCTGAAATCTGCATAGTACCGATTTTGGGGCGTCACAGTTGCCGGGGACTACAAATCTTCATCCTCAAATAAGCTCCCGTCAAGACGCTAAAGAAAATAGTATCACCGACTGCAGCTCTTCTTGATCAGGTTCGGTGAAAATCACCACGTCATCTGCGTATAAGGAGACTCGGTTCTGGGCCTGTAGATATCTATTTGTCTTCAGTGCACCTACCATTTCTGCCAGAGCAAACATAGCGGCAAGAACATCAGTGGCAATGACAAAAAGCTGCGGGGATAGAGGGTCCCCCTGCCGGAGACCCCGGCGGTGATATATGCGCTGAGAAAATTCCCCATTGACAATGATCCTCGTTGTCGCAGTGTACAACAAGCAGGCGATCCAGTCTCTCCATTTTTGTCCGAACCCTTTTACCTCTAAAACTTCCAGGAGAAACTCCCAAGAGACCGGATCAAAGTCTTTCTGCAAATCGAGTTTGAGAAGAAGTATTGGGAATTTCTTCTGCCGGAACAGTCTAGCTTGGGCTCGCACAAAGACGAAGTTGTCATGGATGGCCCTGTTCTTGTTGAATGCACTCTGGCAGAGGTGAACAAGCTCATGCATTCTCGGACGCAGTCTTCACGCTAGAATTTTGGTGAAGAGCTTCGCGAAGAAGTGGATTAAGCTTATTGGTCTGAACTGGCTAGGGTGTGCGGCGTCAGGGCCCTTGGGCAGCAGGATTATGTTAGCTGAATTTAGGAGGTGTAAGCTCCTAGAGGTGCAGCATTCCAGTGCAGAAATGGCTCTCATGATGTCGAACTTAATAATAGTCCAACATTTTTTGAAGAAGAGTGCAGAGAATCCGTCACTACAAGGTGCTTTATCAGAGGGGAGGTCAGAAATTGCAGCAAGGACTTCTTCAGGAGTGATGGGCGCCTCTTGGTCAGCAAGATTCACCGACTGGATGCCCAAGGCCTGTAAGTTCAGTGCGTGCTGCCTAGGGCGAGACTGACCAAGCAGTTGATGGAAGAAATGCCAGAACGCCTCAAGCTTGCCTTCTTGCTCCGTGTGCACAACCACTAGTAGAAAACTGGCCTATGGTCCCGGTTTGGTTTGGCCATCCGTCCCGGTTCCCGAACCAGGACTAGCCAATCGGGACGAATGCTGGTCCCGGTTCAGCCACGAACCGGAACCAATGGGGCTCCACATGGCCAGTTCTGTCTGGGCGTGGGGGGAGACTCATTGGTCCCGGTTCGAGTTACGAACCGGGACCAATGAGTGTTTTTTTTGTATTTAGGGTTTAGGGTCTCCCTCTCGCCAGTGCCCCCTCTCGCCGGTGCCCCCTCTCCCTCTTGTAACACCCCGAAAATTTAAACCTAATTTTAGCGGTGTTTTCTGACACCTGAAAAACTTTTTCTATATTCCTAAATGTTTCTTCAAATATTTTGAGGATGAATTGACTTGGGAATGGCCCTCTCAAGAATTTCCCGGTGATCCACGAACCACTCCGATACCCGTGATAATTTTGTTGCTTAAGTTTTCTCTCGAAAACCCTAGCCCAAATATCGGAACCTCTTAATCATTTCCTCCACCTACAAAAGGAAAGCCCATTTCCATATCTCTAAAAATTCCACCAAAAATACCAGAGGACCCCATGTCTATATAAAGACAACCCATGAAAAAAATATTGCATGCTTCAATGCAATATTTCCAAGTTGGACACTATTTTCCAAAATGCCATTTCTGATCCAGAAATTATCTAGACACCTTCCACTCATCCAGAAATTATGCAATTTTGGGAAGGTGCATGATTCCACCTCCTGAACATTTCACTCCATTGTCCCAACCTCATTTGAGCAATATTTGAGGTACTTCCTTTGTAATGCTCTTTTCATGCTTATTTGCAATTTCCAAAGGAACCCCTATTTTATGTCTCCAAAAATTCTACGAAAATTAGGGGATGATCCCTAGGCAGTATGTAACTCATTTATGTAAAAATATTGGATACCTTGTTAAGAAAATGTTTGACTTTTTCTCTATGCAAGTTTCTGCCCTAAAACTCAATGTTTTCAAAATCAAGTCAAACGATTTTTGTAGTGGGAGGAGAGTGCTTAGATGCAAGCACTGGTAGTGCCTACACCTCTAGGCAAAATCTTGTTCAAACCAAAAATAGTTTGCCTCTCCAAACAACCAATTTCAAAAGTAGTCCAGCGCTGTTTTTTAGAACTTTTAGTCGCACCAACTTGAGAATTTGCAAAAACTTTGTTCTGCAAAGTTGTTGGAAATTCAATTTGGCGCAAGGTGACACGATTAGTTTTTCCTCTGGCGCCCTGGGACGAGAGAATCATCTCGATGCCGATGTTGGCATGCCCTTTGGCGTAGTCACCACCGGCATAGCCATGCCCGACAGCGCCGCCGCACTGCTCCTCTGGCTCCCCTCGCAGTTCCTCCGTTCCAGACCAAGCAAGCAGTGTCCGCACCCTCTCCTGCTCCCCTGGCTCACACCCAAGACGCCCCTATCCCCTCCTTTTAATGCTTGGCCGGAGTTAGGCTCCGCCCAGCCGTCCGTCGGCTTCCTCCTTCACACTGTGCACGAACTCGAGTTCAACGTGCGGATTCCCGAGCCGTTCCTGCTCTAGGAGATCATCTCGCCCACGCTCTTATCCTCCCCATTCAATTCTTGTCCGTGGCTTGGCGCACCGGCATGCATTCAAGCGCCGCCCGCTCGGTTGTTCGGCGTGCTCGCCTCCGTCCATAAAAGGAGCCTCCCGAGCCCTCTCTCGCCACACACCATCCTCCTCTCCCCCTCCTGGACCTCTCTGCCCATTTAATCGAACAACGGCGGAGCCCTGCCCCGATCCCAGCCGAAATCGCCGCCG
Source organism: Poa pratensis (assembly GCA_947311845.1). Taxonomy (NCBI): domain Eukaryota; kingdom Viridiplantae; phylum Streptophyta; class Magnoliopsida; order Poales; family Poaceae; genus Poa; species Poa pratensis. The sequence goes on along the minus strand of CAMZMU010000033.1, from coordinate 69,083,422 downwards.
TCGAATCCTCGACCGTAGCGAGCTCTAGCCTGGGCCGTTCTGCGATTAAATGCACAGAGCGCCTCCTGTACCTCCCCTCTATTCCCCCAATGCAGCCATCGATGCAAGCGAGGCACGGAGTGCTCGTGTTCATCCACGACCGCCATTGCCGTGCGCTCGAGCTTGGGGAAGACGACGGCAGGCCTCTCCCCCTGCCCCCAGCAGCCTCCCCGGCCCGTCGCGATGCGGCAACCTCGCGAGCATCCCCAGCGCGAGGCGCCGTGCAGCACGGCGACGGCCTCGTCGACGCCGGAGCTCTCCCGTGCGCCGGGAAGAAGGAGCACAGTGGAGGGGAAAAGAAAAAGGATTCGTTTAAATCCTTGACCGGTCCCACCTGTCAGCCTAAGTGGAGGCATATTCCGCCGTTTTCCTTCTTCCATCAGAGAAAGCGCCTTTCCAGAGTGCGCGGTCAGCAGTCAGCCGTTCCTTTTTTTCTCTGGTGAGCGTCAAATAGCTATCTGTCGCTCGTCCAAAACTTTCAAACCGTAGCTCCATTTGGAGTGATTCAAATTCCTAAATTCTTAGTAGGGAGAGACCTATCCAGTGGAGCTGTCTTTTCCATTTTAGAAATTATTGGTTTTGTGGCTTTTATTTAGGTGTTGAATCTTTCCCCTGGGTTTAGGCGTTCCCCGTGACCCCAGCACACGACGAGTCCGAGACCTTCCTGAACCCTACGGAGCCCGTGTTCGCAGGCAAGATAACCCCTTGCTATGAACAGCCCAGCAGTGTTTGTTCGATTATTTTGCTTACTACCATGCCGAGTGTTATTTTGTTGTCTGTGTACTGTTAGATTTATGCATGTCTGTTGGTTGTTCATGTTCAATAGAAACTTGTGATATTGCTCCTGCCATGTTGTATATTATGTTGCATATTTATCTATCGTACTTGCTTGGTTATATTATGTATTGTTAATATTTATCAAAACACATCATTCTTGAGACAATGGACTGGGGGAACCGCCGCCGTCTCACTAAAATATTAATGTCGATCTGTGATGGCGCTGGTCGGCGAGATCGCCGCCGTAGTCACCCGGTCAACGCAAACCAACTGTGTTATATTCTGTAGTTGACCTGTGAAGGCGCTGGTCGGCGGGTTCGCCGCCGTAGTCTTCCGGTTGACGTTTCTTTTATTTTGTCAAACGAGAAGGCGCTTGCCAGCGGAATCGCTGCCACAGTCATCCGGTTGACGTTTCTTCTTTTTGTCGAACGAGAAGGCGCTTGCCTGCGGAATCGCTGCCACAGTCATCCGGTTGACGTTTCTTTTATTTTTGATGAACGAGAAGGCGCTGGTCGGCGGAATCGCCGCCGTAGTCTTCCGGTTGACGTTTCCTTTTCCTTGTCAAACGAGAAGGCGCTGGTCGGTGGGGTCGCCGCCGTAGTCTTCCGGTTGATGTTCTTTTTATTTTGCTAAGTTTGGACATGGATACTACTATTGCTTGAATTATTATGTTGCTAATGACTTGTTGTTGTTGGTATACTATTGTGATTGTTGTGCTGGACTAATCCTTGGTTGTTTGGACTTGTTATAATGAAACTTGATTAAATGAAACACCCCTCCAAACTTCGATAGGGTCAGTCCATAGTGCCACTAATCTGAACATCGAAAGCACTACCACTGTCGCTCATATGGGCGGGCCTTGACCTACGTATCCTATTGAGCCTCCTTTGATGCTGCCATTTTGGCAAGTCTAGTCGGCTACCAGAGTTGGTCGGGGCTAGTCTTGCGAAGGTTCCGGAGCTAGGCGTTGCCCATAGTTGGGGACGTGCCGGATTCACTTCTTTATAAGGCATAGAGTTATGTCGGTGGCTATACAGGGAGTGTCTTGGTAGCGTGAACGGTCAGGTGAGTGTATCTTGCTGAGTTCGCCTTAAGGATGTTGTCCTAAAGTACCGGCTCAGTGTGGTGCACTTAGGTGGGTGGTATCTGCAACCCCTCGAGAGTGTCAAATGTGGATGTCTAGCCTCATTCCAAGGTTATGGAACAACAGTTCAGTGTCGGTCACACTATTGTCTTTGTCGAGTCAGGAGGTTAAACATAAGTCCTGTTTGAAAGAAAGATGAACAACCCGATTTCACTAAATGAACAATAAGTTGATGCAGGGAATGTTACTTGAGATGTGATTGTGAACCAAGTTTTGGGATGGCGGTGTGATGCGTTGGGGAGCCTATAGTTAGGCCAGAGCCCACATCAACCGTGCGTGCCCAGAGTGGAAAGATGAGACCTGTGGGCCTAGCAGTGATCACAGGTGCTGTTGTATATTATTGGTACCAACTGGTACACCCGGTTACTCGTCACAGGTAAGCTCTTTGTATGATTACCGGTGCACGATCCAACCCCACATGGCTTGGACTCTGCACTGGTGATACCCATTGGTTGCTTATGCCATGTTTTACTTGTCAATGCCATGCTACTTTTATGCCATGTATCTAGAGTACACCTTGCTATGTGTAGTGTTTCAATTCCAATGGATATCTTGTTGCATGATTGTTGGATTGTTTGTGGTGAGTGGCGATTCTTGCTGAGTACATACAAATGTACTCACGGGCCTTGTGATTGTGGCCAGGTTTTGGCGAGGATTCATCTTCTACCTTAGCAAGGAGATGGAGCAAGAGTGTGCTAGGATCAGTAGCCCAGTCAGAAGCCTGTGAGTGGAGCCGCTCCAAGCCGTAGCCTCTCATATGTCTTCCGCTGCCCTTTAAACTCTGAGTTGGGCCACGCTTGGCAAGATATTTTGTAATGCCTCGATGGCCTTGTAAACCATTTGTAGCACTTTTTGTGCCTGATTGTGTAATGATTTCCATTATGTTACACTGTTGTGACGTGCGGCCAGTTATCCTGGGCTGGGGCACGGGACGATTGCCTCTGTGGCAAGATGTGCCAGGGGGGTGTCACAGACATGGTATCAGAGCACCAGGCTGGCTGTAGACTACCCTAGCATGGAAAACCCCGCCTTACTTTTGCCCGACAGTGAGCCCGACGGATTTAACCCGTCTCCGCCTAACCGACATGGCTAGCGTCGGTCCACAGTAAGGTGCAGTAGGACGTGTCCCATTTCCCGAGAGAGGCTCGCCGGTTTCTTCCTTGGGAAGGAGCCGACACAACCCAGCTTCTAAGAGACCCCAGTCCTAGCTGCTGTTTATCCCCAACCTCGCCTGCTATCCTTGGCCACCCAACCCTCTCGAAGCAGGATCCCGCAAAAGAATCCCGCGTCCTCATCTCATCCTACACCCAGATCCAGAAATAATCCGATGGCGAACCCCAAGATCGTCCTAGAGACCACTGCCGAGGATCATGGCGGATTTCCACTGATGCTTTGGAAGGCCGTCTGTGTTCTTCTTGGTAGGCCTGCTCGCCCTCGATACGTGGTGCTCGAGAACTCACTCTCGCCTGCCGAGAGTGATTTTCGAGCAGACGTGCATGTAGGCTCGTGTCCATTGGGCACAAGTCTGTCTTACCTGATCCAAGGTAGGAGCATGGCCACTCTCCATCAAGCCATCCAGGTAGCAGCCTGGGAAGGTCTCGTCCGCCTGGGGTACTCGGAACCGGCAATGGCGAAAAGTCGAGCTTTCCACCTTCTCCTAGCCAGACCCCAGCATGGTGCGGATGCTATCCAAACTCCCATTGGAGAAGAAGTCGACCCTGCCGTAATCACCCTGGCCACCTACGGAGGTGCAATGACAAGGCTCAGCCATTCTCTGATGGAGGAACTCATGACCACAAGGCGCAACCTTGGTATTGCTCGCATGCAACTGAGTCAAGCAAGGAACCAACCTACCCCCGCCCATGGGCAAGCTCAGGGCACAGGACTCCCGTTCCCAGATGATTTGCTGGAACGCGATCTTGATGCATCTGTGGCGCAAGCGCTAGCTCGAGTTCAGCAGCAACCCCAAGAGCGAGGTATGATCCTCGGAGGCGTGCCTTCGATTCCCACCCCGCGGAAGATGGAGATGTGGACACCACTCTTCGTCTCGGCCGCGCTCCACCGACCACCAGAGGCCGTCAAGCGAATAGAACCCTTGTTTAGTTAGCCCGAGTGGCGCTTGTGTGTTGGTAGGTGAGAGTCAGGAAGGTTGTTTGTTTTTCTGGTGTTAGCTTGTAATGTAAGTTTGTTGTATGCTTTCTGGTTGATGTTGAATCAGCCCGTAATAAAACTAGGTGTTCTGATTCTCTTGTTAACCATTATGGTTGAGTTGGTTATGCCACACTCCTGCAATTGTGTTGGGCCATAAAATGCAGGGTTATTTTCTAAAAGATATTTTCTCAGTACAGCAAGTTCTTCTGTCTGTATGCTAGTACCTCTGCAATTCTATCTGTGCTGCAAGACCAGGTTTGTTGCAGCTGAGAAAAGTTCAGAAATGAAAATCTTGTTCCAGTTCATCAGAGGAGACAAATTTCATACATCTACTAAGTTCAGTACAGAAGGGAAATTACAGAATCAAAGGATACAAGTTCTACTCCAACATAGAACACTACAACTAACTCAGTGCAGATGCGAAGGCACCCCAGAAATCCTACTCCCTCTCAATCTCAGGGGCGTTGCTAGAAGATGAGCCTGGCTCACCTGAAGCCGAGTCGCGAGCCGCGCGACGGCGACGGACGGCTCGAGCGGCCGGCTCACCTCCAGCTGGAAGAACGGCCACCTCAGCAACCGGCGGTGCAACCTGCCCCTCCGCCGCAGCCGCCAGCTCCACCGCAGCATCAGCACCAGCGCCAGACCACCAGTTGCACAGGCCAAAGATCAGGAAGACCACCGCCGCAAACAGCAGTCCGCCCACCACCACAGACGAGATCCCGAAGAGCGCGACGGTGAGCACGTGCTCGATGAAGCCCGCCCTCTCCAGCATCTCGACGTAGGCTCTGAAAAAGCTCTGGATGAAGCCCATGGTTGCGATGTGAAAGAAGAGATGATTCCGGAGATATCTGGTTTATAGCTGGAGCTCGGACGCCGCTCCTCGACACCGCACGCGGGAAAAGAGAAAGAATCGTGAGCGGTGGCGCGAAACCATCGAGGACATGTTCCCCAAAGCCGTGATGGCCGCGACGTCGATGGACCGCACGCGCATCAGTGCCGCAGTGGAGTGCTCTGCGCACTGGGAACCAGCCGTGCACAGAGCGAGCGAGGGCGAGGAAGAAGAAGAGAGAAAGGAAGAGGGAGACTGCCAGGTGGACCCCGGTCCCACACATCAGCGAGTAGGCCGATAGCCACGGTGTGCCTCTATCCCTTTCTCAGAAAATCATCCCCTCGTCTCTCCAGTGTTTTCTTTTAGGGAAAATTTTGCAAAATGATTTTTGGGAAATGGCCTATCCCATAGTGTCTGTGAGCCAATTATTGGTGACACAGATATTTTCTTTTTAAAAAGAAACCCTTTGGTTTTCTAAAACCTGTGTAACCATGAAAATGTTTATGCAGCTTTTCTAAAACAAAACCCTAGGCAAGGGGTATGATTAGGATATCCCTCAATAATTTGGTTTTATAACATGGTGGGTAATTCTTTACCCAAGAAAAATCCTTGGTTGTTGGTTGATAGTTTGGTTGTAGATCTTGTTTGATCTTGCCATGTTGGTGTTGAGTTGAGCAAAACCATAGATTTAATTGTTAACCATGGTGGTAGATCCTATGTTGATTGTTGGTGTGAGCCCCTGCCATGCCATCTTTTAAATGCATGAAGTATGGTAGAAATATCATACTGTTTTAATAAAAATCTTGTGGAGTGTTAATCTCTTGAGTGTTAAACTCTAATATTTTGCAGAAAAAGTTTTCAATTGGGGTATAAATGGATCATTCAAGAATTATCTTGTATAACCTCCTTAATCTCGAGGACGAGATTCTTTTAAGGGGGGAAGGTCTGTAACACCCCGAAAATTCAAACCTAATTTTAGCGGTGTTTTCTGACACCTGAAAAACTTTTTCTATATTCCTAAATGTTTCTTCAAATATTTTGAGGATGAATTGACTTGGGAATGGCCCTCTCAAGAATTTACTGGTGATCCACGAACCACTCCGATACCCGTGATAATTTTGTTGCTTAAGTTTTCTCTCGAAAACCCTAGCCCAAATATCGGAACCTCTTAATCATTTCCTCCACCTACAAAAGGAAAGCCCATTTCCATAGCTCTAAAAATTCCACCAAAAATACCAGAGGACCCCATGTCTATATAAAGACAACCCATGAAAAAAATATTGCATGCTTCAATGCAATATTTCCAAGTTGGACACTATTTTCCGAAATGCCATTTCTGATCCAGAAATTATCTAGACACCTTCCACTCATCCAAAAAATTATGCAATTTTGGGAAGGTGCATGATTCCACCTCCTGAACATTTCACTCCATTGTCCCAACCTCATTTGAGCAATATTTGAGGTACTTCCTTTGTAATGCTCTTTTCATGCTTATTTGCAATTTCCAAAGGAACCCCTATTTTTATGTCTCCAAAAATTCTACGAAAATTAGGGGATGATCCCTAGGCAGTATGTAACTCATTTATGTAAAAATATTGGATACCTTGTTAAGAAATGTTTGACTTTTTCTCTATGCAAGTTTCTGCCCTAAACTCAAATGTTTTCAAAATCAAGTCAAACGATTTTTGTAGTGGGAGGAGAGTGCTTAGATGCAAGCACTGGTAGTGCCTACACCGCTAGGCAAAATCTTGTTCAAACCAAAAATAGTTTGCCTCTCCAAACAACCAATTTCAAAAGTAGTCCAGCGCTGTTTTTCAGAACTTTTAGTCGCACCAACTTGAGAATTTGCAAAAACTTTGTTCCGCAAAGTTGTTGGAAATTCAATTTGGCGCAAGGTGACACGATTAGTTTTTCCTCTGGCGCCCTGGGACGAGAGAATCATCTCGATGCCGATGTTGGCATGCCCTTAGGCGTAGTCACCACCGGCATAGCCATGCCCGACAGCGCCGCACTGCTCCTCTGGCTCCCCTCGCTGTTCCTCTGTTCCAGACCAAGCAAGCAGTGTCCGCACCCTCTCCTGCTCCCCTGGCTCACACCCAAGACGCCCCTATCCCCTCCTTTTAATGCTTGGCCGGAGTTAGGCGCCGCCCAGCCGTTCGTCGGCTTCCTCCTTCACACTGTGCACGAACTCGAGTTCAACGTGCGGATTTCCGAGCCGTTCCTGCTCTAGGAGATCATCTCGCCCACGCTCTTATCCTCCCCATTCAATTCTTGTCCGTGGCTTGGCACACCGGCACGCATTCAAGCGTCGCCCGCTCGGTTGTTCGGCGTGCTCTCCTCCGTCCATAAAAGAGCCTCCCGAGCCCTCTCTCGCCACACACCATTCTCCTCTCCCCCCTCCTGGACCTCTCTGCCCATTTAATCGAACAACGGCGGAGCCCTGCTCCGATCCCGTCCGAAATCGCCGCCATCGAATCCTCGACCGTAGCGAGCTCTAGCCTGGGCCGTTCTGCAATTAAATGCACAGAGCGCCTCCTATACTCCCCTCTATTCCCCCAGTGCAGCCATCAGAGAAAGCGCCTGTCCAGAGTGCGCGGTCAGCAGTCAGCCGTTCCGTTTTTTTTCTCTGGTGAGCGTCAAATAGCTATCTGTCGCTCGTCCAAAACTTCAAACCGTAGCTCCGTTTGGAGTGATTCAAATTCCGAAATTCTTAGTAGGGAGAGACCTATCCAGTGGAGCTGTCTTTTCCATTTTAGAAATTATTGGTTTTGTGGCTTTTACTTAGGTGTTGAATCTTTCCTCTGGGTTTAGGCGTTCCCCGTGACCCCAGCACACGACGAGTCCGAGACCTTCCTGAACCCTACGGAGCCCGTGTTCGCAGCAAGCTAACCCCTTGCTATGAACAGCCCAGCAGTGTTTGTTCGATTATTTTGCTTACTACCATGCCGAGTGTTATTTTGTTTTGTGTGTACTGTTAGATTTATGCATGTCTGTTGGTTGTTCATGTTCAATATGAAACTTGTGATATTGCTCCTGCCATGTTGTATATTATGTTGCATATTTATCTATCGTACTTGCTTGGTTATATTATGTATTGTTAATATTTATCAAACACACATAATTCTTGAGACAATGGACTGGGGAACCGCCGCCGTCTCACTAAAATATTAACGTCGATCTGTGATGGCGCTGGTCGGCGGGATCGCCGCCGTAGTCACCCCGGTCGACGCAAACTAACTGTGTTATATTCTGTAGTTGACCTGTGAAGGCGCTGGTCGGCGGGTTCGCCGCCGTAGTCTTCCGGTTGACGTTTCTTTTATTTTGTCAAACGAGAAGGCGCTTGCCAGCGGAATCGCTGCCACAGTCATCCGGTTGACGTTTCTTCTTTTTGTCGAACGAGAAGGCGCTTGCCAGCGGAATCGCTGCCACAGTCATCCGGTTGACGTTTCTTTTATTTTTGACGAACGAGAAGGCGCTGGTCGGCGGAATTGCCGCCGTAGTCTTCCGGTTGACGTTTCCTTTTCCTTGTCAAACGAGAAGGCGCTGGTCGGCGGGGTCGCCACCGTAGTCTTCCGGTTGACGTTCTTTTTATTTTGCTAAGTTTGGACATGGATACTACTATTGCTTGAATTATTATGTTGCTAATGACTTGTTGTTGTTCGTATACTATTGTGATTGTTGTGCTGGACTAATCCTTGGTTGTTTGGACTTGTTATAATGAAACTTGATTAAATGAAACACCCCTCCAAACTTCGATAGGGTCAGTCCATAGTGCCACTAATCTGAACATCGAAAGCACTACCACTGTCGCTCATATGGGCGGGCCTTGACCTACGTATCCTATTGAGCCTCCTTTGATGCTGCCATTTTGGCAAGTCTAGTCGGCTACCAGAGTTGGTCGGGTCTAGTCTTGCGAAGGTTCCGGAGCTAGGCGTTGCCCATAGTTGGGGACGTGCCGGATTCACTTCTGCATAAGGCATAGAGTTATGTCGGTGGCTATACAGGGAGTGTCTTGGTAGCGTGAACGGTCAGGTGAGTGTATCTTGCTGAGTTCGCCTTAAGGATGTTGTCCTAAAGTACCGGCTCAGTGTGGTGCACTTAGGTGGGTGGTATCTGCAACCTCTCGAGAGTGTCAAATCTGGATGTCTAGCCTCGTTCCAAGGTTATGGAACAACAGTTCAGTGTCGGTCACACTATTGTCTTTGTCGAGTCAGGAGGTTAAACATAAGTTCTGTTTGAAAGAAAGATGAACAACCCGATTTCACTAAATGAACAATAAGTTGATGCAGGGAATGTTACTTGAGATGTGATTGTGAACCAAGTTTTGGGATGGCGGTGTGATGCGTTGAGGAGCCTATAGTTAGGCCAGAGCCCACATCAACCGTGCGTGCCCAGAGTGGAAAGATGAGGCCTGTGGGCCTAGCAGTGATCACAGGTGCTGTTGTATATTATTTGGTACCAACTGGTACACCCGGGTTACTCGTCACAGGTAAGCTCTTTGTATGATTACCGGTGCATGATCCAACCCCACCTGGCTTGGACTCTGCACTGGTGATACCCCATTGGTTGCTTATGCCATGTTTTACTTGTCAATGCCATGCTAATTTTATGCCATGTATCTAGAGTACACCTTGCTATGTGTAGTGTTTCAATTCCAATGGATATCTTGTTGCATGATTGTTGGATTGTTTGTGGTGAGTGGCGATTCTTGCTGAGTGCATACAAATGTACTCACGGGCCTTGTGATTGTGGCCAGGTTTTGGCGAGATTCATCTTCTACCTTAGCAAGGAGATGGAGCAAGAGTGTGATAGGATCAGTAGCCCAGCCAGAAGCCTGTGGAGTGGAGCCGCTCCAAGCCGTAGTCTCTCATATGTCTTCCGCTGCCCATTAAACTCTGAGTTGGGCCGCGCTTGGCAAGATATTTTGTAATGCCTCGATGGCCTTGTAAACCATTTGTAGCACTTTTTGTGCCTGATTGTGTAATGATTTCCATTATGTTACACTGTTGTGACGTGCGGCCAGTTATCCTGGGCTGGCGCACGGGACGACTGCCTCTCTGGCTAGATGTGCCAGGGAGGGGTGTCACACCTCTCGCCGGTGCCCCCTCTCCCTCTCGCCGGTGCCTCCGTCGTCTCCCCCTTCTTCGCATCGCCGACGTGCTCTCCATCGTTTCCGTACGCATATTATACGCTCTACTATATACACAGTACACGTTGATGCATATATAATTAATATTCGATCTCTTGCGAGAATACAACTATTTAATTACATGGAGATAGATCACATATGTAGTTCATCGTCCGCAGCATAATGTTCTCCCCTTTCATCGATGACCTCCCTAAGCAGAAATCCCGCCAATTCCTCTTGAATTGCTCGTATGCGCCGTTCTGGGTCGAGCTTCTCCCGCATTTTGCTCAAAGAAGTTGTTCTCCGCTCAGAGGTCAACTCGCGAATGAACTCGCAAACGTAGAATCCACATAAATTACTCCCCGGTGGCTGCTGCGGACTTTCACCGATATATAAGTTAGCTCATCTTTGAATGGACCTTCTACATTCTGTTTGAATAGTGTCCAACACCTGCTTTGGCAAAAAAATGAACAAAGGAGTTATTAATTATTGATATCAGGGAACGAACGAAAGAGGCGATATAATGCGATAATGATTGAAATTACTTATTGAGCATTTCTTTCATTGAGGTCCACGTCGCTTGGTCCCAACTTAATGAGTCGTGGACTTCAACTATGGACTTGTCAACTTGAATGCTTAGCAGAATCCAGTGGAACCTGCGGACGTTTACATAAAGCAGACATGCATACTCATCAATTACACTTAACATCGAGAAAGCCAAATAAAAATATGTACAAGACAGAAACACTCACTTGAAGTTGTAAGGAAATAGTATTTCCGTACAGAAGTTTTGCTTGATTAAAAGGTGGTCAGGTCATGCTCCACGTCTTGGGGTGATTGCGTAACGTATGTTCATTAACGATATATGGGTCAACGAACCCAACCTCATAATGTCTAGATGCTTTGCATTCCATCATCTTCATTCTACATAATAGCGTACAAAAGGATATATATAGTCAGGATAATATAATACAGGCAATGAACGAGCTGAGCTAGAGACTTAATTACGAAAATAAATCACTTACAGACAATAGCAAGAGGATAGATTTGTCGAGGCGCGCTGATTGAATAACTGAACAGTTCAGTCATTTGAACCTGTATACTGTAACGTTTGAAGAAATGCTCCACTCGAACGTCCACCGCAATCCACTCTTCGCGCCTTCTTTGATGTGTGCACCATGTACCAGTGTGCAGATTTCGCATATGTGTTGATAGACGCGTGAGCTCCTCATTACTGACCATAGACTCCCCTGTGACATATTTCCGTGCTATCTCTAACATTGGCTGCTTCATAGCCTAAAAGTTGACCAAGAGTCATACCCATGGCGGTAGCTTTCCATGGCCTGCGATACAGTGATACCAGTTCTCTAGCAGCAGCTATGGCTCTGGGGTCCAATAATTGCAGGTCCTTATCCATATCGGCTCTGAAGTCCTTGTCGACATCGGAACACACTATGAGCGGGGGGACCGATTGATTTTTCTGCTGTCCGAGCTGGGCAATTTGTTTCCCGCTTTTTGCACTTCTTTCCTTGTCTGCTCAGACTGGGCACGTGCTAGCTTACTAAGTTCACGACCATAGTCAGATTGCAGATTCATCGATATTGGGATGGCTGCGCAAGGAAGGACTTAGCCCACTTTTTGGATTTTTCATCGTATACCGGCTTTGCTCGGGCTTTTTTGGTGCAAAAAAAGCCTTATTGTAGGCAGCCACCTCCGCGGCGTTTTCCGCTACAGTCCTGTCATAAGGTCTAATGGGAAGATTCTTATGAGGTACTTTTGGGAGGGGGTCGACCTTTTACGTTTCGGTGATCGCTTACCCCTCATAGTACGAGCGGTGGGCGGAGACGGCTGACGCGGCGGCGGAGACGGCTGCGCTGGAGACTGGTGAGGCGGTGAAGAGGACTATTGCGCTGGAGAATGCTGAGGCGGTGAAGAGGACTGTTGCGCTGGAGACTGGTGAGGAGTCGATGGCCTTGGCTGCCAGTTCGGAAGCACGATGAATTCCTTTGGCCATAGAATGGTCGCTTTCTTGGCTTCTCCAAGTTCAAGCACCTCCCCATCTTCACCTGCAGGGTGTTGCAGCTTCAGCTCCTCAAAATCTTTCATCACTTCATCCACCGCGACAACAGCGTAGCCATTTGGAACCGGAGAGAAATGGTAAGTTGGATTAGGTCCAATTGGTACGACATAGCCGACCGCCACCTTCATGGTTAAGTTAAAAACTTTCACATGCATCTCACAAGGTGTGCTCTCCGTGATATCATCCACTGGGTAGCGACGAAGTGGAGCCAGCCACTGCATCATCAGTACCATCCTGGAGCTCCGTGGAAGCCACGCTGCTTTTCCGATTCGATGGGCCACCGGTACCATCGCATGCAGCTTCTACCATGTGCCGCTGAGATTGGCCGCTAGTACCTTGCTGGCTAAGTGCGGCAATTTGATCCTTCTGCCGCTTTAATTCTTCTTCTATTACTTAGCCGGTCTGCAGCAGCGCGTGCTTCCATTGCCTCCCTTTCCTTTCTCCTCTGATGGCTTCTATCAGGAAATTTCTTCCTGTGCTCGGGAATCGCAATTGTCTTGGGCTTGGAGCCTGGTACGCCTCGTAACCGTCCGTCGTGTTCCTTATTCCCAAGGGCGCGTGTGAGCTCGTCATCCTCTCTATCGGGAATGAACCGTCCCTCTGCAACATCCTTTACTGCATTTCTAATTCTTCGATGGGTAGTAGGGGATTATCTTTGTGTCTTCTGTTATATATGCACTTCCCTTCTGCGTCCAACGTGCCCCATGCCCGTAAAACCAATTTCTTGCCCGTTCGATCCATGCGAGTGGCTCTGGAGTGATCCCTTTAGCCAGCAGGTCCGCCTCAAGTTTCTCCCACTTAGGCATGCTAAAAGCGTAGCCACCAGCCCCATAGTATGGTGGTAGATCTTTAGCAGCATTTGCCTTTTTTTTGCAGACTTTTCCTGAGCTTCCTCCGATTTCTTGTACGCCACAAATTCTTCCCAGTAGTCCTTTATCTTCTCATACCCTTTATCGAAGTCGGAGTCTTATTTTTTGGACAAACATGTTCAATCTTTTCTTCCAGTTCTTGAATAGCTCGGCCATCTTCTTAAGAGCCCAGTCCCTGACTTTTTGCTCCATGTTTTTGGGCAATCTTTTCTGCCTCATTGGATCCTCCTCATCTGGATCCACCTCTGGCGCCAGGGTGAAATTAAGCATGAGCTTTCTCCAAAGTCTTTCTTTGCCCTCTCGCCGACATATCTTACTCCTCCCTCCTTTGGCTGATGCCATTCTCGAACGGTGATCGGGATGTAGTCCCTAACAAGAACTCCGCATTGCTTTACCATTTTATTTTTAACACCAGGGGGAGCAGTCGGTGTGCCGTCTTCAGCGACTTTTTCGATCCTGTACCTTTCTTGGTCGCCCAACGTTTTGGTTGGGCCTCGTTTTGTCCTTACAGAAGATTTGCTCGATCCGGAGGGCTAAAAGAAGAAAGAGCGTTAATATATGTATATAGACAGCAGAGGCTTAATTAATACAATCTTCGGCTTCATTAATATATGTATATGCACCTCGCCGGAGTTTGCAACATTTAATGTTCCACCGGAGCCTTCGGCTTCTCCCTCGTCGGCTTCTCCCTCGCGACTTCTCCCCACCCCAGCCGTCGGGTTCTACCTCACCGGAGCCGTCTCTTCGGTTGAGAGACTCATCTCCCTCACCGGAGTTGTTCAAAACTGCGAGGTGACATCGCCAACATCTTCCGGCCCGCGGATTATATCCTCGAGGATGTTTTCCTGATTTTCGTCTCGTTCCATAGTTTCTGCAAATTAAGAACAATGCACAAAACTTTAGTTGGGTAACTTGTTCCATATGTCAAGATACATCTACACAATTTTTGACTTGCCCAAAAACCTAAAATAAAATACTCTTTTTTTTATTTTCAGAAAATCCCCTTTTCTTAGGTTTACAAAGGAGCTACCTTTTTCATACAATAAACTAAAAACACAATTTTTATAAGACGATCATTCCAAATTGATAGCATTCGCCTAATACATTTTACTAAAACATTTCTAACTATAATAACATTTCCTAATACATTTCTAACAAGTACTAAATTTTCTAATAACATTTCTAGCTAATACATTTCCTAAAAACATTTCCTAAAATTACAAAACACTAAAATTTCTAACACACTAACACTAAAATTTCTAAATTTCCTAACACTAAAATTCCTAAATTTCCTAACACTAACACTAAAATTCCTAACACTAAAAAATTAACACTAAATTCCTCACCGGATTTCGGCCGAGGAGGGCTAGGGCGAGATCGCCGGCCGGCCGTCGAGGCCGTGGAGGAGGAGGAGGGCGAGGCGGTGTGGAGGCGGGCGGTGGAGGGCCTCGGGCAGGGGAGAGGAGGCGGCCGGGGCAGCGACGGCGTGGGGGTGGCGCAGCGGTGGAGGGCCTCGGGTGGAGCTCCTCGCGCGACGGCAGGGGAGGCGAGGCGACGGCGAGGTGGAGGGCCTCGCGGGCGCGACGGCGGTCGGGGCAGAGGACGTCGGGGGCGCGGCGAGGCAGCGACGGCGTGGGGTGTTGCGCGGCGGGGGCAGCGACGGCATGGGGGTGGCGACGGTGGCAGGAGCCCGGAGGCGGTGGAGGAGGTGGAGGGCGGGGCCTCGCCGGAGCAGGTGGCGGGGCCGCCCCGGAGATCGAAAAATCGCCGGAGCAGGGCTTCGCCAGAGCGCTTCGTCTCTCGTCGGGGGAACTGCGGCAGAGTGGAAGAAGAGGAAACGCACGGGCGGTTATAAACAAAAGGCCTTTGGTCCCGGTTGTTCTTACAACCGGGAGTCCCGGTTTGTAAGAACAACCGGGACCAAAGGTCAAATTTTGGGCCGCTTGAAGTTCGCGCAATTTTGGGCCGCTTTTCGTCCCGGTTGGTAAGAACAACCGGGACAAAGGCCTTTTAAATGGGCTTTTCGATTTTTTTTGTTTTCTTTTATATAATTTCCAGGAAATAATTTAAACTTGTAAAATCAATAACTTTTAATCTGTTTATCAGAAAATATGATTAATGTATCAAAATGCTAAGAAAAATGAACCCCATCTATTTATATGTCTATTATTATAAATCCAAATAATACAATAATATGTTTATTATTATCAAAAAAATAAGGAATCTGAATATATCATCCATACATCTGTTTGCATCATGTATCAACTGTGCCATTAACTCATATCTTTTGCATACTTTATTATTGTCATTTTCAATTTGAATCTCACTAAACTTTCAAACTATTAACCATTTTACCATTTTGAATTAAAAAATGCATTAACTTTTATCTTTTGCATAACTAAATCAAAACCTGATTACTTATTCAGATGCTAAAGATCATTAGTTGGAAATGCAGAGATAAATAATACATTTTACACGATCGTCGTCGTAGATAGACAAACATTTTACACGATCGTCGTCGTACATAGACGAATCATTTGTCCTAACCAACGATGTGGCTCAGGTTAGTCATACTCCTGCCTAGGCCTATAATACTCGTCCTCGTAGTCGTCGTAGTCGCCGCCGTCGTCGTCGCTGTCGTCGGGCGGCGCTCGCCTGGACTGGAAGCGAGGGTAGCGCAGGCGGGGGTTATCGCCGGCCATGATGTAGTTCATGACGCTCTGGAGAGTCCGGCCGCTCCACCACAGCTGACGGCCGGCCTCGTTGAAGTTCGAAGGAGGCGGGCCGTCCTCCTCGTACCTGGCGAGCGCCCTTCACGCCGATTGATGAAGAAGGCGTCCCAAGTCGGGCGGTAGTCGGGATGCCAGCGGGGATCCATCCGCTGCGCCGGAGTGAGCTCGAGGTAGTAGTGGTTCGTGATGGCCGCCCGGCGCGCCAAACCTTGACGGACAGGAGGGACCGGCACGCCTCCGGTGCTCAGCCTCCAGCCGGCGGGGACGTCGTAGCCGGGCGGGCAGGGGTACTTCGAGGCGCAAAGCGCCTCCGCCTCCGAGTAGGTTAGAGTGGGTACGGTGGAAGCCATGGGAGAGTGATGAGGTTGCAGATATGATTTTAGATGTGCTATGCCAATGGAGGCCATGCATGACTACATATATATAGTGAGAATCCCACCAATAAGGAAAAGCACACGGATCGTGTGTTTCTTTCGAGCGCTTGTGAGCCGTTGGATCAGGGGTGTGTTTCTTTTAAAGGCTTGTGAGTTGTTGGATATCACTTTGTGAGCCACCACCCGGGACTAAAGGGAATCCCACCAATAAGGAAGAAGCACATGGATCGTGTGTTTCTTTCAAGCGCTTGTGAGACGTTGGATCAGGGGTGTGTTTCTTTTGAGAGATTGTGAGCTGTTGGATCAGTAGTATCACGACCACTTCGTGAGCCACATCAAGGTTTAATACATTCCACAGAATGCATTACATAAAAGGTTTAATACATTATTACACATGATCCAACGTCTCACAAGCGCTTGAAAGAAACACACCCCTGATCCAACATCACCAACATTATTCTACATAAACGGACATGCTGGCTCGAAGGC
The DNA here is from genome assembly GCA_947311845.1 of Poa pratensis. Lineage (NCBI taxonomy): Eukaryota > Viridiplantae > Streptophyta > Magnoliopsida > Poales > Poaceae > Poa > Poa pratensis. The sequence goes on along the minus strand of CAMZMU010000033.1, from coordinate 69,066,810 downwards.
CGTAGGATTAGGGGGAACGGCGGGAGGAGCCAGCCCCGTGGGTGGCCGCCGGTTCTCGCGCGCACGTTTGCGGCGGAGGGCAAGATCCATGGAGGATGAGTCTTTCAGCGCCCAATCCAGCTCGGAAGCCTCCTTCGCCTTGAGCTGGTAGGAAGTCTTGGCTCGCTGGACAGGGTAGTCGCGGACAGACTGGAAGGAGGCTTCCATGGCCTCCTGTATCTGCAACCCACAACCCTCTTCCCCGTCGTCGCTCCAGTCGAAGTCGTCGTCCTCCTCCTCCTCTGTGGGAGGTGCGGCGGCGCCTGGTGGAGGTGCAGCGGCGCCAGGTGGAGGTGCGGCGGCACCTGGTGGAGCAGGAGGCCGGTAGCTGGGCATTCCTCTCCACGCCGGGCTCGTGGGCATACGGCGGGATAGGCTCCCGCGGTTGCGCCCAAGCGCGCTCTGCCGAGCACGCTCGACCTCGTCCAGAAGGCGCTGCGGCGGGCGTGGCGGATCCATCTCATGGAGATGATGCGTTCGTGGCTAGGAATGGTGGATTAGGGTTTACCCCGTCGGCGACAATATATAAAGACCTCCAGGGCAGCGCTGGGGGAGGAAACGTGCCCAGGGCAGCGCTGGGGGAGGACACGTGTCGTGACCGCAAAGCCCGCCTTTAGTCCCGGTTGGTGTTACCAACCGGGACTAAAGAAGCACACGGATCGTGTGTTTCTTTCAAGCGCCTGTGAGACGTTGGATCAGGGGTGTGTTTCTTTTGAGGGATTGTGAGCTGTTGGATCAGTAGTATCATCACGACCACTTCGTGAGCCACATGACCCGGTTGGTGTTACCAACTGGGACTAAAGAAGCACACGTACCCTATATATAGCCCCCTTCATCAGACAGGTTACTCACTCACACAAAACATTCCAGCGTCACTCGGAGAGGCATCTTTGGGCAACCAGCGGCAAGACGTCTCTGATGACCTGCGACCGTTCCAAACGGTTGCAGATCATCAGAGATGTCTTGCCGGATGGTTGTAGATCATCAGAGACGTCTTACCGCTGCGTGGATCGAAGTGGCGCTCAAACACAAAACATTCGGGTTCCCTAGCTGCATCCTACGGTGCATTTGATATGCGGGCACTCACGAGCCACCGTCGGGCTGTATGCAGGGGGAACCGTGTGTTTTGTTCCAACTTTTTCGAGCGCGTGTAAGACGTTGGAGTTTTCTTCTGAAGGCTGTACCTAACGAAGCTGAGGTTTGAGAGGTTCCCACGGGAGGTGTGGGAGCCGACAACCACCTACCACGCGTGTTTCACCGGTCGTCATGCAATTAATTAACAGAAAACAAAAACGAAAACTCACATGTGATATAACCCATTTCTTCTAGGTGGAAACTCCCATTTCGTGTATTATGGTTTTCACCACATAAAGGATTAATACATTACTACACATCACATAAAGGTTTAATACATTACATTGATTTACATAAATGCCATGAACCCTTCTTCGCGTACGTATGTCCCTGGCCTATGATCGCTTCGGCCGTAACCATGGAGCATCTTCATTATTTAACGGGAAGCTTGGGTCAGTTTTCACTGTGAAGGGCGGAATTTCATCAAACTTATCATAATCTGCTGACATGTCTGTCTTGTCCTCGACTCCCACGATGTTTCTTTTCCCTGAAAGAACTATGTGACGCTTTGGCTCATCGTCTGATGTATTCGTTTGCTTATTTTTTTCTTTTTTTCGGTCTGGAGGACATGTCCTTCACATAGAAAATCTGAGCCACATCATTGGCTAGGACGAATGGTTCGTTCCTGTAACAACCAAGATTCTTGAGATCCACTGTCGTTATTCCGTACAGCTGGTCTACCTTTATCCCTTCTCCCTTCATGTTGACCCAACTGCACCGAAACAAAGGGACCTTAAAAGTAGGTCCATAGTCAAGTTCCATATCTCCTCTATGTAACCATAGTATGTGTCCTTTTGCCCATTCTCGTCTGTTGCATCAAAGCGGACACCACTGTTTTGGTTGGTGCTCTTTTTATCTTGGGCGATCGTGTAAAATGTATTCCCATTTATCTCGTACCCTTGGAAATTCAATACAGTCGAAGATGGTGACGCGGCCAACAAGTAGAGCTGATCTCCGACAGTGCTGTCATTCATGAGCTGTAATCGCAACCAACTGTCGAAAGTCTCCATGTGTTTTTCTTTAATCCAGGAGTCATCCTCCCCGGGTTCTTGGAGCGTACATAATTCTTGTGTTCCTCGATATACGGAGCCACGAAGGTGGAACTTTGTAGAACTGTGTAGTGTGCTTGAGTTAAAGAATGCCCGTCCCTACATATCAGTGCTTTCTTTCCTAGCGTGCCTTTTCCACTCAGTCTCCCCTCATGCCGCGATTCAGGAACACCAATCGGGTTAAGGTCAGGAATAAAGTCAACACAGAACTCAATGACCACCTCTGTTCCATAGCCCTTTGAGATGGTTCCTTCTGGCCTAGCACGGTTATGAACATATTTCTTCAAGACTCTCATGAACCTCTCAAAGGGGAACATATTGTGTAGAAATACAGGACCGAGAATGGCAATCTCGTCGACTAGGTGAACCAGGAGATGCGTCATAATATTGAAGAATGATGGGGGGAACACCAACTCGAAGCTGACAAGACATTGGACCACAGCCTTCTGTAAACTTGGTAGAGTTACTGGATCGATGACCTTCTGAGATATTGCATTGAGGAATGCACATAGCTTCACAATGGGTACTCGAACATTTTCCGGTAGAAGCCCCCTCAATGCAACCGGAAGCAACTGCGTCATAATCACGTGGCAATCATGAGACTTCAGGTTCTGGAATTTTTTCTCTGCCATATTTATTATTCCCTTTATATTTGATGAGAAGCCAGCCGGGACCTTGATACTGCTCAGGCATTCAAAAAAGATTTCCTTCTCTGCTTTGGTAAGAGCGTAGCTGCTTAAGTATTTGTGGGTACCCCGGACTAGCTGTCCGAAATACCCGATTATGCTTAACACAACGATCCCGTGATCAGTCTGTCGTTGCACATAATCCGAATTGGATACCAAAGTTTACATCCATTACAGTACCGAATAGAAAGTCTTACATAAATGGTCATTTAGACCAAGTTCTTACATAGGTGCCTTCAAGGGCCAAACCAAAAGATCAGCGGAAGCTACGGCGTAGTAGACATCATATTCTAACGATGACAACCCGACAGGCAGCTGACTTGTGGAGATCCTTAGTTGGCGTAGAAGTCGCCATATTCCTGTTCTGCGTAGTGTTCCTCCTCGTAGTCTGGCTAGGTCAATAGCCAGGGACGAAACCAATATGAGTACATTTGAATGTACTCGCAAACTACCCCAACATGAGTATGCACCAGTTTTATTTTAGTTGACAACTTTTACTTATTTAAAACATCTCTATATCTTTATTGAAAAAGGTAAGAAGATTTTATAACTATCTTTAAAGAAGTCACCATTTTCATCTGTTTCTCCAAAACTCTCCTTTTTCCCGACCATAGCCCGTCATGGTCCACTTTCATCCAACCACCTCATACCGATCCGTTGGTATAGGTGTAGGAAACATTCTCCACTTCATTTTTCTTTTTAAAACTCAAAGTCTTTTAAAAACTTGCACAAGGTCTTAGGACAGTCTCCCAATTGTCCATATCCGAGGACTCGGCTATTCGAATAGTTTTTAACACTCTGCAGAGGTAGCACGCTTTTAACCCACATCCATCCGGCAACTCATCGTGTCTGCCACGTCTCGCCATACCAGGTGTATGCGAAGTAAGCCGCCGGCCATAGCCTCTTATTTGCTCATGCTAGTATAGGATCCTTCCCATATGACACTTTCCATCGACACCCAGTCCAGTTTCCCGTCAGAAACCCTAAGTGTGAGGACTCATAGTTTTGTCCGGCGGTTTATGGTGGAACCTTCTATCCTCCCCACCATCTTGTGTGAGGACCCGGGTCAGGGGGTAGATCCTCGGACCATCCCCTCATGCATAACGGAGTCATCTCCGTTGATGAGGTATCCCATACTAATAAGAGCAAACTACATGACTAAGCCTTTTCCCATATATGGTAAATGTGGTCGCACAGGGTAGGATTGGTTGCCATAGTACTAGGACACTGTGCATTTTTCATAAACATCACCATTTTTCCATGTCTCCATTCCAACACCGACATCTCGGCATTCCATAACCACATAAGAAATTTCAAAGGAGTTTTGAGTAACAACATTGTTTCCCATCCTAAAGTTTTATATAAACTACTACATAGGGTGGCAAAATAATATCCATATATTTTTGAAATGGGTTTTATAAATCTTGCTTTGGGAGTAAAACATGTTATGAAAGTAGATGCATATGTTTGTAGTGCAAGCTCAGAGAATAGCTTGCCTTGCTTGGCAAAGTGATCTTGCTCTTGTTCTTCAAATTCAGCAAACTCTCCTTCCTCGATATATCCGACAACGTTCTCGTCTAATTAATAAACAAACAATGCAAACAATCACTAAGCTATACAAGCAATCATCTCAACACAACAATCATGAACATCACACATAGCTACTGCACACATTAAGCTATACAATTTGGTTTCAAAATAATTGAATTAAACATCAATTATTTACTTCTAAATTATGGCAGAAACTTGTGGAATATGTTTAATTCAATAACTTGAGTTCTGTTGATCACAAAAATACAAACTAAAATTCTATAGAAAGCTACTGATGTGCAGAAGACAACCCAATTTGAATTGGATCATTTGGAGTTACCAAACTCCCTACACATTGGATTGAATCCAGTAGCTTAATAATTAAGTTTTAGCTACCAATTAAATTCTATTGTTCCAAAAATTAAATCCTTTTAGGGGTAAGTAAACATGGATATATGTGAGCTAACAAAATTGGTCCTAACTCATTTGGGTCAACCAATAAACATATTATTTGTTTTAGTCCAGAAGGGTTTTTCTTAAAGTCAACAATTAACATTGCTCAATTAATTCTACCAAAATTAGGGAAGCTAACACAAGGCAGTACTAAGCTAACCAAAGTGGTTTGGAATTATTTGGACTAACAGAGTATCAGAAACAAACAAGTTTAGAATTTAAACCTTTTGTAGTATTTTTAATAATACTTTTTATTTACTTAATTAAATTACATGGGACCAATTGTGTTGGTTAAAAATTTCATAAGCTTTTCAGAACAATTGAGTTTGATTTATTTGGATTCCTAAATCTCGAGATATTGAATTTCAAAGTTGGATCCAGTACTGATTTCTCAGAGAAGTTTGAAATTCGAAAATTCCCTCCTCTGGATAATGTTGAAAGTTATGACAGGTGGGGTCTACACGTCAGCGACAGAGTGTGCGGTTGGAAATTAATAAAACGCTGACGGGTGGGGTCCGCACGTCAGCCTCTCTATTTTAAACGAAGGGGTACGCTGCCGTTGGATTTAGATCCAACGGCCCACGTTTGCCCACGTCGACGGCAAATGCCGGCGACCTAAAACGAGCGGCGCTGCCGCGCCGGCGACGGCGAGGTGGAAGGATCTCTCACCTAGGGGGCTCGGGAGGTCGCGGAGATGATGCAGATCGACGGCGGTGGTGAGGTGGAAGCTTCTGGCCGAGTTACACTTGCTGGGGTGGGCTGGTTCGTCGGCGGCGCGCTCTCGCTCTTCCACGGCCACGGGCAGCAACTCCGGCGAGGTTCCACGGCCGCGTCTGGGCACTGATCAAAGGGGAAAAGGGATGGGGTGAGTGCGGTGATGCTAAGGAAGAGCGTAGAGGCCAGAGAGAAGAGAATGGGGCAGTGTGGCGTCGCGGCCACGACGGACCTCGACGGCGGCAGTGGCTACGGCACAGCACGCCCTCCTGGCGGTGCACGGCAAATTGAGAGGGGGCAGTGAGGGAGTGGGGTGGTGTGGTGTTCACAGAGAGGCTTGGGGTGGTTTTATAGCGCGGGATGCGGCGTACGGTGGACGGAGTGCACGGCGACGTCCATGGCGCACGGCGGAGATATTTCTCCCCAATCCGACGCGGCGGTGCGAGGGACGTGGAGACAAGGCGTTCACCGGGGTCCGGACGTGTTCTAGAAGGTCTCGGCCAAGCGCGGCGTGTCGGGGAGCAGCGAGCTGGGCCAATTTGGTCGACGACGGCGAGCTCGCCACGGCGACGCTGGAGGGAAATCGAGACGAGGGGCGGCGTAACTGCTCTCCTCTGCGGCGCCGCGGCTGCAGAGGCACGGGAGCGAGGGAGAGCGCGGCCAGGGGGGCCTGGGGAGCGCGGAAACGGCGAGCACGGTCGCGGCGACACGGCGATGGTCGTCGGGGCTGAGTCGACGACCTTTTGCAGAAAACCCCCTGCTTCTTCTTTTCTTTTATCACAACTAGGTCCTTCTCTGTTTCTTTTTATTCTTTTTCAATTCCAGCAGCATTTCTGGAATTTAATTGAGGTACTTAAACATTTTAGAAAAATTTGCAAATAATTGTGGGGCCTCCCCATAACATGTAGAAGCTCCACAAAAATTGGCTTTGCAAAATAAAATGTTTTGCAACATTTTCTTTCATAGTACTTTGTTTATGTTATTTTAATTTATTTCAATTTGTTTTTTTTTAGAATTTTAAAACTAGTTCAAAAATAATATTTGAGAGGGGAAAGTGGTAGGAACAAAATGGGGAGTGTTTACATTACATCTCCACTGACTTTGGTTTGAAAATAATTGAGTTTGTCACTTGAGATTTTTATGTGACAACTTGTCACTTTTATTTTCTTGCTTTGATTTTTATTTTGTTTTCTTTCTTTCTTACTAGTGTTCACTAGAGCAAACATCACACAACAGCAAGAACAACAACTCAAGTAACAAGAAGCAATTAACACAATAAACAACAAAAGTTTTTGTTGGCTCTCATTTTTGGAATATAATCTGATAATAATTTTGGGATGTTACAATCCTTCCCCCCTTAAAATAAATCTCGTCCCGAGATTTGCTAGGCTTGGGTTTAAGGAGGTCTGGGAATTCGCTTCGAAGATAATCTTCGCGTTCCCAAGTTGCTTCTTCTTCAGAGTGGTTAGTCCACTGGACTTTGTAAAACTTGATCGCACGTCTTCGGGTAACACGAACATCTTCTTCGAGAATTTTGAGGGTCTCTCACGATAAGTCAGGTCTTGGTTCAGGTCGATGGAGAGGTGGTCGATGTTTTTGAAAACATCAGGCTGGTCAGGAACTTCAAGACACTTCCGGAGCAAGGAAATGTGGAAGACATCATGATAATCTCCTAACTCCTGGGGTAACTCCAGCTGATAGGATACTTCTCCTCGACGAGCAATGACCTTGAAGGGTCCAATATACCTTGGCGCTAACTTTCCTTTGACATGGAAACGCTGCATTCCCTTGAGGGGTGTCACTCGGAGATAAACATAATCTCCGATTGAAGTGAGGTCACGGCGCTTGGTGTCAGCGTAACTCTTCTGACGGGATTGGGCAGTTTTGAGGCGTTCACGAATAAGCTGAACTTGCTCTTCAGCTTCACGGAGGGTATCTGGTCCGAACAATTTGCTCTCTCCGGTATCGGACCAATTCAGGGGTGTACGACACTTCTTGCCGTAAAGGGCTTCAAAAGGGGCCATTTGCAGACTAGACTGATAACTGTTGTTGTACGAGAACTCTGCAAACGGAAGACAATCTTCCCACTTGGAACCATAGGATAGAACACATGCGCGAAGCATGTCCTCCAATATCTGGTTCACTCGCTCAGTTGGCCATCGGTCTGGGGATGATAAGCTGTGCTAAAGCTAACTTGGTTCCGAGGGCTTCATGAAGGGATTTCCAGAATCTTGAGGTGAATTGCGTGCCTCTATCAGATACAATCTTCTTAGGCACACCATGCAGGCTCACTATTCTGGAAATATACAGGTCTGCTAACTGAGCTCCGGTATGAGTGGTCTTGACAGGAACAAAGTGGGCAACCTTGGTCAGTCGATCAACGATGACCCAGATTGAATCATGGCCTCGGTTGGATCTTGGAAGTCCGGTAATAAAATCCATTCCAATCTCATCCCACTTCCACTCGGGAATTTTCAAAGGTTGAAGCAATCCAGCGGGTCGCTGATGTTCAGCCTTGACTCGCTGACAGATATCACACTTGGCTACGAATGAACCAATCTCTCGCTTCATTCCATGCCACCAAAATCTTTCTCGAAGGTCTTGGTACATTTTGGTTCCGCCGGGGTGGATTGAATAAGGGGTCTCATGGGCCTCCTTCAGGATTAACTCCTTAAGTTCCGTGACATTGGGCACACAGATACGGTCATTGAATTTCAGCACTCCTTCAGCATCTTCGGTAAAACCGGGTGCTTTGCCGAGGGAAATTTCTTCCTAATTCCCTCTATGCTTTCATGACCTTTCTGGGCTTCTTTGATTTGATCCATCAGGGTTGGGGTTAACTCTAATTGGCGAGATAACCATGGCTAACAAGCTCTAGTCCAAAATCTTGGAACTCTTTGAACAAGGCTGGCTGTTCGGCTTGGATCAGGGCATTCAGGGTGCAAGGTTTGCGACTAAGGGCATCGGCAACTACATTAGCCTTTCCGGGTGATAATGGATTCCAATATCATAATCCTTGATTAATTCCATCCATCTCCTCTGTCGCAGGTTCAGATCTTTCTGGGTGAAAATATACTTCAAGCTTTTGTGATCTGTATAGACCTCGCAGCGATGTCCCGCAAGATAGGGACGCCACTTTTGAGCAAGAACAGCAGCTAACTCCAAGTCATGGGTTGGGTAATTCTCTTCATGCGGTCGCAACTGCCGGGACAGGTACGACACAACTTTGCCTTCTTGCATCAGAACGCAACCAAGTCCGAGGCGTGATGCATCGCAATACACGTCGAAACTCTGGGTGACGTCTGGCATGATCAGGATTGGGGCTGAGGTTAGTCTCTTCTTCAGTTCTTGGAAACTATCCTCACACTTCTGAGTCCATTCAAATTTCTTGTCCTTCTTCAACAGTTGGGTCAGAGGTTTGGCTATACTGGAAAATCCTTCAACGAACTTGCGGTAATAACCGGCAAGTCCGAGAAAGCTTCGGATTTCAAACATTGGTTGGGGATAACCAGTCAAGAATGGCTTGTATCTTCTCAGGGTCAACAGAAATTCCTCCGGCAGACACAACATGTCCGAGAAATGCCACTTCACTGAGCCAAAACTCACACTTGCTAAGCTTGGCATACAGCTGGTGCTCTCGGAGGGTCTCCAAAACTAGACGCAGGTGTTCAGCATGCTCTTCTTCGGTCTTGGAATAAATAAGGATGTCATCAAGGAAAACTACCACGAACTTGTCGAGGTACTCCATGAAAATCTTGTTCATGAGATTCATGAAATAGGCTGGGGCATTGGTCAGACCAAAAGACATCACGGTGTATTCAAACAAACCGTAACGAGTGGTGAAGGCGGTCTTGGGAATATCTGTCTCTCGATCTTCAACTGATGGTATCCTGTCCGAAGATCGATCTTGAAAAGACTCGGGCTCCGTTCATTTGATCGAACAGATCCTCGATCTTGGGAAGAGGGTACTTATTTTTAATGGTCACGTCATTCAGCTTGCGATAATCCACACACAGGCGTGTGGTACCGTCTCTCTTGTCCACAAAATAATGGGTGATCCCCATGGTGAAGCGCTTGGGCGACAAGACCTTTGCTGCATATCAGCCAATGCTTCTTCAACTCAACCAGTTCTTCCGGATTCATCCGATAAGGCTTTGGGATATGGGGGTTCCTGGGATAAGCTCAATTATGAACTCAATTCCCTCTGGCGGCATACCAGGCAATTCTTCTGGGAAAACATCCTTGAACAGTGAACAACACGGATCTCATCTAGGGCGGTCGAGCTATGCTCTCATGGCAGCCTGGGTGAGGATTGACTAGTTTCAGACACATACTCCACTTCTACTTCTTTGTCGGTGGTGATGGATACAGCTCTTCTGGCACAGTCAATTCGACCATGGTACTTGGCTAACCAATTCATACCGAGTATAACATCGATGCCTTGGGTTCCCAGAACAATTAAGTTAACTGGAAACTTTTCTCCTTTGATCTCAAGGGGTACATCGGAGCAAAACATCTTGGTCTCTACGGTGGATTCTGGGATTTGGATGACCATGGGTTTGGGTAAGAGGCTCTTAACTAAACCTCCCTTAGCAACAAATTCTTGGGTAACAAATGAATGGGTAGCACCAGAATCAAACAGAACAGTTGCAGGTACTGAGTTGACAAGGAACGTACCCAGCACAACATCCGGAGCATCCTGAGCTTCTTCAGCATTGATGTGGTGCAGACGACCCTTGGCAACAGCAGCATTTCCGCGGGTGCGGCATTCTTGCCATTTCCATTTCCATTGCGGCCTTGACCATTGTTCTGTGCCGGCGCATTGGGGCGCTGGACATTCCTCTTGGGATTGGGACATTCTTTGGAGTAGTGACCCTTGTTGCCGCATTCAAAGCAGATCACATTGGGATTGCGGGTGAAGTTGTTGAAGTTTCCTCCGGGACGGTTATTGTCATTGGGGCGGTTGAAGTTGTTTGGGCGGTTAGGGTAATTGGGGCGTGGAGCTTGGGGTGGACGATAGGCAGGCCTGGTGTTCTGCTGAAAGATACGAGGTTTCTGGCTGCTCGAACCTTCCTGAGCATTCATCCTCCTCTTGCGACCTTCATACATAGACTTGCGCTTGGTCTCCAGCTGGATGGCTTTGTCCACAAGTGACTCCAGATCACGGAAGTCATGGATAACCAAAGCACACTGAAGTTCATCATGAGTCCACTCATGAAACGCTCCATCTTCTTCTCTTCCTTGTCGGTGTCATCAGGAGCATACCGAGATAAGTCGGTAAACTCCTCAGATAACCGACCACATCTCTACTTCCCTGCCTCAGTTTGCGGAACTCATCCTTCTTCCTCTCAATAGTCCGTGGAATATGCTTCTTGCGGAACTTCTCCTGGAACTCAGCCCAGTTGATGACATGACCAGCTGCTGGAGAGTCTTGGTAGTTTCCCACCAAGCTCTTGCAGGTCCAGCGAGATAGTGGGTTGCATACAGCACTTTCTCATTTTCTCCCACAGCAGCAACTTCAAGATTATTGCGATGGTGCGAAGCCAATCATCGGCTTCTAGTGGGTGAAGTCCCTTGGAGTAGGTGGGTGGGTTGGTCTTCTGAAAATCGCCTAAGGTAGATCGCTGGTTTCATTGCCATTGCCATTACCACCATTGTTGTTGTTGTTGTTGTTATTGTTGTTGTTGTTATAGCGGCTGCGAGTTGTTGTAGGCAGCGAGATGAGCTTGGCGCTCTTGCCGGGCATTTTCACGTCCTCCATGATAAGTGCGAGAAGTTGGGGGGGGTTGGGTCCGGTGGTGGTGGTGCTGATCCTGATCCTTCCGCATTGTGCGACGGGGCGGCATCCTGAAGCACACCGGGTATAAGAGACAAGGCAAGAAAAGTTCGACTAAGGGAAAAGATCTCTCAAGTGGTTGATTAATTTAAGATTTATATGAAAATATTTCACACAGATTTAAACAAGACAAACATACTTATATTTCACAAACATACATCAAGGAGTTCACAACAACATCAAGCTTACAACATCAAGCTTACAACATCATCTGGTTTCCAAAAGAACCACTACTACTACTCGACTAGCTATAGGGGGTCAACCTAATCCTGCGGTAGTGATCAAGTCACTCGCCTACTGAGGTGGAACCTCCAGCTCTAACACGTCAGCATCTGACTGGTAGGCTGGCTCCTCGGGATCCTCCTCCTCGTCCTCGAGAACTGGCTCGAGTGGCTCCTCCTCCTCGTCAACTAACTCCTCCTCATCATCCTCCTCCTCACAGTCCATCTCCTCCACGAAGTCATCATCGTCACTGAGGAAAGCGTCGTTCTCCTTGCGGAGATCCTCGCCCTCCTCCTCCATCTCGTCAGTATGGTGCTCTAGATCCTCAATCAGTCCGTCCTGCTCTGCCACCTTCGTGCGGAGCTTCACGATAGTCTTCCTCAGCTGGGCCCTCTTCCTGAGAAGAGCAACCTTCTCCACCATCAGCTTCATCTCGTTCTCGCGAAGCTCAACGAGCGACTCGCGGTCGAAGTGGAGCTGAATCCTAGTGCGCAACAGATCATCCTGAGTGCACTGAAGTAAGATCTCCATGTCCATGATGTAGCTCCCAAACATCGGGTGGTAAGGTGAAGGAGTAGGGTGTCCATCACAGTTGCGCCTCCCGTAGAACCGGAAACGGGAGTCTACTAACTCCGCCTTGTGCTCCTCACAAAGTCGGGCTAGCATCCTCTGTGTAGCAGTACAGAGACCGTCAACCCAGGTGGCCTCCTTGGTGGTGAAGATGAGCGTCCTGGAATGGGAGACTTGATGTTCCTGCGAACTGACGACTGATGAGCCAGCTCAGCCTTCCACACCGTGAACATCAATCTGAGCTCCCTCAAACTCTGGAGCGGGGCGACCTAACAGCTTGGTCAACTCGAACAAGTCCCTCTCAAACGTCAGCTTGCTGTCCTTCTCCAGCTGAACGAACTCGGTCCAATGGAGTGCCATCTACAGTTTTTAAGCAAAATTTTAAGTTAGTTAGGTGACAAGTATATCAAAATTTTAATATAGTAGGGCAACAAGTGAGTCAAATTTTAAACTTAATGAGAGGTGTACAAAATTTTAGGGATACAAGGAAAATGTAATTTAATGAGAGTAAAATTTTGCATAAGTAAGAGGATTGGAGATAAGCAATTTTCGAAAATACTTCATTCCTTTCTTTTTAGAAATTCATCTTTTGTAACATTTGACAAACGACCATGCTAACTAAGGTTTCCTAAAGTCAGGATGGCTCTGATACCAAGTCTGTGGGGACCCCGGACTAGCTGTCCGAAATACCCGATTATGCTTAACACAACGATCCCGTGATCAGTCTGTCGTTGCACATAATCCGAATTGGATACCAAAGTTTACATCCATTACAGTACCGAATAAAAGTCTTACATAAATGGTCATTTAGACCAAGTTCTTACATAGGTGCCTTCATGGGCCAAACCAAAATATCAGCGGAAGCTACGGCGTAGTAGACATCATATTCTAACGATGACAACCCGACAGGCAGCTGACTTGTGGAGATCCTTAGTTGGCGTAGAAGTCGCCATATTCCTGCTCTGCGTAGTGTTCCTCCTCGTAGTCTGGCTAGGACAATAGCCAGGGACGAAACCAATATGAGTACATTTGAATGTACTCGCAAACTACCCCAACATGAGTATGCACCAGTTTTATTTTAGTTGACAACTTTTCTTATTTAAAACATCTCTATATCTTTATTGAAAAAGGTAAGAAGAGTTTTATAACTATCTTTAAAGAAGTCACCATTTTCATCTGTTTTCCAAAACTCCTCCTTTTTCCGACCATAGCCCGTCATGGTCCACTTTCATCCAACCACCTCATACCGATCCGTTGGTATAGGTGTAGGAAACATTCTCCACTTCATTTTTCTTTTAAAACTCAAAGTCTTTTAAAAACTTGCACAAGGTCTTAGGACAGTCTCCCAATTGTCCATATCCGAGGACTCGGCTATTCGAATAGTTTTTAACACTCTGCAGAGGTAGCACGCTTTTAACCCACATCCATCCGGCAACTCATCGTGTCTGCCACGTCTCGCCATACCAGGTGTATGCGAAGTAAGCCGCCGGCCATAGCCTCTTATTTGCTCATGCTAGTATAGGATCCTTCCCATATGACACTTTCCATCGACACCCAGTCCGTTTCCCGTCAGAAACCCTAAGTGTGAGGACTCATAGTTTTGTCCGGCGGTTTATGGTGGAACCTTCTATCCTCCCCACCAACTTGTGTGAGGACCCGGGTCAGGGGGTAGATCCTCGGACCATCCCCTCATGCATAACGGAGTCATCTCCGTCGATGAGGTATCCCATACTAATAAGAGCAAACTACATGACTAGCCTTTTCCCATATGTGGTAAATGTGGTCGCACAGGGTAGGATTGGTTTCCATAGTACTAGGACACTGTGCATTTTTCATAAACATCACCATTTTTCCATTCCATTCCAACACCGACATCTCGGCATTCCATAAACTCACAAGAAATTTCAAAGGAGTTTTGAATAAACAACATTGTTTTCCCATCCTAAAGTTTTATATAAACTACTACATAGGGTGGCAAAATAATATCCATATATTTTTGAAATGGGTTTTATAAATCTTGCTTTGAGAGTAAAACATGTTATGAAAGTAGATGCATATGTTGTAGTGCAAGCTCAGAGAATAGCTTGCCTTGCTTGGCAAAGTGATCTTGCTCTTGTTCTTCAAATTCAGCAAACTCTCCTTCCTCGATATATCCGACAACGTTCTCGTCTAATTAAAAACAAACAATGCAAACAATCACTAAGCTATACAAGCAATCATCTCAACACAACATCATGAACATCACACATAGCTACTGCACACATCAAACCATACAATTTGGTTTCAAAATAATTGAATTAAACATCATTATTTACTTCTAAATTATGGCAGAAACTTGTTATTCATGTTTAATTCACAACTTGAGTTCTGTTGGTCACAAAAATACAAACTAAAATTCTATGGAAAGCTACTGATGTGTAGAAGACAACCCAATTTGAATTGGATCATTTGGAGTTACCAAACTCCCTACACATTGGATTGAATCCAGTAGCTTAATAATCAAGTTTTAGCTACCAATTAAATTCTATTGTTCCAAAAATTAAACCCTTTTAGGGGTAACTAAACATGGATATATGTGAGCTAACAAAATTGGTCCTAACTCATTTGGGTCAACCAATAAACATATTTTTGTTTTAGTCCAGAAGGGTTTTCTTAAAGTCAACAATTAACATTGCTAATTAATTCTACCAAAATTAGGGAGCTAACACAAGGCAGTACTAAGCTAGCAAAATTGGTTTGGAATTATTTGGACTAACAGAGTATCAGAAACAAACAAGTTTAGAATTTAAACCTTCTGTAGTATTTTAATAATACTTTTTATTTATTAATTAAATGACATGGGACCAATTGTGTTGGTTAAAAATTTCATAAGCTTTCCAGAACAATTGAGTTTGATTTATTTGGATTCCTAAATCTCGAGATATTGAATTTCAAAGTTGGATCCAGTACTGATTTCTCAGAGAAGTTTGAAATTCGAAAATTCCCTCCTCTGGATAATGTTGAAAGTTATGACAGGTGGGGTCTACACGTCAGCGACAGAGTGTGCGGTTGGAAATTAATAAAACGCTGACGGGTGGGGTCCGCACGTCAGCCTCTCTATTTTAAACGAAGGGGTACGCTGCCGTTGGATTTAGATCCAACGGCCCACGTTTGCCCACGTCGACGGCAAATGCCGGCGACCTAAAACGAGCGGCGCTGCCGCGCCGGCGACGGCGAGGTGGAAGGATCTCTCACCTAGGGGGCTCGGGAGGTCGCGGAGATGATGCAGATCGACGGCGGTGGTGAGGTGGAAGCTTCTGGCCGAGTTACACTTGCTGGGGTGGGCTGGTTCGTCGGCGGCGCGCTCTCGCTCTTCCACGGCCACGGGCAGCAACTCCGGCGAGGTTCCACGGCCGCGTCTGGGCACTGATCAAAGGGGAAAAGGGATGGGGTGAGTGCGGTGATGCTAAGGAAGAGCGTAGAGGCCAGAGAGAAGAGAATGGGGCAGTGTGGCGTCGCGGCCACGACGGACCTCGACGGCGGCAGTGGCTACGGCACAGCACGCCCTCCTGGCGGTGCACGGCAAATTGAGAGGGGGCAGTGAGGGAGTGGGGTGGTGTGGTGTTCACAGAGAGGCTTGGGGTGGTTTATAGCGCGGGATGCGGCGTACGGTGGACGGAGTGCACGGCGACGTCCATGGCGCACGGCGGAGATATTTCTCCCAATCCGACGCGGCGGTGCGAGGGACGTGGAGACAAGGCGTTCACCGGGGTCCGGACGTGTTCTAGAAGGTTTCGGCCAAGCGCGGCGTGTCGGGGAGCAGCGAGCTGGGCCAATTTGGTCGACGACGGCGAGCTCGCCACGGCGACGCTGGAGGGAAATCGAGACGAGGGGCGGCGTAACTGCTCTCCTCTGCGGCGCCGCGGCTGCAGAGGCACGGGAGCGAGGGAGAGCGCGGCCAGGGGGGCCTGGGGAGCGCGGAAACGGCGAGTACGGTCGCGGCGACACGGCGATGGTCGTCGGGGCTGAGGTCGACGACCCTTTTGCAGAAAGCCCCCTGCTTCTTCTTTTCTTTTATCACAACTAGGTCCTTCTCTGTTTCTTTTTATTCTTTTCAATTCCAGCAGCATTTCTGGAATTTAATTGAGGTACTTAAACATTTTAGAAAAATTTGCAAATAATTGTGGGGCCTCCCCATAACATGTAGAAGCTCCACAAAAATTGGCTTTGCAAAATAAAATGTTTTGCAACATTTTCTTTCATAGTACTTTGTTTATGTTATTTTAATTTATTTCAATTTGTTTTTCTTTTAGAATTTTAAAACTAGTTCAAAAATAAGATTTGAGAGGGGAAAGTGGTAGGAACAAAATGGGGAGTGTTTACATTACATCTCCACTGACTTTGGTTTGAAAAAATAATTGAGTTTGTCACTTTGAGATTTTTATGTGACAACTTGTCACTTTTATTTTCTTGCTTTGATTTTTATTTTGTTTTCTTTCTTTCTTACTAGTGTTCACTAGAGCAAACATTCACACCAACAGCAAGAACAACAACTCAAGTAACAAGAAGCAATCAACACAGAATAAACAACAAAAGTTTTTTGGCTCTCATTTTTGGAATATAATGATAATAATTTTGGGATGTTACAGTATTGAACGCCCTTTATCCGTGCTTGTTGTATGGGTCTTTCATACGTTGCTGTCCTCCCGTGCTTTCTGGTGTACCTTTTGTCTTCCCATACACGCCCAGGAAGCCTAGCAGGTTCACGCAAAGATTCTTCGTCACGTGCATCACGTCGATTGAAGACCGACCTCTAGGACTTTCCAATAGGTAGCTCCCAAAATATAGATTTCTTCTTCCATATGGGTACGTGTTGTCAGCGTCATTCGAACAGATAGACTGCCAGGACCGTTTCCAAAGATTACTTCTAAATCCTTGACCATTCATATATAACATCACCATAAGGGAGGTTAGGCTTCTTTCCGGCGATTGCCTCACCGTTGAAATGCTTGCCTTTCTTTCTTACGGCATGACTTTTCGGAAGAAATCGACGATGCCCCAGGTACACGTTCTTGTTCCAAATGTATACTTTCAGTCTTATCTAAACATGCGTGCATGCATTGTATCCCTTGTTTGACTGTCCTGAAAATGTTACTAGAGCAGGCCAAATTCATTGATGGTTACGAACAATAACGCTCGTAGGGTCAAATTCCTGTTTTGTGCTCATCCCAACACACGTACACCTGGTTCGGACCACAACTGCAAAAGTTCATCAACTAATGGCCTTAGGTACACATCAATGTTCGTTGCCGGGTTGCTTCGGGCCTTGGTGAGCACTGGCATCATAATGAACTTTCACTTCATGCACAACCAAGGAGGAAGGTTTAGATACATAGAGTCACGGGCCAAGTGCTATGACTGGAAGCTCTGCTCCCAAAAGGATTAAAGCCATCTGTACTTAGACCAAATCTTAAGTTCCTCGCGTCATCTGAAAATGTCGGACTCTCTGTTGATTTTTCTCCACTGGGACCCATCGGCGGGGTGTCTCAACAACTCGGCATGCTCTTTGTTTCTGAACAGACGTTTCAAACCGTGGTATTATAGGAGCATACCACATCACCTTAGCAGGAACCCTCTTCGGGGGGGGGGGGGGCTCGTCATTGCACTCAACATCACCAGG